>OY754941.1:13680716-14164181 GCA_963576515.1 Cryptocephalus primarius
GGTGACGTGCGTTCGGCCACTAAATAACTAAATTAAATTGTAAATGGGGCCGCCTCGGGGAAAGATTAATTAAGGGGTGGGCGACGAGGGAGGCAGAGGGAGGTAGGCAGTCGCCCTATGCAAATTTTTATGGTTTCATTCCGTTTAACTACGTCGGAAATTATGGACGTTCGCTCTGACCGCGCGCTGCCCCCCCACGCACGTCAAGTGTTTGTTTGCAGATAGACGGGGCGATAAGGGCGAGGGAAAAGATGGGAGAGGGGCTGGTCGATCGCGGTACCTACGGAATCGACCATCCTTCCCCAAAACAAATCGTCCTGCTATAAACTATGGTTCTGTTAGCTCAGACTAACGTTAGACTACGTTTAAACACTCAAGATTGGGTCTGCATGAAATAACAGCATGACGTAAGCGTATATTCATTCTTTGATTTGTTTGGTATTATGTTTTTCAAGTTTTCCTTTGAAATATTCTGTGTTTTCTTCCTTTAAATGTCTGCAGATACAAAAATCTTACGCCTTTCTCTATACTACCGGCCGGGGAGAGAATCTCGACACCTCTTCACGGTTTTACACTTTCATTGGCTCGATAAACCGCGAGAAAATTTCCGAAGAAAAACAAAACAACCCGCCGACGACGACGATAAAATTGATGTGATAAAATATCGACGGGAAACAACACGAGAACCAATTTAGTCGCTCCATATTTATTCTGTACGTCGAGATTATTATAATCTGCCATTACTTACAGCTTCGTACCCTCACAAACGTATCATTATTGCAATAATTTCATGGCATTTTTGACCAAATTTAACCTTAAACGCTCTCATTATACGAACGAGACGAGAATCGTCGATGGGACGCATCTCTCGCTCTTCGCAGAGAGAAATCACCTTCGCGTAAAAAGGCGATTTAACTACTCCGGAAGAGTAAATATATACACGTTCGAACCCGAAGGAGTTTCGTGTCCCTTTTCCTGCCAATATCCGCATGGGCGATGACGGGGCGCATTGAATTCACGAATTTCGGGGTGACTGGCACTATCTGTCGGCATTCCACCCTCCGGCTAAAAGCCTATTTAGAGCGACGTTTTCAATTTAAACCCTCTACTTAAAACAAATTATACTCCAATTGGGTTTGGCACGATGGCGACGGCGGCGGCGGCGGCGGCGGAGATGCCGACGAGAAATTATCCAATATTATGTCACAAATAAAACGGCAGAGCGAAAAGGGAGAGAAAGAGAGAGAGATAAAATTCTCATCCCCTGTTATTTTCCATGAGCAAACCGAAATTCGATTCATTAAGGCGGATGGTAGGGCGGTCATTCATAAAAGGAGGACGAAAGGTCTCCACTTTTCGGATTATTTCGCCAGGGAGCCATTAAGCGCCCAAGTAGGAATCGGTGATAAAAGACAGGCAGACTCGTTGGAAATTACTTCGGCCGTGTTAATTCCAACTGCATTTCAGAAATACATACTTAACGTTCCATTGCAATCATTATTGGCATCGATTTTTTCTCACCAGGTTTTCCAACAGACACCTCAGACCTTCTTATCTTAACCCTTATGCTGTTAGTCATTCGAAAACTTGCGTACTATGCAACACTCATTCTTCACAGTTCTCTAATGCTGCTGCCTTAGGAATCTAGGTGCTAAAGCAGATTTAAATTTTCTCGAACCACTCGAGTCGACGTCTCTTTCAGAGTATATATTTTATATAGAATGAAGGCAAAACAAATAGACAGATTTTGTCACACGTTAAGAGACGTAGATAAACGTGGCCTTATACGTGTTAAAATGGGTGATGTGAGTAATACTGACATTGACGAAACCTACCATTAAACTTGTGGAACAAGTGTGGAAGATGATTTGGTAGACGTGGTATTTCCCTTTTGGGACAAAATATCTTATTTTTCTCTCCCCCTTTCTCGCTTAAGCTTGTTTTCTCTTTTTTCTCTCCTGTATATAAACACTGTCAGCATACCTGAATTTTGAAATTTCACTTCTGCCAGCTTTATATATAATATAAAGTCTTGTTTCAAAAATATCTGTGACTGTGGTAGAAGAAACTAATTCCTATTCAAGTCACGTAGTCATGTATGTAGTCATGAAAGTAACAAGTCTTAATATTTGAAGGAATCAGCTGATCCAAGTAAAGTCCCAATTGCTACTTCTAGATGACCTGGAAACTTGAACCTTTGCTCGCTTACAGCTTTGGTTAAGAGTAGGTCGAGAAAAATCCGGAAAGCCCAAATTTTCCTTTCCGAAGGGTTCAAAAATAGGGATGAAACTTATTTTTGCGGTTGTTACTCCGAAGTTCTTACCGAACACGCGGTAAGATTACAGCTTAGGGTCCTGAGTGACTGGAAAAATTTTATAACCACAAACATCCCTTATTAAATTTGTAGGAAGGTGGTTGACATTTGCTTAAGAGTGCCCGAATAGGCAGATATCTTAAACCTGTCATGCTTATACATTAAGCTTCAAGATAATTTGGAAAGGTATTATCACCCCATATATCATTTTCTCAGGAGGTGACACTTATTTTTGTCGGTAATTTTCTGAGGTAGTAGTAGTAGTAGTTAGAAGCTATCAACTATGTACAGAATGTAAAGAAGCTACAAGGATTACGAAAACAATGGCAAAACTATCGAAATTGTAAACTTTGAGATCAGAGTAAAGAAAAATACTTAAGAATATTTACTGCATTTACCTACATAGCAAGTAAATACAAAACAAAAATCATGAGAACAGCGCAAAGCAGAGAGCCTTCACCATAGTGTTCCCCGACCTTAATTGGAGACGACACTTTGATAATTAAATGAGATATTCGTGTCGATTATTGTATACGCACTTTGGGATGGTATGGACGATGAAACTTGTACTTAAACAATGTGCTTAGATTGATAGTGACGGACAATCAAAACGAGCAACACGACCCAAACACAAAAGGGAAAGCAGGGATGGTACAAATCTAAAAATCCTGCTCTTGTCATACGTAAAACGCTCTCTCTCTCTCTTTCCCTCATTCTCTCTACACATGAAACGTGACGTCGATGTGAATGGATCGAACTATCTCTCTGCGGTCTTTTCCGTGACGAAATGGCGATGACATTGTTGATGAAATATTTAAATGAAGGAGGGCGTCACGTCGCCGAGCCAGGGGGACTCCTACGCATTAATGGTCGTCGTACGCGTTTTCGCGGCGTCTTCAAAGAACATCACGTACCATATCGCTCGCGATGGAAATGTGCAATTTGCGAGCCTCACGACCACACAAGAACGAGACGACCAGACGGATCCGCGCGGTGAATCACACTCCTTGCAGCCAGAAAAGGAGAAAAGGAGTTCACTGTTTCAATAAACCAAAAAAATGTTCCGACGTGGTAGCATCCGTTATACGAGGTGATTTTAAAGTTATAGAACTAGGATAGCTATAGATTGTTTACGTTTACTCCCAGTAGACTGGGTAGTACGCCTAAGGGTTTGGATTTTGGCAGACACTTTGAGAATTTTTCTGTGGGGTTGATTGCCATGAAATGCGGTTTTCTAGTTTAGTAATGTTTTAGGAACAAAGTTACACTGCAGAATCACATTGCCACGGCTACGTGACGTGGCGCCTCCACCATATGTTACGAACTAATCGAGGCAGGAGGCTGACAAAATGCCAAAAAGAGAAGAAGAGATTTCGGGCACAACTAATCCTAAGGGCTGGAGCGTGAGAGGAGAGGATGGCGACTTACATAATAGAGGGCTGTTGTCCGGACCTTCGGATTTCCACAGTGCGCGACGGGTCAGAGAGCATCTTCGGGGCGGTAGGCTTTTCTCGGTCTCTTCGCCGGCGGAGTAGAGTCACGGGACAGTCCTGTCCCCTTCTCGTCTCTTCTCTTTCTATTTATATTCGTATTTTGTTTTGTGTTCTTCGCGCTTGTTGGTATAAGGCGTGTCGTCTATCAAAACATTTCTCACACTGAGTGTCAGCATGTTTATAAAAGTTTATCTCACTTCACCTTGGCCTGAGCCGTGATCCAGTTTTTTGTCTTGTTGATAGTTGTGGAAATCTCATGGTCGTGACAATGTTTTGTCAACGAGAGTACTGAATTAGTTGCCTTTTTAGGCTGTCAAATTAGAGGCGACGGGAGCTGCTTTAAACCACGTATTATTGGCACTGTTACCATTAATTACTTAAACGTGGGCACGGTGAAATTTTGAAAAAAAATGTCAAAGTTGTAGATTGCTTGGAAGATTTTCAAAAATTCATTATTAGTGTGGTAGTATCGACGGAATCACAGAACTGTGAGTGCAGCAAACTGTTAACTATTGTAAACAGTTGATTGCTGAAAAATTGTTGTTCGACCACGTTTATAAGTTTTGGAAACAATTTTAAATAAGAATTTTTTATACTCATATACTTATTTTGATCTTAGTCAGTAAAGTATAGACAACACAATGTTCTGAAAAAAATTTCAGAGAGGAGGATTCATGGGGATACTTCCAGAAGCTTCAAATTTTGAATTTGTAATTTAAGAGATCATATTTATTTATAGAAGGTAGAACTTTTATATTGGTTCAACAGTTAATTACTGAAAAATAGTACATCATTTCTCAAAATTTACAAAATTACGTACAAAATATTAGTTACTGAAATATAGTCAGTTTCAGATTTCAAGCTTGAGATTCAAGGGAATTGATCATATCAACAGAAGGCATGACTTTGAGTCTCATAAATTGTGTTTCAAGTTGGTTCAACCGTTGCAGTGTAACATTTTTTTTAAAAATTTTCTAGCTTTTAAAATACACTAGAAAGTAGAAAACAATTTCTCCCCGCCCATTAATCCAAAACAGATTAGCCTGAAATTTTGTGATTGTGAATTTTTCTCAGCTGTAAAAATGCTTGTAAAATCTAAAAATATGAACGTGGAGCGTATGCAATTATAGTAAGGAGTGTAGAGAGCGAACTATTCATGCATCAATTATCGGCACGCCTCACATATTGCACGCGCCTCACGTTTTACTCTTTAAATTTTACAAGAATTTTCATAGTTAAGAAAAATTAACATTAGGTACAATTTTTCAAGTATAGGTTAGGTTAAGTTATTGGTTATGCCATTAACAGGTTATATCATTGTCATTATAACAGTTCTTTGTAGGTTATATGTCAGGATAGTATATTTACGTTATTTGTCATTATATGATATGCCATATGGCAAGTTTTTTGTAGGCTATATGGACTAATTTTTTAGCAATCTCTTCCCTACTTCTCGCTAGCTCCACCTTCTAGTTCTTCCAGTTATGAGCGACGTTTCAAGTCTCCAGCTCATGAAGAGTTAATTAGAATTGATTGCAAAAATCGTTTCACTATTTTTGAATAATTTTGTAAGTAATTTTGAATAAGAATTTTCGATACTCGCCAACATATATTGATCAATATTTCTAAAATTGAATTGTAGCCACTTTTAAAAAATTAATAACAAAATTGTTTTCAATGCAGTTACATCTCTGCTTATGTCTTGATTCTGATAATCATGTTGTCATTAAATTCCTTTGGAGTCCCCCTTGCCTACTAATAATATTATTACGTCGAAAAATGCATTTGTAATGACAGGACATGACTGGGCATTCCCATCGTCCTTCCCCCGACCAAAATACTCTCGTTAATAAACAAGTTAGCGGTAATTGAGACAGACTCTTCCCAAAACAAAACGCACACACACACACACAGAAAAAACCTCATATCATCGCCAGTAATATAATACTATTACATTAATGGTATAAACATGCTCCTGAAAATAACACCTTCCACACTCGACCATTAGCGTTCATGTAGTACCTGACAAGTACTTTCACTAATAAAGTGCTTGTTTACAAAATAATAGACACACGAGACGAGCTTCGGGAGGTGAGGGCAGCTCTACGGCGGCGGTGGGGGGTAGGAACGTGGGATTTCCCGAGATTCGCGCGCAGACCGGCGACGGCGCGTGCGCGCACGGTCCCCGCGGTGGGCGTGACCGCGGCGGGCCCCCGGGCCGGCCCGTTGGTCGGCCGGTGCCGGCGCCGCGCCCCTTTCGCCGGCCTCGTGGTGGGGGAACCGGTGATTTTCCGTTCGGCTCCCCTACCGGTACTGGACGACAGTAGGCGATGCGATTTCAACAATAGCAGTCATACAAAGCACGTACGTCGGGGATTGATTGTTGTTTGCCAACAGAATATAATAACACAATAGTAGTAATAGTCGGCGGTGGGAAGTGTCTCGCGACGCGGCGGTTTTCTTCTTCTTTTCCCTGTTTTCTTTTGTCGTTGTCGGTGATTTTGATGGACGATCGGGTCAGGCTTAGTGCGTGGAGATGCTGACCGATATGACCCCGACTGCGGGGCAGCTGTACGGCGCGCAGATACCCGCCATGACGATGAACGTCAAAACTGTTGTAAGTAGACATTGAAAACGTGTATCTACCTACTATTCGGAACGAACGTACGCTCGCAGTGAGTTCTTTTTCATATTAAACACTTAGTACCTACCCAACATTATTTCCATGCTTTTGCACATAATACCAGTACCATATACAAAATGCAAAAGAACGGAAACCATACAGATAATACTTAAACATAACTAACAACAAAATGATTCCATGTTCTCGGGTAACTCCTCCACTTATTTGCTTGGATCATTGAATCCTGGGTTAGTTGATTTCACTGGTTCCATTACTACCTTTTTGGTCTCTGGTTTGGTTCTATAGCACCTTCAACTTCTCTTCATTACGGATACCACCAAGACTCAATCTAGAAAAGACTTAGTTTTTTGGTTTCGGTGGACTAAATTCAAGTGCTGTTTTTGTCGTCTGTCTATCTCTCCAAGAAATCCGAATATGTACAACCTAATTATACATACATTCCATGTATTACTTTTGGTCCTACTGTAGCATATTAAGATACTCCTCTTCTTTAGAAAGAAATTCAATTTTTCTTGTAATAGTGAATAGTGATCGCATTTAGATGAAATCCATGGCATTCATACCAAAAACGAACGTATCATATTTATCATTGTCCATTATATTTATATTGCAGTACTTCAGCATCTTAAAATAGTACCTTCATGTAAAATTACTTCCAGTAACTGCCCTAGAAATGTGGATTTTTGCGTAAGTGCAACTTCAAATATATTCAAAATTATACGCCCATTTCAAAAATCAACTGCTTATACAAATATTTTATTACATTTAGCAGGTTTTCGCCCTGAAATGCTTGAATCATTCTAACCCCCAGTTGGTTCAGTTCTACTGGTTCGAATTTTAGCTTCCTGAACTATCGATTCTTCAGCACTTTAACAGTACTTTCTGCCCATTAAAGTTACTACCAGGACCCAGCCTAGTCCAGAAACTAAATGTCTTTTGGACCTGAAATTCCAGTGTGTGTCATTTAGTCTTCAGGAAATGAAAATACCTTCTGATAGAACCAAGTTATCCATGGATGGAAGTTTGGGTCGGCCAAGTCACAATTATTCAAACATTTTAAAATATTTTCCTCTTTAAGGTCATCACCAGGTACTAACCTAGCACCCAACTAACCCAGAGATCTGGTTTTTTTTTTGGGCAGGTGAAGTATATTCCAAATTTTGTTTCTTCTTGTCTGTACATCATTTCACATGGCAACTAGAATCCAATGAGGTTAAAATTACAATATACGTGCTTAAGAACAATCTGTCTATAAAACTTATTCACAGCACTTGATATGTTTTACGTTAAAATGCTTGGATCTTCTTAATCCCGAGTCCTATAGATTTAATTCCATTCCTTGCGCTTTGGGGGATTTTAGATTATTTTTCTTCATTAAAATTAGCCCCAAATCTGGCCCAAACACTAATTTTACTGGATCGGTAAAGTAGATTATTTTACCTGTACAACTTTGCAGAGAATCCAGATATTTGTAGAAGAAACACCATGTTCATGCTAGTATCCTTAAATCCATATAATTGTGGCTTAGTTTAATTTTGCTGATTCCGTTAATTACCCTTAGTGCTTATCGTTTGATATAATATTTTAAAATACTTCCTCCCTTTAAGGTCATCGCCAAGAGCTAACCTACCATAGAAATTTGGAGTTTATAGAATAAATTCAAATTTTGGCAAAAAGTCTAGGCAGTTCGGTGAAATTTCAAAATTCCACACCAACTTGACTAAGTCATACGACTTGTTGAGAAAACTTGTTCTTGGTCGTGATAGTTTACTAGGATTACTTGAACAGTGACTTAATGAGGTTTTACTGATAAAATCACTAGTTTTTGTGCCTTTGGTACAATTCTGTACTGTTTTACAATAATTTCTTCAACAACATTCTAGTACCCAACTAGTCCAAATTTGGTTGTTTTCACTGGAAAACCCAATGGCAAATTTCCGTCCCTTCTTAAGAACCCCATGGTAAACTTATGATATCCCTGCCCATCGTAATAACGACCCATTAAACATATTTAAAGCAGGTTTTTTTAACTAAGCTAATTGACCCCAAGTTAGCAGTAGTGTAGTTACTCCATTATTTACGTCTTATGTAGACTAATTTTGGGCATTTCAAAGTACTCCTCATTATAATTACGATCAAACCTAGCTGAATCAATTAGTTTTTTGCAATCTATAGAGTAAATTAAATTTTGTCCGTCCATCTCTGCAGGGAATCAAAATGATGACAAACAGTTAAGTGAGAACCATGACATCCATACCAAAAACTAACTTAGCTAAAGTTAATTAAAACTAAGTAGTACCTTGCTGATCAAGTATACTATACTCAAGTTCTAGTCACTAATAGCCATTACCCTTTTGAACTGTTTCAAGGCATTCGTATCGATTAGAGTTATCACCAAAAGTGTCCATATTGGGCCCATGATTCTTGCACTTACTACAAATAATGTATGTCTAATATTTTTGTCTCTCTTTGAGGTACTAATATCCATTTTACAGCATGTCCAATAAGGCAGTATTGGCATTTGGTTGATATATTCGGAAGTCCCAAAGTAAAATTGCATTCGTGACGCTTGACTTTATCTTATGTTAGTAAATGATGTTTGATCATAGACCTTTCACTAAAGCTTTTCTTTTCACGATCCTCGAGGTGGCGATCATGTGAAAAGCAATATTGAAGAGTAAGCAGGAAGTGAACAATAATTGAGTTACAATTGATGCACTTCCAAAAGTGACAATTTTCCATCAAATTCGTTGTAAAAAACTAAGGGGAATAAAAGCAAAACTGCCGGAAATCAATTCAGCTATTAAGCAATTTAGTTACGCTTTGCATTTGTTGTTCCGCTCTATCGCCAGACAAATTAGTTCAAAATGTCACAAATTCAGGTCCTCTTTTTCCCTTGATGATGTTAGGCAGTTACGCAACGATAGCACATAAATATTTGTTTTCAAAGTGCTATAAATCAACATATTCCTACATAAATCAAAAAGAGCTAGCAGAGTTTAATAATATGTTTCCGTTTATTTTGCATCAAGATATGCAATCGCCTTAAGTCTTGTCAAAACTCTTGATAATATATTAAGTAGATTTATTTATTCCTAAAATGTTTCGCAAGAACGTTAAATTAAAAACTAATTACGAATTATTGCGTCGATTTACGTCAGTCCTGAGTTCATTAATTATCGATCGTCTTTATTGGCCATAGAATTAATTAAGAGGAAATTGAAAGTTCGAAATTGTTACAAATAACTGAGATACAAATCCAATCGTTTTTAAAATCAAAATAACTTCAGCCCGTGTGGAAAACGAAACGTCCAGTAGGTCTTTACATATATGATAACCGCGATAACAATCGAATAATAATTACAACTTGTTAACAGAAAATTCCTAGCGTTTTTGCGCAATTAAAATTTTTTCCATTTCGTAATTGTTCTAAATTACAACTGTTAAATAATAAATTGAAGAATTATACAGTAAATCTAATAAATATTTTTTTACATTAATATTAATCACACTTCGCCTATCTAACGTTTGTTAATGCAGGTATATTATTTCTCGCAATAAATATTATGCGAGTGATAATCAAAACAAAGGATTTAAATTTATAATCACTTTTGTATTCTGTCCAGAAGTATTTTAATAAAACCTGCTTTTGTTGACTAAGTAAGATATCCAGTGATTTATTTATCCTCTTTCATACTCGCCGGTATGGTTGAATCGATTTTTTTACGGGTAATAACTTCATAAAATAATCATCTAAACGATCTCTCATTACCCAGATTAAATTAAGGACCCTCGTTGGAAATTTCATCCCGCATTCCGATAACGACATAATGACAACGAGGACGGTACAAATCAAGACATCGTAACGTTTTCAATAATAAATCAGGCGAGGTTATTACCGAGGCACGGAAACTTTTTCCCTAACTTTTACGCAAATAACATCAAATTCTCTACCTGGGGGCACCTCACGGCTCGATCTTTTGTTGCGGTTTGCTCATGTCCAGCCCATTGTAGAAGACCCGAAGGGCCCTTGTCGAAAAGGGCTTAAGTTAAGCTACTTAACGGGGATCTCGAGTAGATCCGGAGGGGACCGAAATAGGCGAATGTGACATAATCGAGTGTGCGAAAAGGCCCTTGAGATAGCGTTGTTCCCTCGATGGTAATCGTAACGTTTGGGTTTGTTCAAGAAATTAATGGATTTAAATTTTTGAGGTTTTGGTTGTTTTCGTAATAAGTGAAACATTTGGAGATTTCGACTTATACAATATGATCTACTAAAGTTCTTAAGATATCCTGAGAAAGAATCTAACAGCAAGGTTCGTTTATGTGACTTTATTCTAAGGTTTTCACGGTTATTAAGGCATGGTCAGCTCATGTTTGTTCATATGTTTCTAATTTTCACAAGGGTTCGAAATATTAAGGATTTTGAAACTTACGGGAAATTATCGAAAAATATTTATCGCTTGATTTCCAAAAGATTCCAGAAATTAAGGGTTTTGAGTGCTTCAGGCAACTATGGAAAGATGCATTTATATGTTTTCGTAAGCCATGAAAAGGGCGAAATGTAAAAGCAGCATGCTACGAAATACGTTCTTAAGATACCCTTAACTTTGTCTTTGTGAACTGAAAATATTTCTGTGAACATGAAAGTTCTGTTTTATATATACAGATTAACGAGTGGCAAAAGTTTTGAGCTCTTACGATATGAACTATTGAAATTTTTGAGATATAATATTCTTGACTCAATACTCCCAAAAACGACGCAAGAGGATTAAGAACCGGTCAAAAATGACCAAAATTGCACATTTGACGTTTTTTGACCTTTTTCACTACTTGAAAAGCCATCTGAAAAGTAATAGAAAATGCCAAAAAATGTGTTTTTTAATTTTGTATAGCGAAAAAAATTGCTGAAAATCACGTTACAAATATAAATACGTATACAAAAATCAGGGAAAAATCCACAATGTGGGAGATGAATTTGCTGTCAAATGCCGCAAAGCGCATGCAAAAATAGCTTGAGATATCCAAAAAATAACGAAAAATCTTTTTTTGAGATGGCGGCCACTAGCGACGCTATAGCGGGCTGAAAATTTAGGGTTCTTGGCCTTTTTTGATCCCGAACCAAATGCCCGTTCCGGCAAAGAGGAACCCCAGGGGGGGGACTTTTCGCCATCTTATACGGCTATGCCCTTTATGAGAAAATTTAAGAAGTGAGTAGAAATTTTTTTCTGTATTTGTATGGTCAGTTTCTTGATAATATTTTCGAAATTTTTCAAGTCTGTTGATCGTGAATTATAGCGACTAACGTTTTAAATGCCCTGTATGCTGGGAGCTACTAGTTTTTGAAATTGTGTTTCCTACATGATTTGGATTTGATTCTATAAAAAAATTCGAAAAAGTAAAAGGAAAGGCAAAAACCACAAATTCCTTTTTTTGTACTAATGAAGTATGATAGATAGATATGAGGCGACAACTAAATATATTACCTTAGCATTTTGCCGCAAATCCCATCAAAATTGAGTGCATTTCAGGTGAATTCTATTGGAACTAGCATTTTGAGTTACAATGCGCTTTTAAAGATGTCTTAGTCTAACAGGACTTAATACTGGGAATGACTTCAAAATGCGACGACTGTATAATTAAGAAGTGCTAATAACCCATGAGTTTTCAAGTCGATTCAAAACCCTAAACTCGAGATATAAGAAAAATATTCTCAAACACGCCTAAAAATGTTCAACTATTATTCCGTAGGAAATACTTATTACTTACTAACTTAAGGGTAACTTATTAGCTTATAACATACATTTTACTTGTAAATAAGGCGTTCTAAGCATTTGCATAGAACTGCTACGCTACGAGATTCAAAATAGTATCAAATTTTGCATTAAGTTTGAAAATCATGTTGGTTGAAATAAGTCCATGGTTAGTTTACTCATTGAAGAAACATGCCTGTTCTTTTTTCGCGTGAAGTTAATCCATTTCTATCGATCTCTATCCACATACACTCCAATTCATAATAATCAATGACAAGGCGCTAATCTAACGGCCGAATGAAATGTTCCCCTTGTAGATACGCAATTACACAGACAACTGTATCCATTTCGTTCGCTTTTGATTATAGTGTTACGTAAAATAATCCGAAAACGACGTTATTAGCTGAAATTTATGGTGCGGCGTTAGTAGCGACAGAGACGGCGAGAGAGTAAAAATAGACGGAATTGTTGGACGTCACGAATCTTCCATTTTAGTCGTCTTTCTTCTTCTAAGTCAATTCAACCTTCAGACGATCCCCCCCTAGCATGCACATAGTTTGAAATTATGGTCATTTTAAGTTTTTTTTCTCGCGCAAGTAGATTTCTTTGTTTCTTCGGGCGAGAGAGGTTAAATGAATATCGTGATGGGTTTATTAATTTTGTCCCTGAGACGAATCCGGGCAGATTAAGAGATTTTCCGGTTGGATGTACTACACTGGATATTTGAGGTATTTAAATTCATCATGATTATAAACAGTTCATCATGTGATAAGACATTGTTACCTTACAATTTAAGAATGGGATCGATTGGTCCGCTGGAACGAACAATGGGTCAGGCGAGACTTGAGTGTGACCTAATTAATAAAAAATTGGGACTAAGGTACCTTTCAATATCTTTATGAAATGGTTCAAATTTTACGAATGGTGAGAACTACCATTCCCTTCACAAGAAAATTAATCTCCAAAAATATTTCGAAAATACTATGTTAAACCAAAATAAGATGCGTATTGCTCACATTGAGATATTAGGATAATTGAGCAGAAAGTTGACAAACTTTTGAGATAGCTTAAGATCTACTCAAAGTCCTACTTTCCAATTGCATGCATGTGCTTCTGTTAGTTTTGTGTTCAAAAGAAAATTAGAAAAATTAATATCTAATTTTTTCCAAAAACTCTGTCCAGTCAAGGTGAAACTTGGAACGCTCAAAATTGGGGTATTAAATTCAGGAAAATTGAGCCTAAACTTGAAAAACTTTCGAGATATTAAGACTAAATCTCAAGGATTCAATAAACCTTTGTGAATTTTTTATGAAACTGTTAAGTTTTAAGCTTGTGAACTACTGAAGTTTTTGAAATTTGATCCCAATACACAAGACACTTCAAAAATTAGTATCTAAACTCTTTTTCGAAAAACTTTGTCAAGTCTAAATGAAATTTGGAACGCTTTAGCTATTAAAATGGTGGAAATTGGGCCAAAACTTGAAAAATTTTAGAGATATTGAGACAAAATCTGACGGGTTAAAAATTAGGACTCCGTTGACCTTTTCCAAACTTCTTTATTAAACGGTTCAAGTTTTAAACTTGTAGACTACTAAAATTTCTAGTTAGTCTTGTTCTACTCGCAAGAAAATTCAAAAAATTTGTCTAAAATTATTACAGAATACATTTTACGTTGGGTAAAAATAAAATGTGTACTGCTCAAAGTTGAGTTATTAAATTTAAGGAAATTGAGCCCAAACTGTTTAAAAGTTTTACGTTTAATGTTTGATTTAAGTCTTTGCTTGTGTTTTATATTCAAACTTATTTTTGAAATATGGTATCCCGTGCTCCTTGGTTAGTTTTCTGTGGTTTTGGTTTACTTCATTCTCAAGACAATTCGAAAAATTAATATCTAACAAATTTCCTGAAAAATTAAGTCATGTCATAATGAACTTTGCTATGCTCAAAACTAAATTAATTTTCTCGAAATTCGAAATTAAATTTCTCGAAATTCGAAAAATTAATATCTAACAAATTTTCTGAAAAATTGATCAAGTCAAAATGAACTTTGCTATGCTCAAAACTAAACTAATTTTCTCGAAAACTAACTCATGGGTGAATACATCAGAAACGGATAGTAGTAGTAGCAGTTTATCCTTTGTGTATATGCGTTCCTCCTTTTTCTACCCTCGGCCGAGACAGATAACGAGGATAATGCGAGTTTTAACGCCATTTAATACGCCATCGTTTGTTCGGAACGGATCCATGCCGAGCAAACACATCAACAGACCAGCATGAGGTATACGCTTGCTCTTTTATGTCCAGCAACGACCCGACGCTAAGTAGCCTAGGAGAGCGAGCGCTCTTTTTCCGACGGATAAACGCTCCACCGAGGCCAGAAAAAGGGGAGAAAAGGGGATTACAGATGGAGTGGAGAGGTGTACAGAGAAAAAGGTTGCAGGGGAAGGGTAGGTTACATGTTTTTCAAGAAGGGATGGGAAAGCATGATTTAATTGGCTAAGCAAGGCTAGAAAACTGTGTTAGGGCCGCAAAAAGGGGTTCCAAATGTTGAGTAGTTATATCTTCGACACAGGCAAAAACTATGAAAGGTGAAGATGATTTCAAGGCATTCCCTTATCTCCTAAGTAAAGATTAATGTCGATGAGCTTTTATGTAATATGCCTGAATTCCATCATTACAGAATATCCAGTGACGCTTGTTATGTGCTGCTATAACTTTTTAGGAAAAAAATGTTGTAGTAGTAGCATTTTCATATTTCAAGTCACTAAAAAATGAAAAGAATTTGTCACTATTTTAGTAAAAGTATATAAAAGGTTTGGTGAAGAAACAGAACCAGGCAAATGGTAAGAAACAGTAGCTATTGAAATTTCATAGGTACTAATTTTCCACCAAATCTAACAGACCCTCGATTTGCGTGTGAAGCACACACTTTACACGGCTTGTTTCTAGTGACCGAAATAGTTATAACGACAAAGGTACACTCAGATTATTCTTAAGGGAATTATGAAATTTGAATTGCACATGTTCATGTTATTATTTAAATTATGAATAACACAGCTGAACTAACTTAAAACGCTTTTTCCTCTCATTTTATTATACATATACAAAGAGAGGAAAATTCCATCGTACTCTCTCCTCGATAAAAGTTGTCCTTGTCCTTCAGGACGTTTGGATAAGTAAGTACCATAAAAGAATGCTTTGACCGTTACCTGTTCCGGTCTTTTGGACTTTAATGTTCATGCGAAGGTGGTGCAGGGAACTCTGTCACTACCTTTGAAGTACTTGTAGGGCACTGGGTTAATGCTTTTTGGGACATAGTCGAGCTCAAATGTTTTCTGTCATTACTGTTAGTATTTAAACGTCTTGAGCGCATTTTCTGCTTGCTACAACTGATATAAATCGTTAGTTTAAGTGCTTTAGAGTAGATTAAAATAATTGTAACTGTTGGATTCGAAAGGACGTTGGGTTTTCCGTTACGCCAAGGCGTCATATCGTTGCCATGAGGCAACGTGTTAGATATTTTAATTAAATCCTCGGTATAACTACAGAAAAATGGTCCATTCCAGAAATAACACGTTCGTTACATGAGCAATTAAGCCGTTTGTCGGTGTTTTAAAACGCCGGACAGAACTTTGTATTTGAAATCTATACCTCCCGCCTTATTTACGCAACCTTTTATTATTTACGAGGACCGTCCAAAAATTAAACTTCGAATTTAACGACTCGCCGAAAACCATTTTCTAGAAAAACAATTACGTGGGACCATCATCACGAAAACCAATATAACAAAACTTGATCGTGGCGCTTGTGCGACGTCTGGGGGGAGAGGAGGGAGAAAGAGAGGCCAGCAAACAAAACAAGCCGCATAAATGACGTTCGAGGGGCAAAAAGGAGAAAAGCCGACAGCATCACCTGAGTGACGTTTTAGTGTACGTTGATGAGGAAGAAGACGACGACCACGACGATGATGATGATGATGATGATGATGACGATGAGAAGGTGGAGATGGTCAGCTCTTTCTTTCTGTGTTTTTTTTTTGTCCGAAGGGGGATTTTTACTGACGAACCGATAAAAGCTGTCTCGAATTTTACGGCCGTCTGTGCCAGTAGCTGATTATCTCGGACAAGAACGACCTATTGTATTAAGGTTTCATTATCGAGAGGTGCAAAGGTATATACTATTAAAGCGTGTAGACGAAGATCTATTTATTTGACCCAAGCTAAAGTTAACTTCTATGAAGCCCAAAAATATATGATTGTTTTATAAAAGGTACAAACAAATGTAACACCGCTGAGCATTTCTGATCACATGACTAGAGCTCAAGATAGAGGTCTGTCTACTTCAGTAATTCTGCTTGATTATTCTAAAGCCTTCGACACCATCGATCATGAACTCTTATGTGCTGAATTGAAGTATTATGGGTTTGTTTCTACTGCTAGTCAATTCTTGTGAAATTACCTAACTGATCGTATGCAAAGTGTTCTTATAGACGGGGTAGCTTCAAACTTTGCTCCTAGTACCTCAGGAGTCCTACAGGGATCTGTTCTTGGGTCACTACTATACTTAATCTATGGTGCAGGCATGACAAAGTTTGTTCACCATTGCAAATTACCTTCCTTTGCTGATGATACCCAATTATACTACTCTTGCATTCCTGAAATGTTTAGATCTGCTGAAGACTATACTAACCAAGATCTATTGTCAATACAATCATTCCCGCATGTGCATAACCTTAAATTATATTCAGAAAAATGTAGTATTATGATACTTGGCCATTCCCCTCTAGGTCATGACTCAAAATCAAAAGCATTAATGGTTATGTTTGATGATACACCCTTAAGTTAGTTGCTAGTAAAAAAAATTAGGTATAATTTTGGACTGCAGGCTTAGGTTTGAAAAATATATGGCAATATTGACAAAAACGTCGTATTTGGCCCTTAGAAAGTTATGCAGGAGTGGATTCGTTCTTAACTTTGAGTGGAGAAAGAAACTTTATGAAAACTTAGTACTCTCTAGACTGTCATACGGTTTCATTGTATACTATCCATGTTTGTACGAGTCTACTAAACATCTTTAGTAGACTCTTTAGTATCTTTAGTTCATATAAGGCCTACCTCATTAATTTTTACAATAAGTGCATGCGAGGTGCTTGAATCCTTGAATCCTTGAAAGGATGTGAATTGAATTATCAATCGTTTCATTACCTTTTATCTTATCACCAGATATCTCTAAATTTAGCCTTTTATATATTTTAAATTTAAAAATATAGTTTTTCTTATGTTATATTTAATTTTTGTTTAAATAACTCTATTATGTAAATATCATGTTGCTTTCCTTGTTACATAAATTTCATGGGGGTTAAGTGTGAATAGCTAGAGTTAAACTTCGCCCCCTCGATTCTAACCTACATTAAAAATGTGGTACCAATCAAAGGGATTATTATTATTATTTATTATTATACAATCACATTATTTCTAGGACTCAGTGATTCTTTAAAATGCTCATAGAATTCATAAGGCTATCTCAGGCCCTTTTAAAATTGTTTAACAATGCTTCTAAAAATACTAAATCAAATGGAGTTCCTCTAGAAAGCTTCATGTTTCTCATAGACATTTCGCACCCACTCAGGTAAACCCTTTAAAGCTTTATGAATACAGAAATCAAATAGCCAAAATTTTACCCTCAACCTGTTTTGAAATGTTTTTAGTCATATATCTAGGAGTAAAGGTTATTAAAAACTTTCTTCCTCATTTAATAACTATCTCATTTATCATATAACAGGAGTAGGTAATGAACTTCCTGCGTAACCGTTAACCAGATTACTGAAAGTATGCCGTTTGAAGTAAATGAGATGAAAACGATCGAAAAATGTAACGGTAGAACGAAATTAATCCGAAGTGTAATTGAATCTGAAACTATAATCAAATCGCATGTGTTATGTCATTTGAATAAAGGTACGGACTGATCGATTGATTATATGTCTCATTTTAAATCTGCTGTATTAGGTAGTTGGATAATTGAATTTCCATATTCCAAGTGGAATAATATTGTGATACCTGTGGGCTACAATATTGATATTACATCACGTACTTATGTGCAATATCTCGAAACGGAAATATTGGTTTCAAGGAAATTCGAGTAGAATAGTCACTTAAAGTTCTTTAAAACATCTCGTCGAATATCCCTCAAATTTTTTGAAGAAGGACTTTTCCTTTTAGCAGTGTTTACTTGGAGTTTTCTCCATTGTTGCCTCGAAAAGCGCACCGATTGTCACGAGAAATGTTACCTTTGTGCCACTCTTGTACCCACTTTCTACCTACAGCCGTCAAGTCCGTTCCTCTCTCTGACAATACGAATTGTCAACCTCGATCAAAAACATGATCGAACGGCCCGAGCCCGAAAAACAACTTTCCTCAAACAGATGCCATCGTATTTTTCTCCTTTTTCGGGTGCCCCGTAACGCACATGGGCCTCAACCTGTCCGCCTGTAATACGATACGTTTCACCGGGAGCGCCTAACAGGGAATTTTCGAAAAAAAAAGAAAAGTTTCAGGCACTTCCTCCGTTTTATGGTTCCCTGAAGTGATACGCAGATTTGGCGTGAGATTGGATACTTTGTCGTCGCGAATCCCGGGAACGAATTCGTAGAAACACGTTTTGGAATCGTAAATCCAATTTTTTTGAAAATTTTTTATTTTAATTTTAAAAGAGCGCATGTAGAGTCTTCCTAAAAAACCAGTACACAATGTTAGCATTGCTTGCACATCCAAAAGAAAGCTGCTGGAACATTGTCTGAATACCCTTTAACCCAAGCAACCTACAAATGGTAAATTGTTATAGAGGCAATGTGCAAAATTATTTGCATCAGTTTTCTAAGGTGTTAATCTTAAATTAACAATCCTTGCTATGTGCTTAATTTACAAATCTTTTCTTGCTTTACTTTAGGTTGATAGATTTTTTCGAAATGTCTTCTTGCCTTAAATTGCCCTAAAAAAAGTTTAAAACTGTCAGACACAAGAGACCTTTCGTCATTCCTTCTTGAAATTCGTGGTAAGGAGTTAACCAACGGGCGTGAAAATTCTTGATAAATCGTCCATGACTTTTCTAATTATAGTGACGCCGGGAATTGATGTGTCTTTAACGAGTCTGGAGGACACTGTACGAATGTTGCACGTCTGCAAAGTGGATTAACGTGAATTTCCAAAAAAAGTCTAAAAAAGGGAATTCAGTCGTGACAAACAAATTTTTTTTAAGAAAAATTGCTTAGATTGCAAGTGAATAGTAAATAGACAACAAACTCATAAGCTAAGCATACAACTTCATTTAGCTTAATGTCGTGTTGTAAAATGTAAGTCGCATGGATCAGAACCTCTAAGCCAAAGCTACTAACATTAAGCTTACTTCAAGTTGTGAGTCAAAATTAATACATGTAGTGACTAGCATTATTTCTGCATTACAACTTATGAGCTAAAGCTAATAGCTTAAAACAACTACAAGCTCTGGATTAGAGCAAGCATTTTACCGTTCTTAGTGAATTGTATCATCATTGCATTAGCGAAGAATTACGCGAGTTATATGTAATTAGATAAGTAACAAGTTTTAAAACAAAGCTAGCAATTTCACTGAGTAGAATATTTTCTTATTTTTACTTTCTAAGCCAAAGTTAATGCTATTAAATGAACTACAATTCCCGAGTCAAGTTTAGAGGGGGCTAATATCTCTTTGCCATAGCTACTGATACTAAAAGATTACAAGTTTTGAGTCAAAATAGGTATTAGTGAGTAGATTTATTTTTGGACTACAACTTTTGACACTTTTGAAACAATTACAGGCACTAGATCCAAACTAGCACATTATTGTAGTTAGTGAATTGCATTGTGGTTGCATTGGTGAATAATTACGTAGGTTGCAAATTATCAGAGAATTGATAACAGGCTGTAAAACGAAGCTAATAACTACTTTGAGCTGAATATTTAGCTCAGTTTATAGAGCCAAAGCAAGGCTGTTTTGGTAGATCAAATTTGACAGCAGACGGACCAAAAAAACTTTGTTTAAAACGGTCCAAGTTGGGAAAAACTCAAAATCTTGAAAATTGTTAGCTTTTCGGTTTTTTATTTAAACAGTTTTCACAAAAAAAAATTGGATTAACCGTTAAAATAAACCATTTTTCAAAAATTCACAGCTTCGCCTAAGTCAAAGCTAAAGAGCTTATTTTGTGTGAAATGTTAGGCTATTATGTCTACTTTAAGCATGTAGAAGTTGGAGGGTGAGTGGAGGGGGGGGGGGGGGGCTACAAGCAGCATAAAAAAGTATACTTGCGCCACCATTCGACTCGAAATGCGATTCGCGCGTTTCGCTCAATGTTCGAGGCCATTTTTCGCACTTTTGCCCGACGTATATGAAAATCCAAGATAGCTAAGTTGTAGCTTTTGATATTCTCTTTCAAAAACCGTTTGAAAAATAAAAATCGGCCCACTTCAGTTAATACGCCGAATTTTCAAAAATTTTCCGTCAAAAAGGCAATATAAACTGTGCTAATGTAGTTATTTACACGTCCTGATCAAGAGTAAACCTGGTACAGGAGGATGAAGATTCCTGAGCAAATCTTAGTGATATAGAATATATTACAAGGACAGAAATAATGTAACGACTGCCCAATATCGTAGTGTTTGCAAGTTTTGAGCAAATGCGATCATTGGGGTGCTATTTTCATTCCTAAAATGTTCCCAGATTAAAAATCTTAAATACCAAGTGGGTACGATACCAATAAGCACTAAATTCTCGGAATGGACTCTTTTCCGGAAATCTTGTCACCATCTACATTCAAAAAAATAAATTACATCGTCCATTATTCATTTTTAATTGTATTAATACTTGTAAACGCCTCGACTGGAAATTCAAATGAGCCCATAAATATTAAAAAAATAACCGCACAAACAACACGTGCTGTGATACCATCTGTATGAGCTGTGTGCGTGAATTTTGCAATTCGCCACTAAAAATTCTTTCAAGTAATTGCGAAAATATCAAATTTAGCGCAATTCCTGCAGAAATGGCTAGAAATGGCTAGAGTAAGTGAGTGGCGTTAGATGGCAGTTTCGATCTCGACCAAATGCCTACGATTTTAACTAATGAAATTGCCACAAATGTCAGTTAAAATAGAATGAACGATTTGCATTTATATTGGACCAAGTTTGCCGAGGGAAATCCACGAAAAATGAATCCGTAAGTGAGAAGTACAACCAAGACGCTCCAGATTGTATACCTGAAGCGCAGCCCCCCTCAAATACCCTGCCTATAGCTGGATTTCTGCTCCGCAATATGAAGTCATCAGACACGGATAAGTACCGAAACGAAATCAATTCCGGCCGACAGGAAACGCCGCCATCATTTTCCGTCCGTTCGGCGAAACTTTCCTCGCGTATTCCTGGTAGAAGCGAGTGACCATCTGTTTCTATAATACGTCGTTATTCATCGTCCTGGCGTTCCCAGGATGGCAAGCCGGCCGTTTTTAATAAATTCAGCGGCAATTTCGAAACGATTAATTCTCGTTAATAATTATCGTTTAATTGTTTTGAAGAATTTCGCGTACGTTTGTCGGAACCGCGTCTGACGTCACAGCTTATATCGCGAAGGTTGGTGGTGAAAACAATTGATTCATTAGCGACCGGCCGTTAAAAGTGCCTCTGTAATGGATTACGAATGTAACGTCGATGAAAAAAATTACAGTAGGTAGACAGGTTCTTATGGTTTTTGAGCACTATCATCGTCATAAGTACTGCTGTTCATTCTGATCGAGCCCGATTTGACAATGGGTGGTGATTTTATGGGTGACAAAGAAAAATTTTGCAATGGAATACTAAAAATATGTACTTTAAAGCCTTTGGCAACCAATTTCTTTTCCTGTTATTATTATTCAAATGTAAATTTACTTCTACTGGAGTGTCATCCAGACTATTTGCCTTAATTAACAATACAACAATGATAGGCATTACAATTAATAGCAAATAATTAACAATTTAATCTTAACCGGGGTTAAACATTGATTATACTCCAAATTGGATATTTTCAAAAACGCAAGCTTTTTAAACTGTTTTTTTTTGTTATGATTTAACAAAAATTTTACAATTTTACGAAAAGGTGCCGCCACAGAGATAAAGAGATGCACTTTATGAAAGTTTTTTGTTAATCTTCTTGATGGCCATATTACACAAGATAAAAATCCAAAATTCGATCCTCTTTGCTCATAACGAATCGAAAAAACAAAAATAAAATCTGTTTACCAAAAACTTCTTTCACTATGCAACAAGTTTATTTTTGTTTGATTATTACAACTCTTTCAAAAACATCATTGACTCATCCCTCAACTGAACCTAATTTGAATTTTTGATCAATTTTCATGTATCAGCACTGGCTCAAGTTGTGTAGATTCTTTTCACTAAAAAGGTACCAACCTTTAACAACCAAGTTCAAGTAAAACACGTGTTTAATCGATTATTGATTTATAATGGATTTGCTGGAACAAAGCATTCGCTGTTGATCTAAAAATATATCAGTTGTTCAATGCCGACATGGGCTTATTACACGTGTTGAGTTTGTTTTTGGGACGACCAAGTACTTTACGTCTTCATCTCCGCGTAACAATAAGAGCAATTTCGTTACTTCCTCTACCGTGAAAATTCGTTCTACGATTAAATTATTTTGTTGTGGTTTACGGCTATAATGCTAGACTCTTAAATGTAATAAACTGTAATTTTTAAACATACTTTTAATTTACTCGCAAAACGTCTAATTACACCTTTAATGACACCACCATTACGAAGTTCACCAGCAAAAAAATAATGGGAAAATGATACAGAGATTGCATCAATTGCGGTTTCCGGGATTTCGGATTTCCTGAACCGAACAAATAATAATAATAAATATTTCTGCTAAGGGACGAAAAATGGAATGGGGTCAATGTGAGGAACATAATCTAACGGAAAACCACCTGGGAAGAGTCACAGTCTTGCGTAATGGCCGGAGGAGGTTGTCCAAGTTCTCAAAGTTACGTACGGTACATTTAATGTGTGTAAATACCCTGTCACTACGAGCGCATAACAATTTTTAAGCCTCTTCACCTTCTTCGTTTATATTGCTTTACAATAGAGGTCCGGGTAACACGTACCACAATTGGAGCCTCAAATAAAATTCGACGAGCTATAATTCGATTTATTTTCGTATTTTTCCAAATGGATTACCGAATGGCCGATAACATCATCTCGACCATCCCTTCCCCGTCCTGTAATAAATTATGAAATTGATGAATGGCTCCGGCGGTCGGTGGCGATAACCATTCGTGGAAAATTTATGCACATCCGATCCGTTTCCCACGGGTGATGGGACAAAGAGGAACGTTAATAAACGGGCGGGCCCGGTCCCGCGACCAAATCCTAATTAAAAATTAATCCGGGGATGCCCATAAATAAAGCGGAAAATCGAAAACAGAAGCAATCCAAACCTACGCCCTTTTTTTCTCTCTCTCTCTCCTCCTCGCTCGCTTTTACCTCTTCTCCCTTTCCTCCATTCGCTCCATTATTATCATTATTATTATAGCGGGCTACCGGTGTTCGTTAAATGAGCATAAACAACGAGAAGCACGGCCTCTCTTAACGAGTTTCGGTCGTAAACAAAAATCCCGGCTGCTTAACAAATCCGTATGCATGGAATTTACGCCCGGGGAAAGAAAGGCTCGTATAAGTCTCAGGGGTTCTAACTATGTACGCGGGCAACACTTCCGAAGGGGCAATAAAAAACGACGAAGAGGAAAATAAAGCTCGCGAGAGAGGCAGAAAAATCGTGTTTGGGAACGACGCCGCCGTGTAATGGAAAAGAGATTTACGCGTATAATAAGTTACCCTTCGGGACGGCCATCAATTCCGTGACCGACGCCTTGGGGGGATTATCGCAACCGCGCGACAGGTAGGAAAAAATTGTGGCTCGAGCCGTGGGGGGACGAGAGGGGGACGATTTCGTGGGGTCGAGCGAAAAAGTATTTCGAAAAAAATAAACGGAAAGTGTTAGAATATGCTAATTATGTAGACAAACACCACACATTTACATTTTCACATAACATATTCTAATGAAACACCACGAAAAGCAACTTGACACATAAAAGAAATAAATATTTCGATATCCACATTATTTAAGGTCGAATTTCATTCAGTACTTATTTTACATTGTGCACTGAAACTGCCAATGAAAAATGTCTTATTTTCTTATTGAATAATAAGTATACATTTACTATCATGAAAATTTTGAAGCATTTTTATTTGGTTTAAATTTTTATTGACTCTCTTGAGAGTCGATGCCATCCTTAGATTATTGCGCATGACTCTTCGCCCAGTTTATAGAGTTTTTGTTGGTAGATAAAATTTAACAGCAGGCGGACCAAAAAACTTTGTTTAAAATAGATTAAAGATGATAAAAACCCAAAATATAGATAAATCTGAAGTTGGTTTTTTTTTTCAACTGTAAAAATTTAAAAGAAGGTCGTTTTTCGTCTTTTCCATCATAGCATGAAAATTATTGACGGAAATGCAATACGTTCTATAAACATTTGTAGAGAATTAAAAGACCTTCAAAACGGGCGTTTCTAAAAGATGATCGGACCATTTTTCACCGAAAAAACTTTGAAAAACCGTTAAAATTGACCATTTTTCCAAAAATTCACAGCTTTGCCCAGTTTCAAGCTAAAGCGCTAATCGTGAAATGTTAGATTAGTATTTCTACTTTAAGCATACAAAAGTTGGATGCTGTCGGATGAATAGTTTTCGCACAATTACGTTATTAATAATATACAGCGAAATCCGGCAAAATTCGACGTATTAACCGAGATAGGCCGGATTTTAATTTTTCAAACGATTTTTGAAAGAAGACATCAAAACCTACAACTTGGCTATCTTCGATTTTCATAAACGCTCTGAGAAAAGTGCGAAAAATGGCTACGAAACTGGGCTATCTCGTATGAACAGTGCTGCCCATCCAATTTTGGAAACACATTGTTCCTGTCCTGATTTCCTCCGAAGTTGAGCCTCTGTCTCCATACTTTTCCCTTTGAGCTTATGTCTTTTCCTCCTCAAGTTGATATGGTTGTTGTCCTCTTTGTCCTGTTCCCTCCTGTTATTCTTCCTTCTTCGTGATATTCGTTCCTTTTCCTTTCGCGCTCACCTTGGTCTCTTCGCCCTCGATGGTTCGCCCTCTCCGTAGTCTATTGCCTTTCTGATCAGTGGGTTCGTATGCTCCTCTGCCTTGGCGATGGTCTTCCTTTCCAGGCCCTCCTCAGTTGCGCATTTCTCACGTACCACAGCGCGTCCGTCATCTTCCTCATTGTCACGTTCTGTATCCTCTCCAACTTCTCCATGTGTCTCCTCGCCGCTGATCCCCATGCCGCTGATCCGTATATCAATATTGGTCGTATACCCGCTAAGTAAATCTTCCTCTTGGTCTCCACTCAAAGTTGGCTTCTTCTTTCTATAAGTGGTCCTCATTGGTTGATCCTGTTCCTCGTCGATCTGTCTCCTCCAAGTTAATCTTCTGTCCAAGTAGATCCCCAAGTGTTTAACTTCTTTCTTCCATGGTATCGTCCGGTCTCCTATCTTGATGTTGGTCATCGGTTCTTGCCTCGTTCTTCCTATCCATATCGCCTCCTTGTTGATCCTGATTTTCCATCTTCTGGTTCATTCCTTCATCTTGCCCACTTCCCGCTGAATTTTGTTTTAAAAACATACTATCTTTAATGGAGCTTAGTTTTATGTTTTCTTAGTTATCATTTATTGGCATCTTTAGAAAATAGTTATTACATTTTCTTATGAAAATCGTATCCGCATGTCTTTATTTCGCGTGAATAATGTTTGTTTTACCACCAGCTTAGCCCTTGCTTTTGTAATTCCTACCATCCACGTTAATTCCTTATAATGACTTCTTCACCAACGTAATTACGTCGCCATCTGTTACCGCACATGCAGAACTCGCCCTTTCGCACCGCAAACAACTAAAAAATCCATGGCGGCCACCATCAGCGGTGGCTTATTTTTTATTTCCCCGCATCGATCGGCCATTAAACAACATTACAAGCGCGAGAACGCCGTTTTGGGGGTTATGATGGATTTTCGGGCATAACCGCGACCGACATTTGTTCGAGCGGTCCGTCAAGTTCGGACGACGATTTTTATTTGACGGGGCGACAATAAATTTCAGGCCCTAACGAGTAAATTGTCAGAAAAACAGGAAACAGGTCGAGGTGTCAGTCAATCAGGCTATCAAAATTGGTAGGAGTTGAATGCGGGAAAATCGTGGGGGAGTTTGGTGAGAAAAGCTGAGGCAATATGTATATTTCGAGCCAATCAATCAATCAATCAATCAATCAGATAAGTCAGGTTCTCTTTTGGATTTAAAATAAGTTACCAACGGTAGATTTGTCATTAGCTTCAATTGAGTTTTCCTTAGGCACATGCATTATTGTACCGAAAGTTTTGACAATGTAGTACAGAGTGTTTTTAAAGTCCCAACAACTTCAAAACGAAATTTGGCGGAGTTTCAGTGAAGTTAGTGCAGTAGTATTTAAAAATAAATAATATAATTTGAGTTAGGCATTTTGAAAATGTGTCAGGTTATTGGAACAACTATTTAAACTAATCTGATGCAATTTCAATAAATTTTCAGTTTCAGTGAAATTCTAACTAGACAGTTACTGAAACTGTCAGTTCATGAAGAAAATTTTCTAAACTAATCAGATGCAATTTCAACAAAATTAGCGTTTCAGTAACTTTTTCTTGAAATTTCAACGGATCGAGACATTTAATCTTGATTGAACTCAAAAGATGCTTAGCCATGTTTCAGAAATATTGTAA
The DNA here is from genome assembly GCA_963576515.1 of Cryptocephalus primarius. NCBI lineage: Eukaryota > Metazoa > Arthropoda > Insecta > Coleoptera > Chrysomelidae > Cryptocephalus > Cryptocephalus primarius. The sequence goes on from OY754941.1 coordinate 13,707,812, forward strand.
GAAAGCGAGTCAGATTTTTAATGCAGCTTTAGTATATTATCACATAGGAGCTTCAGTAATTTTTTATGAAATTTTCCATCAACCAACAGCTGTAGTAGTCACAATTCAAGGAATTTTAGTCATATTTCAGAAATTTCAAGACAACTTTTGAAAATAATCTGATACAATTTCAATAAATTTTGATCTTCGGTAATTTTTTATGAAATTTTCGAGTTTTAGTTCTTCTCAAGCATTTGTAACCCTTTTTCAGAATATTCAATAATAAGAAAACTTTCGAAAGTAATCGCATAGAATCTCAATCAATTTGGAACTTCGGTAACTGTTTTATGAAATTCTCAACCAATCAACTGTTGCAATTCTCACTCCTTCCAAGGATTTTCGGCTGAATTTCAGAAATTTTGTTGCAAATGTCAGTAAAAGTGTGACAGATTCTTAAATCAACCTTCATAAGTAATCAAATGGGGTTTCAATAAATTTGGATTACTTCAATTACTTTTTTTTGAAATTTTCAGCCAAACGGCTCATTTGTTTTGAACTCCCTTCATGCGAAATTATACCTGTGAATTCTGTGGCTTGTCGTCTCTATTGCAATCATTTTATTCTGTAAAAAATGTCCTAAAAATAGTGTCATATTTCCATATTAAATTATTTTCATATTTTCATCATATTTGAAGAGATAATGGGATCTAAAATGAATTAAACTCATGCAACCCCGAGTCAATTAGACATAGTTTTATATACAAATTTTCAATATTATTCAATTATATATTATATATGTTCAATATTTTTATTTTCTGTTAGTTGTTTTGTCAACCATAAAATATGTCGTGGCCAAATTCCTTCAGACTTACAAAGAATTTTGGAAGCGCCTTAAGATAAGTACGTCTTCATGTATTCACTGCTTATAATCCCTGGCTTGGTAAGAAAATCCAAACAGTAACCATAAGCTAGCTCAGCTTATTATGAACACAGATATTGCAGGTTTCTGCGCTTATATCTGTAGATACATTAGATATTCTCTTATTTGTTGTTCTTTCTATCGGAAACATGCTGTCATTTATGAAAAAAAGCATGACATCAATATATATAATGGTGAAAATATATCGCATATAAAGCGATCACAAATTTCCATCTGTCCATATAATTTTACAAGGAATTGAATAGTAATAATTGCCTGAAGCGTTTACTGTATTTGTACAAAACAGGGCGTTACCACTTACTTAGTTACTTCCCTAAAAAATAAAACAAAAATTAACAATTTGATTTGCTAAACAGTCCATTTTCCTGACGACGCGAACACCTTTAGGTAATGTGTCCCTAGCCGGCCTAGCCCCTATTCATGGGCACTTAGCCTCTCCTCCCGACTTTGGCTCATTAGCCCCCGAGGGGGCCGCGCGTTACCTAAAGCAGTCGTTATAAATGCATAATATACCATAGCCGAGCCGTATAGTCATTAATTCATACTTATTAGTAATTCAAGGAATAAATAAACTGACCGCTACCGGCTTCCTTCTGTCACGTTATAATTGTTTGTCAATCTTACGTGACCACCTACGGCCATCTTGGGCTACCGTCTACCAGCGACTTTTATTTTTTCCACTCTCTCTCTCTCTCTCTCTTGCGTTTTTATCGCTGTTTTGATTTATATCACCGCGTAGAAAACACCAAGGTACAGGTAGCCTGGCAGATATTGCGTAACGTGTGGATGTAATTAAACTGCCAGTTGCGGAGATTTGAATTTTCGATTCCTTTGGTGAATTCTTCACTAGAAATTATGGTGATATATTCAGTTTTCAACTGCTCGATCGGTTAAACTGGTATTCTAATTAGAAATCAGATTTCTATCCAATTTCGAAACGGAACGACGCAGGTGCTCGGGAAGGAATCGCTTGGAGAGAAAACAAATGTTTTCGGCGAAATTTACAAAGATAATATCCGTAATGAAACATCTGGGCATTAAAAATCATCCAACTAAAATTATCTTATTAAGAAACCTTAGTTCAGTCTTATAGAGAGCACGTAAGGAACTGTTAGCGTGCGTTCCTATGAAGAAATTTAATTCATTACAAAACGCATTTGAAATATCACAGCCTCGCCTTGAAAGGTAACGTAACTCTCCTACAGCCTCACGTGTTTTATTAAAAACATCATTTCTGGCCAATCAGAAGTGTAGGAGGATACATTGTGTTTAAAAGAATCCATATTACTTAATAAAATGTTTATAACATGTAAACGTATAACTAAGTCCCCTATGATCATTTGAAAACTTGTAGGCCTTTTGGGCAGCCAAAATTCTGGTTCAAATCTACCTACGTTATTTTTGAATAGTAGAACATAGATAGTCTGGATTTCAAGCTTATTGACCTTCATTATAAAATGGAAGAGTACAAGGAATTTAAGTTCCATATAATCTGAAACTTTTTTTCAGAAATTGTAACAAGATTAACCCTTGTTTTTGAGCATTATTAGATTTATAATAACAATGTATTTATTCATAACCTAATATTTTAAGCTATTTGATCTAGGTTCAACCAAAGTTAGACGTCAGTGTGGATATATATACAATAATGCATAAAATTGTAATTAACTTACTGGTTTTCAATTTGTAATTTTTTTGGACCAATTATAGTGAAATGACAAGAACCTCCGCTGTTAAAAATTGGAAAATGGCGGTTTTCAGTTCAAAAAATGATGACGTCATAACGTATCGGGTTGTACTTTCTGTTGTAAAATATGGGTATAAAACGAAGCAAAAAGGCACTATCGTCATATTTGGCGAATTCGCAGGATTTAAAGCAAAACTAACATCTGCCAATTTATTTCCAAAATTTTAGCTATTTTTCGGATTGTTTAAGTTTAACGCACCTAGAAGAAGCATAAGTCACATACTCAAGTCAGTTCTCCATATTTCTTCTGCACCCCTATGCCGTATTGTACCTTATCGATATTCAATTTGAAAATCATATCTCGAAAAGTAGTCTCGAACCACTGCGTCTTTGCAATTTTAGCCAATGCCTTAGCCTTTAGCCTTTTGGCAATTTTGGAATTGTATGAGCTCTTAGTCTTCGTGAAAGGTATAATGGTATATACCAAACGGTCATTTGATGCAAATGCGCATCCTTGGATCAACTCATTAAGGATTTGATGTAAAAATTACTGTTAAACAAAACTGAGATTAATAATAAACAATAAACAAAATAATGGTTAATGAACATGCTGTCACTCAGCTTTTTTTAATATCTAAAATAAATATCTATGAATAGCAAGACGGAAATTTGGATATGTGACACCTGTATCTGCATACAATCTAAAAATAATAGTCAGCTGCGTGTGTATTGGTCAAAATGCCTCGACGTAATGTATCATTATACTATGAATATATTTATTACTTACTGTAATTGTAAAAACATTGTCACACCGACGAAAAAAGAGTCAGTCTTAGAAATAGCTATAAAATATCAATTTTGTGGTTTTAAAAGAGACTAAACCTTTGAATACGTTTCTAGTAAAAAGAGCGTTTCGGCTTAGGTAATACAATTAGCTTCTCACAATCAATAACTAATAAAAATGGCGAATTGTTACCGAATAAATAGTCTAAAGTTGTACCAGAATCATTTTCTCCCCTTCACATCTAAGGCCCTAATGATTCCCTAATTAGTTTACAGTTTTTTTTTCGGTTTATTAGTATTTTAGTATATACCTTTTTAGTATTATAGTATTTAGTATTTAGTGGGTATTTTATTTTAGTATATATTTTAGTAATTTAGTTGCTTCCTCATATGAGACACCCGTATACTCAAAACTAAGTTTTCGAAAAAAAAAATCGATAAATCATCTCTGGGGATACTTTATTTTTGTAGTTTTTCCAACTTTTTAAATTTTATAAAAATCTACTGATGGATTTTTTTAAAAATCTGAGTAATTAACAAATATATATTACAAAGTGTAATAATGTACGGTAGATGTGGGTTCAGCATACCTCTAACACATACCTCATACACACGCCTCGTACACAAACCTCGTACTGACACCTCGAACATATGCCTCGTACACATCGTACATTTATGACCGGTGCTTTGTACATGCGGTTTTTACGATTTTTTGAAATTTTTTCAAATCTGCTATACTGCTACGGCATTTTTGAAGTGTAATTAAAAATTTCAAATTTCCAAAGTTCCAAAAATTCCAAACCGTTTACCACTTTTACCAATATCTACTACTAGTTATTAATTATCGAAAACAATTAAGGCTCCATTAAACCTAAAAGCTAAAGGTGCGTGTCGCTGCGTGAAAGCGATGCGTGCGCACCAGAAAGCCTTCGGGTGGTTTAAAAGTGGAATATATTTGTGAGTGCATGAACGCAGTGACAACTGATTGACAGTCGGCCCCGCGGCACGTCGAAATATCCTCGCCAGTTCCTTGAAATCGTTGAAATCCTTGAGAAACAAGCGAATTACTTCACCGGAGAATTTTGTATTCAGTGCAATCAGCAAAATATAAAATTATATGCACTTACTTACAACAATCTCGAGCGATCGATTCGTACCAGTTCCAAGGGAAAATCGTTTCGAGTTACACTTTCGACGATTTATTTGTGGAATTTTTAAAACTGTTAGTTTATGTAAGTACATATCCCATATACAAACCTACCAATTGTACTCGATAATAGCATCTATTTTAACAATAAATATAACATGGGACAAATAGAACGTTTGTGCGTGTCGTATACGTGGACGAAATGCGTTTTTAATAATGATATATCTTCCGACACCATAATACTCCACAAATACACAACAAAACTGGTAATGGAAAATTGATTGGCGTGAGTTGACAATCCGTTGACGATAATGACTGCGATGATGGTTAAGTAGGCAGATGTCGTATTTATTTTTTGTCTATATATCAGTAGAAGGGTTCCTTGTCGCTTTGATTGATACAACTTTGTCCCACTGAACGATGTCACACTAAATAACGGTAGGAAAAATGCAATGAAACGGAGCAGCAATTATACCCAGTGCCTTTGAATACTTGGGACAGGGTTGACAATGAGATAATTTAACTAAACTCCGCTTACTTACCAGTGTCTTTCGTTAGTTCCGAATTCGGCTTCAAAATTCTCAAGAAAAACTCAATTTTTCTTTGACACTCTTGTAGTATTGGTTTAGTGATTTATATTATGGCTTCCACGTTCCATAACGAAGAGTCAATCGATAACAAAATGTTCATATGGAGTACCATCCAGATATCATCGAAATCGGGGCAAACGCTCCCTTGCTATCAAGCAAAATTATTTGTTTTTGGTACCTTTGAAACTGAATTCGGCACAAATTAAAGGCATTTGTGTACAGGTAAGTTTAGTTAAAAGGTCTGATTTTGAGTAAAGTATTCTGTGGTTGAACCATGCTACGACTTTTTAGGGACATCCTGTATACTATAATTTTTTAGGTACGAGTGAAAAGTGGATAAAATTTAACACCAGACGGACCAAAAAACCTTGTTTAGAAATGATCAAAGATGATAAACGTCCAAAATGTAGACAAATCTGAGCTTTTTGCTTTTTTTTTAAACAGTAAAATTAAAAAAGTAGACCGTTTTTCCGTTTTTCCATCATAGCGTGAAAATTATTAACGTAAATGCAATAAGTTGTACAGACGATTTGTAGAGAATTAAAAGACATTCAAAATGAGCATTTCTAAAAGATGATCGGAGCATTTTTCACCGAGAAAACTTGGAAAATGCGTGAAAATGGAATTTTTTAAAAAGGGTCCATTTTAACGACTTTTCCACGTTTTCTCGATGAAAAATGCTCCGATCACCTTTTAGAAACGCTCGTTTTGAAGGTCTTTTAATTCTCTACAAATCGTCTGTATCGCATTTCCGTCAATAATTTTCGTGCTATGGTGAAAAATCGGAGAAACGACCAATTTTCAAAATTTTTATTGTTATAAAAAAGCAAAAGCTCAAATTTGTCTACATTTTGGGTTTTTACCATCTTTGATTCATTTTAAACAAAGCTTTTTGGTTAGTATTTGATTAGTAGCAAGGATTGCCAACGTAAGGAACCTTAAATAAATCTTGGAAATACTTATAAACTCACTTAGCATTGGGGCTAATCATGACAACAAATGTCAATACATGAAGTAGGAAAATACTACATAACAACGAGTACCATCACAAAACTGCATTTTAAAACAGGATGATATAAAGAAAAATGTTAAATTCTTCGTGTTAATATCAGTAGAATATTTGTAAAAAATTAAAAAGCCTTAAAATTGGTGTCTCGTAAACCTTCATCAGACAATTTTTCACGGAGGAAAGCCAGAAAAATGATGAAGAGCAGTTTAAAATACCATAATTTCGTTGATTTTTAATACTGAGGGATAATATTTCAGGAAATGAAAGTTGCTTATATCTATTTCAAACAGGCGTGATATGAAAGTGATCGCATTAATAATTTTTGCATAATTGCAGTACAAACAAATTGCCTTCGTACATGCCTTGTTTTAATTGTAATTTACCGATTCTAATTCACCAAGCGGAGGTAGAAATCAATGGCGGTAATTAGCCTATATTATAGTTTTTTTAAAAGGTGGTATTAACATGCTAAAAATGGTTGCTTTTCTTCTATCATATAAATAATAAATTAATCATTGGTGTTATAATAATACACTTACCTGTTGTAAAGTGTGGCAGATGAAATTCCTGTTAAATCGCATGGACCTGAAACAAAAACGGAACGTTTAACACAGAATTATGAGAGTTAATGAATTTTGTAATTTTTGTAATTCGAAAGTTGGAATAAGAAATTAAACAGAGTTATTAAAAATTTGAAATAACCTATGACACGTGTCTTTAGGTCCGAGGGGAATTTTAGTGGTAAATTATAATGTCTTTTCCTACGAAAAATGAATGAAAAGTGGTGGGCGTAAGTGTGCTGTTTTATACTGCTTGAAGCCCCAATATTCAGCTCGAAATGGGAAATCGCGCGTTTCGCGCATGTTCGAGGCCATTTTTCGCACTTTTCTCCAAGCATATATGAAAATCGAAGATAGCCAAGTTGTAGGTTTTGATGACCTCTTTCAAAAACCGTTTGAAAAATTAAAATCGACCCATCTCAGTTAAAATGTCGCATTTTGCAAAATTTTGGTGTATATTGTTAATAATGTAATTGTGCAAAAACTATTCATCCAACAGCATCCAACTTTTGCATGCTTAAAGTAGACATAATAGCTTAACATTTCACCCAAAATTAGCTCTTCAGCTTTAAACTGGGCAAAGCTGTGAATTTTTGAAAAAGGGCCCATTTTAACGATTTTTCAAGCTTTCGCGGCAATAAGTGCTCCGATTTAGAAATGCTCATTTTGAAGGTCTTTTAATTCTCTATAAATCATATGTGCAACGTATCGCATTTCCGTCAATAATTTTCACGCTATGGTGGAAAAAGGAAAAACGACCTATTATTTATAATTTTTATGGTTTAAAACATGCGCAAAACCTCAGATCTGTCCAGATTTTGGACTTTTATCATCTTTGATTCATTTTAAGCAGTTTTTTGGTCCGTCTGCTGTTAAACTTCATCTACCAAAACAGCTCTTCGATTGTTCTATAAACTGGGCCAAACGCCTCTTTCGCTTTTTGACCAAATTCCAAGCATACAACAGCGTATTCGAAAGGAACCCAGGAGACACAAATTAGATTAATTACTTAATTAACCGATCGTCGGGGCCCCGGCGGTAATTCGCGCGTCGAACGCCTTTTCGCCCTCTCTCTCTCTCTCTCTCGCTCTCGTTTCGACGTCTTCCTCCTCTCTCCTCCTGCGGTTCCTTCTCTTCGTCATGACGTGCTGCCGCCTCAATCAAGAGCATAATGAAAAGTTGGCGCCTAGTTGTCGCGAGCAGACACGCACAGCTACACAAAAAGAATTAAAAACCGGCGGAAAGGCCGTCGTCATTACGGCCGCTCTCGGCTCGAGGGGGACCGAAACTGGGTTTCTCGAAAAAACTGAAATTACTGCGAAATGTGTTAATTTTCAGGAAACGAAGCTTCCCTTTCGGAAGGGGCGAGAAGCGCAATATTTAAACTTGCAAGGACAGAAACGCCACCTACAATTTTCTCCAAGACAAGACACTCTAGGTGAAACCTGCTGCGTTAATGAAACTATATAAATTCTTATTCGTGAGAACCTACTCAACGGTGTATGCAGAAAAGGCAATCAGAGGCTCAGCCGACGTTGGGAAACTTCAATTCCTTCTTAAGGAGGTGCTCCAATAGATCTGCACTTTTCCCAGCAATCACTAAGATATTCGTTAGAAAATGCACATGATGGTCAGTGGAAGTGGAGTGACAGGAAAAGTGTCAGAATTAGAAAAGACCAAATGATACCTATAAAATTAAATAAATGCATCATTCATACATATTTAAATAAACCCCTATAAACAAAACCAAATTTAATAGTAAATAAAACAGAAAAGTATTTCATACAAGGTGCCCCACGTAAGAACCTACGCAGCTCATTGGAATACAGGGGGACCTATGATGATTCAATATTATGTATCAAGTTGCATCCCTGTAGGGTGACGTAGGTACCTTCAAAGTGGACCTTCGGATTTTGAAAAAAATTCTTCAATTTTGGCGTTTTGACTTTGGTATAATGTTTAGGTGCACTGCATGTCATGATCCATGAGTGAGAGCAAATTTATTGAAACATCGTTAGGGGTTGATGGGGGTGGTACACCCCTAAAATTGAACAGAACCTTTGATCTACACGCTTATTCAATGAATTTACAATTTGGGGTATGCGGAAATTGTTCTTAATACTTTTTTACTATCGTTAAATTTTAATAGAAAGGTTAATTTTCAAGAAAATTTGAATTAACTGAAGTAGTTTAATTTAGTAACATTTTTTTATTTAAAATTAAATTTTAACGGTCGTATTCATAAACGCATTTTAACGTTAAAATGGATTTTAGCTTAAAAGGCGTTTAGAATGTGTTTCAATAAGGTAACTATACTTACCTCCATGTTGAGAATATATGAAACAAAACCCTGTAGTTACACACATGTGTGAAACACATTCTAAGTGTATTTTAGTACAGTGATTCAAGGTAAAAATGGGTTAAAACCTCCGTGAAAATTTGGAATTAAGCTTATCTGACCCTCAACTTCAGAAGTGACATGTGCCCAAGTTGTGCTTTTGTTTTTAAGGGGTGAAGGCTACCCCCTTTGTGGAAAATTGAAAAAATACATATTTAAGCATTTTTTGCATTTAAAACTTGCTTAATTATGCAGAATAACTAGGATTTCATGTTCTCAAATATGATTTATTATGTGTTCCAACTTTCCAAAACTTAAAAACCCACCCCTAGGTCAGAATCAATATAAAGAAGATGTTTTCGCAGTTTGTAACACTTTACTCTTTGATTTATATTCCATAAAATACGCTTTGTTGCTCATGAAATAAATTTTTATTTACCACAATTTTCCGACCTTCAAAAACCACCCCTAATGGCCCAAATTGATGTAAAAAATTGATTTTCAACGACTTCTATTCGTGTATTTACATTGTAATTATTGAACTTCAGAAGTGACGTGTGCCCAAGTTGTGCCTTTAGTTCTTTAGGGGTGAAAGCTACCTCCTTTGTGAAAAAATTGGAAAAATACATATTTAAGCATTTTTTCATAATTTTTCACATTACAGCTCTTTTAAAAATGCACCACAGGAGTTCCTAAAGGTGTTTGAAAGTGCCAGAACTCCTTTTAAAACATTATAAATTCCACAAGAAGGAGATGAACAAAAATTAACTATGAGAAAAAGAATCATCAACATATCCTAATGGATAACTTTTTCCAGTGACAAAGTTTCCAAAATTGTAACAAGTCAGTCTTAGTAGAATGCTTTTCAAAACAAGTATACAGGTATTAACCCCCTTCAAGAATGATGAAAAGCAAGCAAGGGCCGCTGGGGGAAATCGTCGATTTTGTGATATCTTTATTGAACAAAATGGCCTACAAAACGGTGGTCAATAAAATTTATTGTACCATAAGAAATACCATAGAAACAGTCATCTTCTTAATATTCTGGCAAGCTTGGGGGCCCCCAGGGAGCTGGGGTATGTACTGTACGTAGTAGCATTTCGTCTTCTAATTGGCGTTTTCGTGTCGGGTGTCGGTAATTACTTAACTGGCAAACTGACCGTTTGCAATGTTACAACGGCGGTGCCTCGAATTTCTCCAATCTCGACGTGACCAATTATCGATGTCGCTACTGTTACATATAATTGGGTCTAATTAGGTCCGAAGCTCCCAAACGGCGTTCGGACATATACAGAGGATTTTTTTAACTCATCCAATTTAGATGTGTAAATAGGAATGAAAGGACTTTACAATTGTTTGGCGATGAGGAATCGAGCACGTTTCCCGATTTTTCGACTTGCTTATAAAGACACGTGAACGTCACTACTACTGCTTAAACCTAAACGTAATTTTATTTCCTGGTGCTTTAGAAATTTATTCCTGTGACGAATGAAACCTGCCTTTCGGTTGGCTCCTTTTTGAAAATTACCGTGGAATTGTGAGAACACCGCCAGCTGTCGTTTTCCGCTTTAATAATACATCCTAGACAAATCCAAGACGTCTCACTTGTCTATTAAACATTTACAGGCGATATTCACGTTGATTTAATCAATATGGACGCCGACGGCGTTATTACTGGCCGGACGACTTTATTCCAGCGCAAATATTTTGGTCGGAAGTTTTCGCGAAAACAACAGTTATTTCTAATCGGGATCGTAATGGACGTAATGACAATAGTTATGGATTTATAAGAAATAATTGATGGGGCTGGAGGTAAAACGATAATTGGAATACCAAAGAGTTACCATATTTTATTAAAGGGTGACGTTGCCCTTAGTAATATTTTTCTTTGGTTACTTTAAACTTCCCCGAACAACAAAAAATAATATGAGAACTTAAGGTAATTTTTAATTAGAAGGCGAATTTTATGGTGCAGGATCGTACATTAGAGGTAAAACAAAAATTTAATCAAAAGTCTGTTATTTGAAGCTTTAAACGTGATTTTTTCGAGTCTTAACGTACCGATAGCTTCTTCAAATTTTATTCTATTACCTTCAAACTTCAACAAAAACTTCAAAATCTCTCGCTCTAATCACCTTCGTAGGATTTTTGGTTCATTAAATTTGTCGATTTTATAGGCATTTTTTAGATGATCTAAAAAAATAAAAATATCTTAAATTAAGACAATTATTTATACTAAATTTTTGAATTCTAAGATTTTGGGCGATATTTTCGGAAATACATAAGTTGTGGTTCCATGGATAGAATTGCGACTAGCGGTACGTCAAGGAAAAGCATTTTTTAAGGGCTGTTGCATCGCCATTTTATTTTTGAAAATGTATCAAGCTCATATATTTCTGGTACTACGACTCCAAAAAATTACCGCTCCCATTTTTTTGAGGGGCGGGGAATGTCGCTTGTAGCATTCTTAACAGTTAAACTGGAGCAAGTTGGAGGGAGAGAAAGAAGCATTTGAGGAAATTTTTGGAGGAAAGACAGTAATATTCCAAGAATCCCAAGAAGTTTAAAAACAGCCCAATTAAACTCCTCTCACCCTAAAATTTAAATAAAACAACGTCTAGCCTACAAAAAAGGTTGTCCTCCAATTTTCTTGGAGGGGTTGAGTTCTTTGCAGCCATTTGGAAAAATTTGAGTAAGTGGGATATAATGTTATTTCCTGGAAGGATTTCCCGGCAAACATTTACCTGTTTCTAAGTAGAATTTTGATAAAAGCTATTGATGACTAGAAAATACATGAAATAACGAGTTCGAAAACATCAAAATCGTTCAAAAACGTTCGAAAGTTATAGCATTTTGAAAATGCAATTTTCCGCGAATAATCAAATTTTATTATTATCGTTTAAGCCATGAAAATAACATATGAAAACATTTAAATTTCACTTCAACCAGAAAACTTGCCAAAACTTCTCACATTTCATTTTTTTCTCTCAAACATTACTGGTTTGCTAAAGGTAAAATTGTTTTTTCCAGCACCCTAACACTGTCCTCTTTTATTAAAAAATTGCCATTTTTGAGATCGGCCTGGAAGAAGGAAAACCTTTGCCGATTTCCCTGGTATTTGAGCACAAGTTGCTTACCCCCTTAAGTCCTCGATATTGAACGTATTAATCTCCACCAAACGCTACTCCCACTTACATACGAGTAGAGATGATCCTCCTCGATTGTTATCGAATCATTCACCTCGACTACTCATCGTTTTTTCTCTCTCTCTCCTGTTCAGACTTCGGACAAAGCACGATGACTTCGTAGGTTACCCCTCGTGATGTACTTTTGGCAGGTTACGTCTTCCGTCTATCTTAGACTATGGAAGATCTATCTACAAACGCCTCCGACGACGTCCGCGAACAATACACGCCTCTCCAAATAAAAAGAGTCCGGTAGTCAGCTCCTTTTGAAGAGGCCCTCTCTTTATTAATTAATATTTTAAAGGGAACGCCGACTTGTGAGGCTGTCAGCGGCGGCGGCGGATGCATTAGCTTAGATCGTAAGTCGAGGGAACTTGAAATGAAGGCTTAGAAACTTTAAGTCGTATCCCCCAATTTCTCTCTACTTAGACTTAGGTTTCGGCTTCTAGCCTCCTGATTGTCTCTAGGGCATTGGTAATTGCAATTACTTCAAATGCTTTAACTAACGGAAGGATATTTTGCCCAATCAAATGATCACCACGCACACGATTACTTTACCGAGATCGTTCTTGTCACCCTTCGCTTAAAATCCTGGCCTCAAGCGTTCTGTGGCGTTGATTACATAGGCAAACCAATTGGCGGGATTGTCATGAGGTGTGGGTCGGTAGTTTCCAGGTATTGGCCAAGTCCCATGTTGTGGTACATTCCAAATGCCATATGCTTTATATGTTGCAAGTGCTTGTGCAACCTAAGCAGGTCCACTTCGCTCACTTGCTCTACGTGTTAACATATTGGAAAAACTAGCTCCTTGGATTCTTGTACCTTCGGCAGTAGATTACTGGAAAACCTGCATTATTTTAAATGAGCCCAAGTTTTAGTTTACTGCCTTGATTTATCTCTTCTTATACTAAATACTAAATCTTATACTAAAGTCCTGCATAGGGTTGATTACCCTCGCTATGAAGTAGTAGAAATCGATGGTAATTCCCTGGAAGTCATCCCTTACAAGATCATCTTTTCGACTTTTTTAGCCTTCAGGCGGTACCTCCTTACTTTCCTCCGCTTACTTCAGTACAACATATTTTCTTATATGGATGTGCTACCATCTTTTTAAAAATGCTACAACGCAGCTATTAGATTATTTTCGAAAAGTTTCCTTAGTCACTTGCTGAAGACTGAAAACTGACTAAATTGTGATTATGATATGTGATGTATAAACAGAATGATACGTTTGCTTATCAAAATAAGTCGAAGTCGAGTGACTTGCTGAAGACTGAAGAGAAAATGTTTCAGGTCTTGTCTTTGCCGAGTTATTCCATTATTAACGTGACTATAGTTGTAAGTACTTTTTTTTGGCGTGCAGTGTTCGTTCCTCTACATCGAATTACTAAGGGATCCTTTAATATAAGCATTATACTTTACTTGCTTTGAGCACAAATTTTCGCATACCGACGCTATAAGAAAAAATCCCATAGTGGACGCTTAGCTGGCTTATTTAAGAGAAACCTGGACAGAATCATAATGCTTAGGATAAGCCAGTAAGAGCAAGCAGTTTAAGGCTGTTTAAGGATACAGTATTAACTAAATAATAATAAATAATGAAAAAATAATTGAATTGTTCATGATCTAAATACTTTTGATTTCACCGTTTGGTGTTCGGTTATAATACGGGTTTTAGAGGTTTACCTTCATTGCAGTGCCTTCAAACTCCCTGTTGTACCAAAATTTGTTTGCTCAAAGCCGTGACAAACGCACTCCCTCCATGGTTAATCTCATTACCGACCGTCCACCCTCGGTTACGCCCCTGAAGAGTTATTAAGTCGCGGCGACGGCCATAGCGGTAAATTAAGCCCATCAGACTTCTATTTCCTTTTCGGGCCCTTTCGGTTTTTATTTTTCGAAAATCGACATTTGCATGAAAATGAGTCGCCCGAGGGGTCCGCATATTAGATCCTCGTTTAGAGCCGGAGCCGTACTACCTGCGACCGGAGTCGAAAACCACGGTTACATTGAGAAATTCGTGGATTCCTTTTAATTGAGTCGCTCTCTTCCGGGAACGCGAGGTCAGGTCCTTCGAAGATGGAATTGCTTTTGAAACGGGGTATTCGAGAATGTTAGAGACACGGAAATGTTGCAGAAGGCAATGCAATATGTTAAGTGCAATAGATTGTTGCATTATCAAAGTACCTCAATACTTACTATACATTTTCTAAAAGATGCCATTCCCAAAATAAATAGATTTTGTAAATAAAACGACGCTTCTTTGGTTTTTGGTGGTTTTTAAATACGCTAGTAACTTTTACTATCAAAAATAAGTAAAAGTGTCAAATTTATATATGCATCTATGCTATTAAAAGAAACTATAAAATTTAAACATATGTTTAGGAAATATTATAAAATATCCTTCGAATATAGCAATCTTGCGTAGATAGATAAACCACGTTAAAATAATTTGTATAATCCAAATCGATATTTTCCTGATTAGTAAAGCTCGGATTATATGCAATCAGGATATTTGTCGTCAAGTGTTACATAAAATGACATAAAAATGCATTAATTGCGTTTATATGCGATACATTAATCTTAAAATGCACGTTTTTAGTATCTCGCGCGTACTTTTGTAAACACCAAACACGCATTTTGTAATTAAGTCTTTTAATACATCATTACTGAATCTCGATTAAATGCTATCAGCCACTTGTCCAAGCCTGCCACTCGGTATTAGTATCCTGCGGTTCTTGCGATTAAAATTAGCATTTAAATGGTACCTTTTTATAACCTCTCCTGAAATGAGCATTGAACAGAAAAATCCTACTTTAAATAGAAAATTCAATAAAAAATAATTGCTTCACGGTAATTTAATCAATTTGTCTCCTTCCTTGATTACCTGCAATCGCGCAACTTGCTCTAACTCAAAGTAGTACTCTTACGTGTTCTTAGTACACATACCTCGTAACTATACTTCGTACACATGTATCATACATATTCGTAGGTATACTTCGAACACGTTCCTCGTAGTTATACTTTGGACGTATACTTTGTGCACATACCCCGTACATATATCTCGTACACATCAAATGCTCCGTACATATGCATAGCACCCATACCGCGTACGTATAGTACGTACATATGCTTCGTACACATACATCGTACCTATGCCTCGTATGTAGTTTGGTGGGTTCGTGTTTGAGACATATTTTTTATCCTAAACTTGTATTGGAATTATCCTTTACAAGTGTTTTCCTAAATGAATCTGCCTGCATCGGTAACCTACTGATTTAGAAATAAGTGAACATTATCGCTGACCAAGAGTTCATTCCCTTGTTCTACATACACGTTTTAAAATATAGTCGCGCTGTATAGTTGTGCTATTGATAGTAACATTAATTAGTTTTAATTGGTGTATAGGACATTTTGGAGTTAATTGCATTTAAATAATTAGGCACAAAGTTCCCTCACACTTGCTTCGCTGTATAAACAAGATTGTGATTATACGTGACTGCTATACAAAATGCACGGATGAATCCTAACCACCCCTTTTCTTTTGTTCCAGGACCACCCGAGCCTGAGGGGCACCCCCTTGGCGATGCTCGCCGCGCAGTGCAACAAACTGTCGAACAAGTCGCCGCCTCCGCTCGCCGACGCCGCCGTCGGCAAGGGTTTCCACCCGTGGAAGAAGAGCCCCCAGGGGGCGCCCTCCCCCGGCGGCGGCGTCGGCGTCTCCGCCTCGAGCTCGCTGCCGTCGCAGCGCTCGTCGTCGGCGTCCTCCAATCCGACCTACTCGAGGCCCGTCATGACGTCGTGCTCGAGCGTCCCGACGACGGCGTCGTACGGCAGCGACCTCTACTTCCCGGGCGCGACGACGCAGCCGGCCGTCGCCGACAACTCGCACGTGCACCACCACCACCACCAGAGTTCGCTCCTCGGGAAGGTCGAGGGCGCCGCGACGGCGCACCACGCGGCGCTCGGCTCAGTCTATTCCAGGTGAGCGGATGCCTATCAGATTATTGAATATATGGTAATAGTAAAGGGAATTTCGTGGACGAACCACCTATCTTATCATATGTTGAAAATGTAAGAAACGTGGATTGAGAGGACAAGCCGAAGTAAATTATTCTGACACCCTTTTAGCTCAGTTTATAGAGCAAAAAAAAGCTGTTTTGGCAGACACAATTTAACAGCAGACAGAACCTTTGTTTAAAATGGATCAAAGATGATAGAAACCCAAAATTTAGACAAATCTGGGCTTTGGTGTTTTTTCAAACAATCAAAATTTAAAAAAAATTGGTCGTTTTTCCGTTTTTTTCACCACACCCTAAAGATTATTGACGGAAATCCAATACGCTGTACAGATGATTTGTAGAGAATTAAAAAAACCTTCAAAATGAGCGTTTCTAAAAGGTGAAAGGTGAAAGCTTGGAAAAACCGTCAAAATGGACCCTTTTTCAAAAATCCACAGCTTTGTCCGATGTAAAGTGAAGTTTTTGAAGTTTTCAATTTGTAATGTTGCCAGAAATTTGGTGATGGGTATGTTTCCCACTAGTGTAAAAACACCCAGCGAATCAGTTTCAACAGTTTTTTGGAAAAATATTTTTTAAGAAGACGAGCGTCGCTCGGGGTCATCTTCTTGTTCCAAAGAAGATACCCAAATGGTCCCGCATCGATAAGGCTTTGCCTCGGAGCATTGGAGTTTATATCGTGTCCCCTTTGTTCCAGGCACCCGTACGAGACGTGGCCGTTCAACGCGATGTCGGGCGCCACCCACGGCGGGATCAAGAGCGACACCGTCAGCCCCGCGAACGCCTGGTGGGACGTCCACTCGACGGCGAGCAGCTGGCTCGACATGAGCGGCGCCGCCGCCGCCGGGATGCACGCCCAGATGGCGGCCGCCAACTACTCGACGGACTACTCGTCGCTCACGCACTCGCTCGCCGCCTCGAACCACCTCCTCTCCTCCGGGCAGCACCTCCTGCAGGACACGTACAAGTCGATGCTGCCGGGCGCGCAGGGCGTCGGCGCCTCCTTCGGGCTGCACGCGTCCGCGCCGTCGCCGACGGGCGGGTCGGGCGGCGCGGGCGCGGGCGGTCTGCCGCCCCAGGTGCCCTCGCCGAGGTCGCAGCGCAGGTACACGGGCAGGGCGACGTGCGACTGCCCCAACTGCCAGGAGGCGGAGAGGCTCGGCCCGGCCGGCGTGCACCTCAGGAAGAAGAACATCCACAGCTGCCACATCCCCGGGTGCGGGAAGGTGTACGGGAAGACGTCGCACCTGAAGGCGCACCTCAGGTGGCACACGGGCGAGCGGCCGTTCGTCTGCAACTGGCTGTTCTGCGGCAAGCGCTTCACCAGGTCCGACGAGCTGCAGCGCCACCTCAGGACGCACACGGGCGAGAAGAGGTTCGCCTGCCCCGTGTGCAACAAGCGCTTCATGCGCTCCGACCACCTCGCGAAGCACGTCAAGACCCACAACGGCAACGGGAAGAAGGGCAGCTCGGACAGCTGCAGCGACTCCGAGGAGAACAGCCAGAGCGACATGACGAACAACGTCAACTCGCCGGCGTCGATGAACCAGACGCCGCCGCCCCCGTCGGCCGGCATGGGGCTCGACATGGTCACGGGGCTCGACGTCAAGCCGCCCGGCCTCGTCTGAGGTAGGTGGGGCCCTGCGCTGCTCTACCCCGGATACCACCGCTAGCGTGCGGCCCCCCAAACGTGATACTCCCATACCCAACCTGTATATTTTGTACATAACGAGAAAGTACTGTGAACGGACGACAAGCTTTAGTTATCATGTTTTTGCTTATTTTTCATTGTACATGAGTATATTTATCGAGCGAGCCCTGTCGAAGGAACTACACTGCTAATCTAAGAACGGAGTCAACTCTACGTGTTTCACGTATCCCAATTTTCAACAAACAACCAACATCTTGGTTTCTCTTCATCATCAAATGACATACTTGTATCACCAAGCGAGAATTCATAGTGACACTTTAAAACTCAAAAAAATTCGGTCCCACAGAGGCCTTTTTGGCATAAAAAATACACGATGAATTGTCCATACGAGGTTACAAAATTTTGCCTATGATCTATGAAGCCTGTACCCACTAACCACGTGGAGCCATCTTTCGAATTACTACCAGTAACTTATATTTGAAATTTTCAATACATTCTGTTGACGTTTGTCGCTAAACTTAGGAATTAGAACCAATAAGTGTCTAAATGTAGAGAAAACCTCCAGTGTCCAAAAATATCCAGAAAACTTAGCAAGCGTATGGTAAAAAGGAGAATTCGATAAGTGATATCAATCTGATCGATTGAAATTATCGATTCTGCCACTGAAATTACAGAAGTGAAAGGTTTTTCTTATGGTTGTAGCCCAATTTTTACTTCAAAAATTCAATTATTGCAAACTTTCTAACGGATGGTTTTAAACTGTTAAGAAACGCTTGTCCAAAACTCTTTTACGAATTTTGCCAGAAAATTTTCAAAACTGAAAAGTCTCTCCTGAGATTGTAGTCCAATTTTCACTTCCTAAACTTAAGAACTGGCATGTTATAACTGCTCAGCAACGCGTGTTCTACAATTTTATGAATTCTATCACTGAAATTACAGCCCTATACAGTTTTGTGTGAGTTCTGGCGAAAATTCATTTTTTCAAAAATTTGCAAAGGGCGCACAATAAATGAGGGGAACAACTTTATCCACCACTAAAATTATACAGAATATTTCCGAAGTTGATCACCATTTTAGATACATTTCAAAGAAATACATTCATGCGTAATGGAAGAGGAAAATATACATACAAATTTCCACGAGAATTGAAAATGAACATGAACATGAAGTTTGCCTAAAAAAGCCTCCATAAGGAACTCCATCAGTATGCGACCTTACATTTTCCAAGTTTCAATTTGGTTCTAACATTCGTGAAGGAAATATTTTTTGATTGCCTTTCTTATATTATGAGACTTTTACAAAATCCACGTGGAATTTTAAATCGAAAATTCCATTTTTTATATTTGCTTAGCTACAAATTCTATCGAAAAACCCGAAATGATCTGAAATTCAGGAAATATTTTTTCCTTGAATCTCTGGATGAAAAAATATTTCTTTATAAAATCTTTGGCTTTCTTTAGTAACAATTTTCATCGAAAAACGTTAAATAACATACTGACTTCTTCTTGGGACTTTTTAATTAGGTAGCAATTTTGACCCAAAAGGATCTGTCAATTTTCTAAAGAATACTCTTGTTTTTGCACAATATTTAGGGCACGCGTTAGGCTCATTTGTTGGGTTATTTGAATTCTGCTTGCTAATATGAAGGATGAGTAAAGGCGAGGCTCCAATTTTTGGTAAAAACCAAAAACCGTTTCGCCTTTAACTAAATATATTTTCATTTTAATTAATTTTCGAGCCCTGAAACCTTGAACCGCCGCCAACCGTTCTTAAACCAGCCGTGTGACTCATTCGACGTGGAACGCTCGGTATAGTGTTGTAAGCTGAAGGTGAATGAGAAACGTGTTTTTTTTAATATATATTTGTTCTTCACATATCAGGTTATTTCCGGTTATTTTCCCTGAGCTTTTTTACACTTGGAATCGGAAATGTGGTTCGTAAATGAGATCGAGATCGTCATGTTTCTCTTCTCGCCAGAGTCTGTAATTTCTGTACATTTTATATATGTAAATTATTGTCTAAAAAGCTTTTGTGAACACGTTAACAAAATATAATTTCAATTCCAAATTGGACCGGCCTTTTATTTCCTTCGACCGCAAGTACACGAAACCGCAAACACCAGGACCATTCGCCTACTACCAGATCAGTAGTGTAAAACCGCAATGAGAGATGTCATCAGGTAAGTTCACGATAATAAACGTTAATTGATGATAGGTACCGTAACATGCAATTATCAATACACATAAAGCTTATAAAGTGCCACTTAAAAAAAGTTACTGCAGCTGTCATTGAGCTCTGTGAAGGATCCGAAAATTGAAAATAAATGCGTTATGTTTTTGGGTAATTTTTTGATGTATTTTGATAAATTCTATTCCTGAATATTGAATCATTTATTCTTGCTAGCCAAACCAGGTGAAAATGTCTTCAGTACATAATGGGTACTCAGGCCTCAGGCTCCAAGACACTTAGGCACGAGAATATTACCAACTGGCCGGGTCTAAATGTATCACTGAATTAATGGATCAGGTTTTTTGATTTTCTTCATAAAATGGCGCTCAGGCCTAAATGCTCCAGCGCCCAAGTTTCATCGCGCCTAAACAGTAGCATATACATTTTAAAATTGTGAATTCAATGGAGTATACCAGCCAGATTTATTAAGGCGAAGGATGTTTTTTTTAATTAATTATAAGGTGTAACGTACTGAACTATTTTTTAATAAGACCATGTAATTTTTTTTGTATATCCTCCTGCGACGAAACTAGCAAGCAATGTTTATTGTTGTTAATTGGATCATTACCATAAGCATTTCCATTTTCATTGATAAGTAATAAGATATGAATCTTTCCCCTAAATAACAATCGACTTCATTAATTACATCATATTTTACCATAATCTGCTTGGGAAAACGCCTTAGATTATTCAAGGCCTAACAATTTTTGTCAAGACTTGAAATTCAAATAAAACCATATTTAGACTAATCTACGTTCGATTTAAGATAATTACAAATAATTAACGACCCAATTAGCTTCACTTCAAAAACAGAGTTTAGAGAGTTTTTTTAATAGAAAAAATTTAGCAGCAGGCGGACCGAAAAACTTTGTTTAAAATGGATCAAAAATGATAAAAACCCAGAATCTAGACAAATCTGAGCTTTGGTGATTTTTTTAAACAATAAAAATTTAAAAAAAATAGGTAGTTTTCCGTTTTTTTTCACCATAACCTGACAATTTTTTAAAATGGGCGTTTCTAAAAGGTAATCGGAGTATTTTCGCCGAGAAAAAAGTGCGAAAAATGGCCTAGAACGTTGCGCGAAGTCACACGTTTCGCGCAATGTTTGAGGCCAATTTTCGCACTTTTTTCCAAACGTACATGAAAATCGAAGATAGCCAAGTTGTAGGTTTCGATGTCCTCTTTCAAAAACCGTTTGAAAAATTAAAATCGACCCATCTCAGTTAATACGCCGAATTTTGCAAGATTTCGGCGTATATTGTTAATAACGTAATTGTGCAAAAACTATTCATCTGACAGCATCCAACTTTTGCACGCTTAAAGTAGATATAATAACCTAACATTTCACGCAAAATTAGCGCTTCAGCTTTAAACTGGGCAAAGCTGTGAATTTTTGAAAAAAGGTCCATTTTAACAGTTTTTCCAAGTTTTCTCAGTGAAAATGCTCCGATCACCTTCTATAACCGGTCATTTTGAAGGTCTTTAAATTCTCTACAAATCGTCTGTACAGCGTATTGCATTTCCGTTAATAATTTTCACGCTATGGTGAAAAAAACGGAAAAAACGATCTGTTTTTTAAACATTTTATTGTTAAAAAAAGCAAAAGCTCAAATTTGACTAGATTTTTAGTTTTTATCATCTTTGATTCATATTAAACAGTTTTTTGGTCCGTCTGTTCATCAATCATTTTTACGTATTGTCATCGATCATCCATATTTAATGAAAAATCTCAATTCAGCATATAATCCATTTTTTGACGACTTTTAAGAACTCTCAACTTCTTCACTACAGGTTTTAGACGCTTTGCCTATTAGAACACCCATTTTTCTCTTGGTTTCCATTTCCCTTCCTTTATTTTCTCGTTAATATCAAAGATATTCCATTGTGTTCTTGTATCTCTGTTTCTTCTTCGGTATTCTCTACCCTGGTAGAGCTATCTCACCCTTTCTTAATCCAGTAGGTATTCTTTAAAGACTTCTTCATTTGGAGTTGTTGGTTTTGCAAATTTCTTCCATTTCTTATAGTGGTCTTATCCTATATAAAAACATAAGATAAGTATAAGATATAAGATAAAATCATCTGTATACTCTTGTACAATTTTCCATTGATAATCCTTAAGAAAAACTGAATCAAATCTTCTGAAAATTGCCGAAAATTATTCATCGACGGTTTAGTTCATCAATCACTTTCGCGATCAATTATCCAAACTTCTTAATTTCTCAGACGATTTACTTTTCCGAAATGGCTGCGAAGGGCCCCTCGGCCCGAGCTATTTCCAATAGTGTCATCGCTCTCGGAATCAGACCTTGTCATAAGGCCCGATGAAAAGTGACTCCGCGGAGTCAAAACGGAATTAAAGGCAGAAAGAAAGCGTCTTAATAACGCGTCGGATGTCGCTTTGCTTCTTATTTTTAAATAATAAATATGACATGCGACGCTCGCCTCTCCCTTCCCCGAACAGGAAGAGCAAATGGGCTGAGGGAAAACGAAAAGAACAAAAACAGAAACGTTGATTTACACCTTATACTTGCCAGACCGTGTCAATTCCGAACGTGACGTCTCTGTTTTGCCAGATAAATTATGATCCCTTTCATCGGGCCAACTATTTAAATTGCTGTGAAAAATTACTGTGATTCTTCACAATTAAGAGGCGTTTGCTCGCTGGCCGTGTTAACGAGACGGAATTAGATCCAGTCATTATTTCAGAATGAGGTTTTTGTGTGTGTGTGCGCGCGAGGGAGTCTCGGGTAGATGATGCAGCCGTTTTTTCAAAGAAAAAAGCGCGCTAACGAGTAAAACAATTATTATAGCCAAGAGACAATTGTTTCAAAGGATAAAAGATAGCATAGGGACCAAATTACTTAACACAATTTATACTCCAAGCTTCCATTTATGGAAGGAATCGACGCTTTTCACTTCCAGACTCCATCAAAATTAACGCGCGACGAGCGTGCCTATTAAAGTCGACAGTTTAAATTAGTTACTTTTGGCGGGAAATAAAATTTAATGCGTAGTCGACTTGGTAATACTTTTAAATATTTATTCACGAAATGGTACCTTAAATCTGCGTATTGATATCAAATTATTTTTATGTAAGAATAATTACTATGAGTTCGTTGTTTTTGTACCACCTCACACATTTTTATTTAATTGCCATACTGATTTTAGATTTAAAAATAATTTGTTTAATTGCTACTTGCCACACCACTCCGTATTATGCAATTAAACAGAGTTGATCAAACAAGAAAGTCATTATACAGGCACTTAAATATATTTTACAAGAAAAATTATATTTATATATAAAATAATACATACTATCGACACATTTCAAATATATTTACACTATACGATGTACCTGGCTAGAAATCGACTTCTGCCCTTTTTGCACATCGTCAAAAAGGGAGGGGGTTGGGGTTTTTGGATTGTATGAATCGTGAATGAGCCAAATTTCAGTTCTTAGTTATTTAATATCCGTTGCGTAAATTTCATCACCTTTTTCACCTCCCCGGTATGTGAAATTTCGAAAAAAAGTGTAATCTCTAGACGAAATTCGAAGTTACAATATTTTTCTGACCCATCTTGGAGCCCAAGATATAAAATTTCCAATTTTTCCTGCACTGTTAAGGAATTTCCCTATTTTCCACCCCCTCAAAAAGAGAAAATCGAAGCAATAATATTTTTCCCAACGATCTTGTAAGAACATCAAAAACCTTTTCAGCCATTCCGACGATATTAAAGATTTACATTCCTATTTTGCACATCTTCGAAAAAGTCATTAGTCACTAGTGAGGTAAAGAATACTTTTCGAGCAGTATCGAATTTCTATTTCTAATTCTAACAAACCTTGTGGTAACCCCGCCCCGTAAGTATTTGCCACATTACTTTACGACTCAAGCCTGAAAATCCTGCGGTAGAGTAACCGCCAAGCCCGAAACCACCGAAATCCTGGCAAAACATCCCACACCACCTCCTCCCTTCCTCTCTCTCTCTCTTCCCATTTCTCGATCCCATAAATAACTTGCACTTGCAACCCCTAATGTTAGTGCCATAATTTCAACCCTTGTTAGTGTAAGGGATGCTTAACGACACCAAGAATAAATTACCCGAAGGGGGACGCGAGTACAAGCTCGAAAATCGTTTGACTAATGGTAAGAGAGAAGTGAGAGGGAGAGAGAAGGGGAGAGTGGCAGAGGGACAGACCCTTTGACAAATTTTATTTAATAACAATCCATTGATAGCGGAGAGTAAATAGAGAAAATTCAGTCTAGGCGCGGGGGTGGGGTTCGGGTTAATCCGACAATTCGGTAAAGAGAGTTATTTTATTAGGTTACAGCCAGGAGGGGCGGAATCATTCAATGCGACTTAAGTAATTATGCTGGAGTAATTTGGTTTGAGCACACTTTTATCGAAAATAGATTAAGCATGGTGGCTTAAGCTGGAAGTCAACAGCAGTTGTGCTTAAGACGAACTGTAAATCGACACATACGATTTAAGCTAAAATGTAGTAGCGACCCGGCGCGTTCGCCAAAGTACACAATGTTGCTACAAATGTATTGTATTGCATCTATTACTAACTTTCCAAGCTCGTTAGTTATTTAGCTCATTTTAACTTGGAAGGTATAAATTTTACTAGAATTTAAATTGTTTTCTAAAAAAATTTTGAAAGTTCAATCTGAAATGTCTAATAGTCACTTCCTCCAGTAAATTATTTTTCATGAATCCCCGAAAAAGCTTTGGAGATGAAAACGTATCACTGGATGCCTGATACAGAAACCGGAAAATTTCATATGACAACTCATTTTCTTGGTGAAAATTTTCAAATTGTTGTTATTTGCAATTTCAATTTTCAAAATTTCTGGTAATATGAAGACGTCGTTTGTCTTCTTCTACTCCACTTTTCGCTAAAACTGCATGTAGTTCATTCGAACTTGGAAAATGCCAGTTTTGACTAAAATTTAAATTAATTTTCAAAGAAATACCTAACCAAAGAAATCACATTTTCCAATATTTTATTTAAGATGAATCCCCAGGAAGGTTCCCTAATCAGGAATCATATTCCTGGATGAATGATACTGAAACTGGAAAGATCCATGATTTTCAAAGTAAACGCTTTCAGTTAGAAATAGTTAGAAACATTATTTTTTAAATTTACGGATAATATAGAATTGCCATTCTAATTTTTGAGTTGTAGCATTCGCTAACTAACCAAGACTATTTTACAACATTTGAACCTAAAGTGTGTAAGATTTAGTTTGAAATAAATTATTTTCCAAAAACAATTTTGCCACTTGAAGCTGAAGTGTGACCATTTCCTAAAAAAAATAATTTCACGAATTTCCAGGAAGGTTCTTGTGTCTAAAATCTAATTTCTCTGGAAAATTCCAGTTTATGGATTTTTTAGAGAAAATTTCCGGATTTCTTTTGAGTTACTCCATTCCTAAACTTTGCAAGACTGAATTTAGCTTATTTGAACCTGAGGGGCATCAAATTTTATTAACTAATCAAATAATAACAAAAAAAAACATTTGGAAGTTGTATTTGAAATGTGACCGTATGGTAGCTTCTTCCAAAAATTAAATTTTCTTGAAACTCTTAGAACGTAAACCCCTTTCAGTTCGAAATAGTTAGAAACTTCAAGTTCTAAAATTTTGGGCAACGAGAAATTATCAGTTCCCTTATTGTGTTGCACCTTTAGCTAACTAAATAAGTCCAATTTTAGCACTTAAATTCCTTACGAAAAAAATTTTGGCACTCAAATCTGAAACTTGACGGAATGGACAAATTTTCCAAAAAATAAAATTTCCCGAGGAATTTCCAGGAAAATTTTCGAGTTTAAAAGCATACCTTTCTAGGAACTGGAAAATTTCATAGATTCTCCAGGGAAAATCTTTGAATTTGTAGCAGCTAGGAACCTCAATTTTGAAAATTTTTGGTAATGTGGAATTGTAATGTTTCATTTAGTGTTTCACGTTTCAGTAACCAACCGCAGTATGTTATGATTTGAACCAGGCGATGGAACTTAAATGGTTTTTCAAGGAAATTTTGCCAGTTCCATCTAAAACCAATGCGTTGAAATATCAGCAGTTGACTGACGCAACAAACAAATTTTTGGCAAATCGCGTCGAAAGTAACCTGAACCACCTCAATCAATATGACTTGCCACTTTACAAATTGGTCCCTTCAACTCCAGTGAGGCTACCCGAACAAGAGTCGATCCCTCTTCCCACATCCAACTCCATTAAATTCGACACCCGTCATATTCACTGGATATTTTTTCCTCTCCGAAAATACCTACCGGAAAAAGACGAAGATAGCGAGAGCGCCCGTATGTACGTGTACGAAATGAGTCGAGCAGCTGTTTACTATTACTCCACGTCGAGCTTGTCGAACCGATTCATCATTTCGAAAACGTACACGGCAGTCCGTCGTTAAAATATGAAACATAAGCGCGAACGAGAACAAAACAACGAGGACGACAACGACTCCACTTCGCTGTGACAAAGTACGTGTTTTCGACGAGAAGTTCGGGAAGAAGAGTGAAAGAGTTGTCAGGACCGGATCGATAATATAACAGGGGGAGATTATCCAGGCAGTTGAAATATATACCTGAAGGTTCAGCTTTAAATATCCCCCAATAAAAGAGTTTGGAGTTTCTAAGTGTCCAGAGGGAACGTATCATTTTTCGATAACTTCCAGAGGAGTAATTCTACAAACACCAGGATGGAAAAACTGTACTGGGTACATTTTTAAAATTGGCTCTTAAGTCTCCAATGTAACGTATTCTCCCTTACTTGTCGCCCATCGAAGGGCATCATATAGTTTTTCTCAGCCAAAACTATTTCATTCCATTTTATGTTTAATTACAAGTATTTGCCCAAATTTTCAGCCCAAAATATTGCACCTAGCGTTTTTTACAGCCAATTTTCGTTTTTTTCAGCGTTTTCTGTTTTTGACACCAAATTTTCTCCAAAACGTTACCAGAATCACATCGCACGCTGGAAAAACTTGAGAGTACATGTAATCGATGTAAAATTTTCCAAATAATCGATTCCCGCCCTCTGAATTGGCCCAAAATTTTTCAGTGTGCGAGAAATCCCAAAAAATTATTTTTTTTAACTTGCACTAACTCTTCTAAACTTCCAACTTGTATGAATTTTTAAATTTTTCTGCAGGAGCTTAAAATATTTGATATGACCAAAACTGTTCATCAAATAGCATCCAATTTTTACATGCTTATAGTAGACATACTATACAGAAAGCTGTAGATTTTTCAAAAAGGGGTCATTTTAACGGGTTTTCCAAGTTTTTTCGGTGAAAAATGCTCCGATCAGCTTTTAGAACCGCTCATTTTAAAGGTCTTTTAATTCTGTACAAATCGTCTGCACAACGCATTGCATTTCCACCAATAATTTTCACGCTATGATGAAAAAACAGAAAAACAGCCTCTTTTTCAAATTTTTCTTTAAAAAAGAAACGCAAAAACTCAGATTTATCTAGATTTTGGGATTTTATCATGGTTTGATCCAGTTCAAACAAAGTTTTTTGGTCCGTCTGCTGTGAAATTTTATCTACAAAAAAAAAACTCCATAAATAGATATCCTCTATAGGAGAAAAACTCCTAATAGATTGTAAATGGAACTCTCTTAAACATTTCATTTCCTCATTGTCAAATATGACACTTTAAGTCACTCTCGTCAGAAGGTGACTTATCTCATCATTTACTTTGAGCCACATTTGTCAAAATGTACTGCATCCTCTCCTCGTTCCATTAGTTCAACTTAAAGCCTCCTGAATTGCCACGAAATATGGCATTACTAAGTAGAAGTAGTAGTAAAATATTCTTCTATGTTCTTAATGTTCACGATTAAACATAAGTCTCGAGGGGCATTACATTGTGTTGCCTATTTTCGTTGTATTCTGTATGTGGCAAAGCGTCGAAAACAGTAGGTGATTGCTTTACAGGCACATTCACCATGACGTGGTGAATTTCAGCCCTTAATAGGTTACCATGGGATAATCCACTTTGAGAAAACGGAGGAGCTATTTTAACAAAGTATTTTAGCTTTGATGTTTGGTAGTCTGCTTGTCACACTATGCTCGTCATATCCAAAAGGTCGTGAATTTAATTTGGTGCGCTGGTTGAGGTACCTTTGGTACATTCAAATTTCCAAACGTTGTTTGAAGGATATTTGACGTGGTAGCGCGGAATACGACAGTTTCAAAGGAACCCCTACTGATCCAGCTTATCGAGCGATTCTCATCCAGCTTATCCAGCGATTCCTCTCCAGCTTATGCAGCGATTCCCATCCAGCTTATCCAACGATTCTCATCCAGCTTATCCAGCGATTCCTCTCCAGCTAATGCAGCGATTGTCATCCAGCTTATGCAGCGATTCTCATCCAGTTTATGCAGCGATTGTCATCCAGCTTATCCAGCGATTCTCATCCAGCTTATGCAGCGATTCTCATCCAGTTTATGCAGCGATTCTCATCCAGTTATGCAGCGATTGTCATCCAGCTTATCCAGCGATTCTCATCAAGCTTATGCAGCGATTGTCATCTAGCTTATGCAGCGATTGTCATCCAGCTTATCCAGCGATTCTCATCCAGTTTATGCAGCGATTCCTCTCCAGCTTATCCAGCGATTCCTCTCCAGCTTATGCAGCGATTCCTCTCCAGCTTATGCAGAGATTCTCATCCAGCTTATGCAGCGATTCTCATCCAGCTTATGCAGCGATTCTCATCCAGTTTATGCAGCGATTCTCATCCAGTTATGCAGCGATTGTCATCCAGCTTATCCAGCGATTCTCATCAAGCTTATGCAGCGATTGTCATCTAGCTTATGCAGCGATTGTCATCCAGCTTATCCAGCGATTCTCATCCAGTTTATGCAGCGATTCCTCTCCAGCTTATCCAGCGATTCCTCTCCAGCTTATGCAGAGATTCTCATCCAGCTTATGCAGCGATTGTCATCCAGCTTATCCAGCGATTCTCTCGTCCAGCTTATCCAGCGATTCCAGTCCTGTCCCCATTCCAGAACGTCGTCCCTCCTGACAAATGAACCGTGCGATCCAGCGCTCCGCTCCGGGACGTCCGCCGTCCGTCTGCGGAGGCGAAAGTGCGTCGCGCGACACTCCGTTTGTCATCTTCAACCAGCCGAGGGACAGGAAAAAACAATCTCCTTCTTGTAACAGACGCGCGAATGTCGCTTTAATAACTCATCGTTTCCGAGATTCGTTCCACTAACTCATCTCTTTAGATTTGTTTCGCGTGTTCTGACGTACGCGATTATTGCCCTGCTTTGATGTCCGCCAGAGGCGAAATGATGTACAGCAGGAGGATTTGTCGGGTTTAATTTACGACGGAGACGGTTTCATCGGGTTTATATTTTGTCGCATGTGTGCAGACGTGAAAGATGTCGATACGTCGTAACTGTAATTGTGGTATTAACTTTGGGGGGTTAACGTGATGAGGCTCTTGCGGTCTAGAAATATTATCTAGTAAAATATGCCCATTTGTCACACTGTTTAATCCCGCCGGACTCGATGCACTTTTTCGGTGGCTGATTGCATGGAAGAAAGCATGGGAAGTCGCCTGCTCAGTTCAGGTTTAAATTCAAGTATTTACCCAAATTTTCAGCCCAAAATATTACACCTAGCGGTTTTTACAGCCAATTTTAGGTTTTTTGGCGTTTTCTGCTTTTGACGCCAAATTTTCTCCAAAACGTTATCAGAGCCACATCGCATGTTCATAAAATTTGACAGTTAAGCATGAGAAAAGAGTGGCAAAAGTTGGAAATATTCCTGGGAATCTCCGGTTAAAGCCTCACCAATGAACTCAGATCATTCTCATTGAATACCAGACCATCCGGAGGTCTATTATATTGTGACAATCCTGGAAAATCGAATTTAACGAAATATTTTGAACGAGCGATGATTTGATGTTACTTATGAACTTGAATCAAGTTGAATTGAATGAAAATGAAGTTAAATTATGGAATTTACAAATCCTGAAAAAATGAGATTTGGCGAAAATCCCCAAAATTCTGATTTTTGAAATTAAATTTTTTTTGGAAAAACACGACTGTTATTTTTCCCATGAAGATCCAAATATTCAAAGGAACCGTAAATCGGCGGAAAATCGAAAATCCCTTCGGCATAAAGCAAAAGCTGATTCTGGGTGTAATCGCCCATCTGTCTATTGAATTTTATGGATATACACCTTTAGTACTGCAATTTTCGCATGAATATCACAATATTGGATATCCCAATGGTCTAATATTCAATGAGATAATAATCTGAGTTCATCGGTAAAGTTTCAACCGGAGATCCCCAGGAATATTTCCAACTTTTTCCACTCTTTTCTCATGCATAAGTCACAGTTTTAGGCTGATTTGGCCATTTTTCGTCAGTTTTGGCACTTAAAACCAAAATCCACACGGGAAAGTTGAAAGTACCCAAAAGTACTGTAAAAACCAAACTTTTTGCGCCCCTGCAAAAAAATCCAAAAATTTATTCAGGCGAGTTAGAGCAAGTTGAATAAAAAATGGTTTTTTGCGATTTCTCGCAAACTGAAGAATTTCGGGCCAATTCTGAGGGCGGGAATGGATTTCTTGGAAAATTTTACATCGATTACAAGTACTCTTAAATTTTTCCAAAGTGCGATGCAAGATATTACTCCAGTGCCTAAAGTGAATAGTTCCAAAAATTGTTAAGACTTGAGGCTTACCAAGCAGAAATGGAAAAAATATTAGAAAAATGTGAATCTGTGATTGTAAATACGTGTCACATTATTCTAAAAGAATTTAAGAGAAATAGTATTAGGGCAGTGTTCTTAAGAACAAGAGAGAAGAAATAGTACAATTTTTTACAATTTGGCACTATTATAATTTTATCTTATATCCTATGGTGTATATTTCACCGTTTCATTATAACTCCCTCGACTTGCATCAATTTCGTTTGTATCACAAATAAATTGATTCGACAGATGACGTATCCAATGGAAAACGACGGCTAAAAAAACGAGAAGACAACAAACGTATAATAAGCCTTCATTATCTGTCTTTTTCTGTCCGTCTTTCGGATTCGATTGTTGTAATTATGTATTTTTGGAATTATTTAATGATATATTTTGTGGTCGGGGAGGCAAGACGCGTATAGATATACACAACATTTTTATTTGCCGGGGACGGTTGATTAACATTGATTATCCACTAGCCCCAAAAATAAATTGGACTTTACTCTTTCGCAGTTGAGGTCGGGTACGTGGACAGGATTAGAAAATCCCGGCTTTGTTTTTTAATAAATCAGCGACTAATACACTCATCACTAGTTTTCGCTTAATGATTAATTTTGTTTATTGAAATCGGCAGTACGATTCGAATTGTTTTTTCTCGGCACGCAACCGTATAATTACAAAAAGAAATAAAGCGTTCTCGAGGGAACGACTCGAGACCCGATCGGAAAAAAAATTTCGAAGTCGAAATCGAACACTCGGAACGTAATAACGCAGGAATAATTGGGCCGAATCCTTTTAAATTCATTATAATAATGACTAATGACCGGGTCGGTCGGGACATTATTTTTACCTAATGACATTTGTTACGGGCCCCGAAATTATTGTTTATTCTGAACGTGGGTTGAATTTAAATCACCTCATTATAACGTGGTTGCTCTACTCCTCTCGTGTTTTGAGTCTCTATTCCGGAAAGGTGCAATTTTTGTGTAATTTCGCCCCGCGAAAAAATGCACCCTCATTTGCATGATTTCCCTATTGGAATCTCGTGAATCTTGACGGTGTGGGAATATCCTTCCAATTATTTACACATTAATGGAATAAACGCTAATGATAATGACCCCGCAGAGAGCCTCGTTAGCAAATGGAACTGGATACGTAGCGAAAAGGCCGAAAAAATGTATGTACTCGAGTATATCTGATACTCTCAAAAGCCAATTTGGAAATTGGTAATTACTGAAACAAGGGTGTAATCACGGCAGAGGAAGCAGCTATTACGTTTTATACTTTTAGTTTCAGATCAGCGGCGGGCTGGTACATGGGCCCTGCGATGGTGCAGCACCCACAAAAGAAAATAACAAAAATTTAATTAATTACCAAACAATGGTTGGAAAAATGCCTTATGAAGTTAACCAAGGGAAAGCGAAATAGTTCAAATGAAGTAAAATAATCTGGTTTATGTAATTTTTGGAAAAACTGGTGAGTCTGGTCCAGTAACAAACGATGGATCAGATTTTAGGCCCATTTCGATGGAAGTAAGATGGCGTTCTCGGAGAAATTTTAATGCAGTTTTGTGTGTTGGAGCCCCCGGATGCCAAAACAACCCACTCCCCCGTTCAAAAGTTTATCTATACAGGGTGCGGCACCATAACTTCTTTTTTCGACCCAGAGCCTTTCGAAATCGGTCCGATGTAGCCCCGGTAGACCTGCCCCAGATCGGAAATCGATCGTTGCACCGTTTAGACAAATCGGGAGTGTGACGAGACGAAGAATTGGTGTCTGTGCGCCCATTAGAACTGAGGGGCGTCTCCTACCTGAGACGATTTTTAAGGCTATGTGAAACGAAACTTTACACAAGTACCTACATTATAAATTAGCTAATTTGCAAT
The DNA here is from genome assembly GCA_963576515.1 of Cryptocephalus primarius. Classification (NCBI taxonomy): domain Eukaryota; kingdom Metazoa; phylum Arthropoda; class Insecta; order Coleoptera; family Chrysomelidae; genus Cryptocephalus; species Cryptocephalus primarius. Next base: position 13,740,551 of record OY754941.1, read on the forward strand.
TTCACGTTCTAGTCACAAACAATTCGAATAAACTAGCAAGAAGGAATAGAACTACCATGATGAATGAACATAACTTAAAACTCTCCCCTTTAGGCCTAATCCGGTGCCATAATCCAAATAAATCAATCAAAGCGTAAGTGGGTGCGAAGGCCCTAATTCGACACGACCTAATCCCGGAGATCGACTTGAAATCCGATCCCTTCGAGCGCCTCCGGATTCGTTCCGTTTCGCTGAAAAATCGCAAGGAATACGACGTGGGTGCGATATGGAGGCGTCGAAGCGACACGGATTTTTGAGATTTCTCGGGATCCGCACGGCCAGCGAGCGAGAATGAGAGATCAAAGGGCGGGCGCCCGAGGGGGCCCCCGGGACCCCCTTTCGGCTCGCATAATAAGCTGTCACCGGACACTTTATTCGACTAGAGGCTGCCTCGGATTCCTCCAGCCAATTATGAGAGATTCGATACAGGATGTTGAACATGCGACACGCTAATGGGGGCCCGACGATGAAGCCTCCTGCCTGCCTGGTTCGACTGTTTAATTTACTGTTCGGGAGTGCTGCTTTTGTTGTTAGGGAAAGTCGTAAAAATGTTTACGAGGAGCGATACAATGTTGGAGGTGTTTCGAGGACCGAATGTAGAAACATGCTTGTTTTATTTGAGTAGGGACGATGACGTCTACAGTGAGAACCTTTAGAAAACTCAATCATAAGTCCTTACTGCATTACAAATGGAACATCCTGCGGGAACGTAAATTGGAATGAGATGTGTCCAATATGAATTGACCGATCGTTTCAAGGAGTGCCTGGCAGTTCCAGCAGGTTTTCTACTTATTTACACGATCACTGAAAATCTGCATGTCCTGAAATTCTCATTTAAGCGATGCCGAATCGAGCAATTATCGAAAATGCCCCGGCCTGATTTATAATGTACGTACACAAGTCTATTCCTCGGCTCTTCCCTATCCAATTAGCATTCTTGAAATATCACGCTTGTAATTCTATCTGGTGATTTATTTCAACACATTTACCGCTTTAATAAGTCAGCCACTCATCTCGAGTCGGTTTTTTACATTCGGAATCGGTGGGATTCTAGCGCTATTCGGCTAATTAGAAAGTGCATCTGTTCGGCGGTGACGAAAGCTCTTTATTTTAAAAAAATCGCAATAAATTAGTCATTAGGAGCCGGACGAGAGACGCTTGTCGCTTCTCGGTGTAATTTGTGGGGATTTTTCGGAAGTTTTCAACGGTGATTTTATTTAAGGGAATTACGAAATTTAGTTCACTCATATACACGCCTGAAAGGTGCTGAAATGAAACGTTTTAAAGCCATGAGCTTCATTTGAAAAATATGTACAGTCTTTGGTTACGCGAAATCAAGTTTTAGATAACTTTCAGAAATTTCTTTAAGTTTGGATCTTCAGAAATATCAACTTAGATCTTGGCATTCGTCTGTTACAATTATTGGAACCTGCTGACATATTCTTAGTAAGTTTTTAAAACATTAATGCCATTTCTTCCAATTTTGTTTCAGCCTTTTAAGGATCTGAGGGCTTAAGGGCTTTATAAAGAGATTTAATTTAAATAGGCGTGTGCTCTTGAAAAAAAACCTACAAATTTGTTTTCTAATGATCTTTCTACGATAAAAAATAAAGAAATTTTGATTAAAATACCAATCACGTTTTTTTCTTCGAAAAATTCGAAAGGCACAAATTGAAGCATGATGATCTACGCTATCAGTAATTGTTTGTATTTGTATGCAAATAAATTTTTATATGTAATTACATTAAATCCGAACCCAATTTTACTCAACTTAGACTTTAATACTTCGTTTACTCACCTTAAACATTAATTTATAGATTTTGGCAATAAGGGGTAGTTTTCTACATCTTAGAGTAAGTTGAGCTTAATCCCAAATTTTTACGCAAATCGATGCATTTTGAAAAAAACGTTGTTTTTAAGGGTTAAAAAGTTGCTAAATAAAATTAGATATATTTTAAGTAGCATACGTTTTAGTTACTATTTTTAAATGAAAACGCTGTGGTAAATTAATCATTTTTTCGGGGTAAATAATTTTTTTTAATTAAGCCATAATAGGGGTCGTTTTTAAGGGTTGAAATATTCTGAAATAATGTTCCAGAGCATCATTCAACTCATCTGAACCAAATTTTACTCATTTTAAGCTTCAATACATCGTTTTACTCGCCTTAAGCTTTAATTCATAGCTTCTGGCAATAAGGGGTAATTTTCACCCCTAAAAATGAAAAGGGTACAATAGCAGAATATAGATTTTGAAATGGGCAGTAAATTGAGCGTAATATCAAATTTTCATGCAAATCGGTGTTTTAAAAAATTACAAGGTTTTGCCGCACTTTAAGTTACGTTTCCTGGACTATCGGACGGGTTAGAGCATGTCCTAAACATAACTCTTTGAATTTTCATGGAATTTTTTAATTACTTTACAAAAGCACTACCTTTTTCTTTAGCTGTTTCATTTGATTCATTCCTACATTTGGATAATTCCTGGATATGCAATGTATGTAAACGTACCTTATGTATTTTCCTATCGCGTCCATAAGTAATGAACAGTTGGAATATAACTTAGAAATGTAAGACATTTTTTAACGTTTTGAGTAGCATGAATGTTGAATGTCTTCTAAAACATTTTCAAGAGAAATTTGGCTTTTCAAGGAGGTAGAGGAAGTTCCTAAGGAAGTTTTGGCAACTATAATTGACTCATCCCACTTGTAAAGAAGTTATAGTTATTTTAAAGACATCATAAAATTAAACACGTAAATTTTGATGTGCACTTGAAATTTTTTTGGCGAGGGCAGATTTACGTTATACATTTTTAAGGAAGTTGTAGTCATCTTAAACCAGACCTGATGTTCTGATGAACAACAAGGTCCAGATTGCCTTAAACTTCGTTATCATAATTTTCTATATCTATCATATTATACCATAATTTATATATCGTCTAATGTCATATTTCATTCGTTTGAAAAAAGAGCGTCAGGAGGCCATAATTTGTCATGATTTAGAGCAGCATGCGTTGTACTGTTTGGAAGATCGACACTTTACCAATTATCTCTTGTGCAATGATAAATAATTGTAGATACATGGATGCGTAGACCATGTGATGGTCTTTGTTTGGAGTATTTTCAAGTTTTTATGCTCCCAGAAATAAATAAATGATATTTATTCGTTTATTTACCGGAACCGTATCGTAACGAACTAACCGATTAATTACATTCCCGGACGGATCGACCATCAATCCGAATTCAACGGGCATTAATCGCATCTCGGCGAATGTGTCTGCGTCCAATAATAACGTTTCGCCTTCCGATAATCCGATTTGGCGAAGGGAAGAATGGATATTAGCGTGCGGCGTAATGAAATCACGCGGCGCATTCGGGACGCCGAATAATCATTTTCACAATGCGACACGAGCGCCATTCGTAACCATTAGCGGGTTCGGGAAGCGGAGCGCCCCCCGCGGGGCGGCTTTGATTAAACGGCCCCGACGGGGGACACGCATCGGGTGATTCTCCCTCTTGTCCTCCGTCTCGTCTCTTTTCTCGGATCGAGAAAAGTGGAGATTGATTTCGAAAAATTGACGATTTCGTACAATTTCTGGGATTTTGGGATGTCACCAGAGGCGCAGTTCGTGTAAACCAACTCTAAGAAGACACTACATATTCCACAACATAAGTCTAACAAGCGCCGACAAAAGAACATGTGTGCACGTGTGTAAGTGAGGAACGTGCCAAGTGATTCAACTTTGTTTTGATTCTGCTTTTTGTTACCACCTTCCTGATTTGCTTAAAAGTTTACTTCATCGTCTGTTTGTGGAGGATATTAAAAGAAATAAGTAAAATTTTGTATCACACGATCAAAAATATTTGTTCCGAATTTAGTAATATTTTCAAGTACTGTCAGTACTCCGAATTTTGGTATTTTTGTCAAAGCAATCATCCCACTTCTGACAACAATTGCATTAATTTACGAAAAAATTGTGGAATTTTTTATTTAAACTAAAAAACCGAGATCATCATTGGCATAAAATCAATTTGAATTGACATATTGAACAATATTGGCTAATAAATACTATGGGCTGTACATGGGTAATACATGTCAACTGTCATGAAGTTGGCGGGTCATATATTTTTCCCAACAAAAACTATTTCAATGTATTGAAGGTTTAATTACAAGTATTTAACCAAATTTTCAGCCCAAAATATTAGACCTAGCGTTTTTTACAGCCAATTTTCAGTTTTCTTGGCGTTTTCACCTTTTGGCGCCAAATTTTCTTCAAAACGTTATCAGAGCCACATCGCATGCTGAAAAAATATGACAGTACATGTAGACGATGTAAAATTGTTCGAGGAATCCATTCCCGCCCTCAGAATTTGCCTAAAATTCTTTCATTTGCGAGAAATCCCAAAAAATCATTTTTTTTCAACTTCCTCTAACTCGCGTGAATAAATTTTTGGATTTGTTTTTGCAGGAGCGCAGAATGTTTAGTTTTTAGTGCACTTCTGAGTACCTTCAACTTTCCCGTGTGTGTTTTGGTTTTAAGTGCCAAAACAGGCGACAAATGGCCAAATCAGTCTAAAACGGTGATTTAAGCATGAGAAAACATTGGCAAAAGTTGGAAATTTTCCTGAGGATCTCCGGCTCAAGCCTCACTGATGAACTCAGATCATTCTCATTGAATACCAGACCATCTGGATGTCCAATATTGTGATATTCATGCGAAAATTGCAGTACTAAAAGTGTATATCCATAAAATTCAATAGACAGATGGGCGATTCCACCCAGAATCAGCTTTTGCTTTATGCCGACGGGATTTTCGATTTTCCGCCTATTTACGGTTCCTTTGAATATTTGGATCTTCATGGGAAAAATAACAGTCGTGTTTTTCCAAAAAAAATTTAATTTCAAAAATCAGAATTTTGGGGATTTTCGCCAAATCTCATTTTTTCAGGATTTGTAAATTCCATAATTTAACTTCATTTTCATTAAATTCAACTTCATTCAAATTCATAAGTAACATCAAATTATCGCTCGTTCAAAATATTTCGTTAAATTGGATTTTTCCAGGATTGTCACAATAATGGACCTCCGGATGGTTTGGTACTGAAATGTTTCCAACTTTTGCCACTCTTTTCTCATGCTTAGGTCACCGTTTTAGACTGATTTGGCCATTTTTCGCCTGTTTTGGCATTTAAAACCAAAACACACACGGGAAAGTTGAAGGTACCCAGAAGTACACTAAAAACCAAAAATTTTGCGCTCTTCCAAAAAAAATCTAAAAATTTATTCACGCCAGTTAGAGCAAGTTGAAGAAAAAATGATTTTCTGCGATTTCTCGCAAATGGAAGAATTTTAGCCCAATTCTGAGTTGTGCGATGTAATTCTGGTAACGTTTTGGAGAACAGAAAACAGAAAATTTTTGGGATAAAAATTTTGATAAATACTTGTAATTAAACTTACAGTGGAATGAAATAGTTTTAATTGGGAAAAAAATATATGACCCGTCAACCTTGTCAACCAAGATCCGTTATTGATATCAAAAAAGGTTCTGGATTAACAATCTCTAGTTAACAATTACTATTTCAATCACAGATTATATTTAAAAAAATAGTGATTCAATTTTACAAGGCAAGAAAATCATCAGTCAGCCCCATAAGCAACTTTGGGTAGAACCCTTGGGGACACTTTTAAGAAACCAAATTTGTAAGTGGTTGTAAACGCAAATTTATCATTAGTAATGCTGACTGAGTTCCAATAAGTAATTTTCGGTAAAACATTTCGAGACCGGAATCAAACACATGGGGGAACGGAATCTGCCACCTGACCAGTAGGAAAAATGCTCGCTTACGTGCGTCTTTACCGACTCGAAACGCCGAAACGATCTTCGTTTTTTTGAAAATAAAAGCAAGAGAGAAAAATCACAATGGTAATCCGCCGCCGAACGTCGAGGGCGGGACCTTTCCCTCGGCCCGGCGTTTTCGTTAAGTGAATTGTCACTGCACGACTCCGAGGATCGTGATCACGTTTCGCGGGATTTCCTCCGCGGTCCTGTAATTTCCATCTCGCAAGGCACGTATTACCGACACATTAGGGTGTCGTTATGGACGCGGTTAAAGTATGGGTTTCAAATTTGGAAATTGTACGCTGCCGACTCCGCTACCGCTTCGACCTGCCTATATCGATACACGAGAAACGCGTGACGCTCTCTGTACTTACTTTACAATACGGCTATGGCACCATGAGGTGCGCGTCATCGGCCAGATGACACGGCGTGAGAGAAATTATTGTTATTTGGATCGGGTCCGGTACTATATTTCTTTTATTAATCTGATGTAGTTTATTCACGTGAACAGATGCCGTAACAGAAGGATGTCATTTTCGGATACGAGCCGAGGTTTTCCTGAAAAGACTATCGGACAGTTGAAGAGTGTGTGAATGTACCGAGGAAATGCTACGTAATAATTTAAATATTTACAAACGTAACACAAAGGATTGCATCAATGTCGAATTCTGGGTGGTTTATACCCGGCATTAACGAATTACCAAATACTGTTCAGTACATAGATACAAATTACAAGACTGTCCAATACTCACCATGAAGGATAAATTGACAATTATTTACTTGACAAACTGTAGTTATAACTGCATTTAGAATTAACTGTTTACACAGCCCCACAGAAATAAAGTCCGGATCTGTAAATCAGGCACGTGAATTCTTGTGTATTTTTTATCACTGAATCCAATTCCGAAGGTAGAAAAAGGCCTGCGCCTCTGGGATTGGCCCCAGAGGCCAAAACTGGCCGCTATAAGGTGTGAAACACTGATATTCCGAAGTCAAAGCCGAATTCTTAGTCAAAAGAATGGGATTCGCCCTCTGAGGTCGGAAAATGGGCCCTCAGGGGCCGGAAAATCGAGATTCGCACGTCGGGATCGTATTTACTTTCGTTAAAATCCTATTTATTAGTTAATGAGGAAAATTAATGAATTAAAATAAAAAAATAAATCGTTCAAAAAGTGAATATATAGGAAGATTTATCTGACCCTATACGGAGATCCCCTGCTCCACAAAATCCAGGCATGAAATTTTTCACCCCTATATGATGAATGTTTTAAGTGCTAGGGTCGGTTCGAAATCGAGAATACAAAGAAATCCCTAAATTGACCATTTCTATCCGAGAAATAACATTTGAGCCCGTATTTGGTGGATGTTTTGGAGCTGGGGTAAATTGAGGCGGTCTCAGATTTTTCCTGACCTCGGATTCGCACTCGGCGTCGAAAAATACATGAAGATGTCCTGTTCGATTAAATCCAGTCAACAATGGAACTTCCTACCCGTATTTGCGGTGTGTTATTGGCGCTGGGAGTAGCCCCCATATTGAATCTGGCAAAATACATAGAAATACTCCGGTCGTCCTCGATTTTCCGGCCCCCGAGGGCCCATTTTCTGGACACAGGGCGTGAATTTCAATGGGACTCAAACTGTTTCACCGTCGTCTGCGTTGCTCAAGTTTGAAAGTATATGAAAATCCGAGTTCTTCGATCCCGACCTGCGAATCTGGATTTTCCGGCCCCCGAGGGCCATTTTCCGACCTCAGAGGGTGAATCCCGGTCGGCTCTAAACTCTTTTAACCAAGAATTCGACTTTGGCTTGGGAATGTAACCCAGGACCTCGCCTGAGCATCCGTTATCCCGGAATCCAAGTTTCACCCCTTATGGCGGTCAATTTTGGCCTCTGGGGCCAATTCCAGGGGTGCAGGCATTTTTCTGACTTCGGATTCGGATTCAGCGATGAAAAATACATAAGAATACACATGTCTGATCTATAGATCCGGACTTTTTTTGAGGTGTTGTGTTATTTAACGAAATGGCGAACGCGCCATGTTCCCCCCAAATTCCACATTTTTCTAATGCTAGTTACTTTTAAAAACTGACTGCAGCTGCTGAAGTCATACATGTCTAACAGGTACTTCGGTACATCTTTTCCTGTGACTGATGTACGTTTGTGATGATGACTGGAACTGTCATCAAGAACACAGATTACGATGTAATTGTAATTGGCAATCTCGTTGTAACTGATAAACTATAACAGATATTGGAGATATGGCAATCATTCCAATTTGATAATGTAGAAAAACATGTAGTAATCAATTTTTTAACAACCTTAAATCAAAATGGACTATTTTATATATTTAAATTTTGTGTTCATATATCATTATATCGTAAATCATGATGGTACGTACGTGCCTATTAAAATTAATTAAAACTTGCAAGTTTGTTACATTTTATTTTCTGCTAACCCATGGAATATAATTTAATATCCGGATATTTTACAACTTAAGGTTCATATAATGCATGTAATCCTGCATATTTTAAATTAATTAAAAAATGCGCATATTTTTCCTACGTTTCGGTGCATAAAATCCGAGCATCAGTTATGACTCTCGTGCCACTAATAACACGTGTTAAGCACCAATAGCATCTATGGCAACGATATTTGCAGTATCAGCTTTTTTGATTTTGCGTGTATTATTAAACAGATATAAGATGGTTAGCACTTAAATTAGCGTTGTACTCATTTAATTTCCGTAAAATTTTGAAATTCGATTAAAATTTCGTAAATTCAGAGTAGCAGACATGCGCATCAGTGCAGCAGGGACGCACAGCGCATCTATACTTTCCCCACTTTATGGAAGAGAAGAGAGCATATCTTAGTTCCAATATTTGTACAACAAATGTTATAAGCTTTGGTATACAGCCCAAAAATTTCATTTTTCTCTTCTGTTCCCTATTTTCACTTAAAATACCGTATAAAAAATATAACTGATACAAAAAGGTCCATTTTCTATTTTTGTTTTCGGTAACATAAAAAGCCTTATGAGGCGAAAACGAGGTATCTTTTTTTAGTAGTTTACTGTAATCTCCTTCAAAATCGTGATTTTTTAAGCGAGATCTATTGGAACGCATTTTTATCGAGCAAAGCGTACTTAAAATTCAAGTTAAGGCAGCTGAGGTAATCCCTTTAACTAATCGCGAAAACATTAAGCAACCTTTATAACTAATTGCACTCCATTTAGCTGTGATGGAATTTATAGACTTCGTAGTTTTTGGCACCAACTTTGATAACTGCAAGTAGAAATTACCGATTTTAGGGCGACGATCGGCCGTTTTCAATGCCTAAGATGAATTCAGGGAACTAATTTGAATTCATTTATGGGAAATGATAGGTTTCTATTCCTTGACGGATTTTTCACTGGGAAAGGCCGCTTTTTGACCGGTTCAGGGAAGGCAGAGCCCGACACGTCCGTTACAAATCGCTGAAACATGGCGTAACCGCGGTACATGTTTATTCGGCCATTCACGAGGATTGTCGCATGCTACCTTATCCTATCCCGTCCGGCCCGGTAAACGATAATTGTCGTGCACCTAGTATACCCATCCATTCGGCGCAATGAGGAAGCGACCGTATACAGGGTGGTCATTAGGGCGGTACCGCGGCCCCAATAAACGCACACTACATACACATTACAAGCGATTGTTACTGAAATTAGAGTAATGAGCCGTCCGACGGTTTTACGTTCCTCGTTTCTATGCCCCGCTTTTCAGGATGTGGTTTAAAAACTTTTAATTTCCCGAAGACGATCACCGTCATTAGCATTTCGGTACGTAAATAACCGCTCATTTCGATATTAGCAGCGTAAAATAGCAGTGCACGGTGTGTGCGTTCGGGTGTACGATCGCATATTGTGGATTTTTCTGCCGGCCCCCCGACGGTCCCATTCGAACGATCGTCCGTTAATTTGTCCCTGTACGTAGTTAATATTTCGTCATTTAGAAATTGAATATACGTGCAATTACGCAATGCAGTGATCGAATAGATGAGAGATTATATGCAATTCCTATGAATGTAAAATTTTCAAACGTCAACCATTCAAAGTTTTTTAAATATCCCCACGTTTACATATATCAGGTTATCACATTGGTATTTACCTTCACTTACTTATTAATTACACCACTGAACTTAACCCACCTTATGTTTAAAATTGTTTTCCCACGCGATTCCAAGTATAGTCCTTCCAGTCAGAATTGGTCCCCTTGAAAAAAAACTGAAAAAATTTAATAGCCAACCTACCGACACACAAAGGCCGAGATACCGATCCATAGGCGTGCCATATTTAAAGAAATATAAAAGATTGTTAATTACTTTGTTTAGGTAGTGGAAACATTATTTTGAATTTGATTTTTGACATAAAAGTTAGTAATATAACGAAATAACTGAAATAAGTAACTAAATAAAATATCGAAAAATTTCATTGCCCGGCAAAGACCACGGGGAGATGTGAGTAAACTTTGCTTGAATAGGAAATATGATTGGTATAGTTATTAGGAGGAATTTTTTTTATAATTGCTATAGGACTAATACTTCCGAGCTATGACTCGTTAAGGTCAGCTCTTGTCCCTCAAACGCAAAATTTGGGAGTTTTAAAGTCAAATAACGGGGAAAAAATTTTCCCATTATTTTCCCAATTTTTCCTTTTTTCTAATAAAACTTATAAAATCTTTTTTAAAGTGTTTGAAAAGACCTTTCCATTTTTAAAGAAAGTCAGTAGCTCGATAATTGAGCGAGTTATGATGAAAATAAAGTAGGTCCCTACATTTTCCAGTGAAAAAATCAGCCAATACAACCCCCTAATTACCATCCTAATTGAAATTAATCGCTGCCGGTTTTCAGTTGTATTTATTGTATTTATGTATATTTCTGGAAGTTTCACCGGTTTAGAATGCTTAATTTCAAAGAAATTGGAGCTAAAAAAACCGAATTTCTGCAATTTTGTAAAAAATGTCCTGCTCTTCAAAAGCGTTGGTTATGCGTAAAAATGCTTGGGTATCAAATTTTAACTCTTTTGATTTCAAACATTTTGCTCACCTTAAATTTTCTGTAGTACAAAAATTAAATGAGAAATGGCCAATTAAAACCTATATTTACGAAGGAGGACTATCTTTTTTCAGTCTTTCAAGCTCACACCCTATTAAAACAAAGGGTTATAAAGGGGTTTAACTTAAATAGGCTTATAGCTCATCAAAAAACCTACATATTCATTTTTTAATGACGTTTCTTCGATAAAACATAAAGAAATTATGATTAAAACCACATTTTTTGAAAAATTCGAAAAGCACCAATCGGAGCATGATGATCTATATTACCAGCATATATCTTGTATATGTATTATATTTTATAGAAGAAGACGAGGATGACCATATTCCAATTTTACTCACCTTAAACTTTAATGCATCGATTTACTCATCTAAGGAATTAATTTATAGATTTTGGCAATATGGGGTAGTTTTCACCCTTAAAAAATGAAAAGCGCCCAATCATTTTGAAGCGGATTGTAAGTTGAGATTAATCTCAAATTTTTACACAAATCGATGTATTTTGAAAAAAAGGGTGGTTAAAAGGGGTTAAAAAGATACAAAATAAAATTAGTTATCTTTTAGGTAGCATGTATTTTAGTTGACATTTTGAAATGAAAACGCTGAAGTAAATTAATAACCTTTTTCAGGGTAAATAAATTTTTTTAATTAAGCCATAAGGCGGGTCGATTTTTAAGGGTTGAAATATTCTGAAATAATGTTCCAGAGCATCAAAAACGTTAAAATGTGTTTATGAATAAGAGGGTTAATCACGTTCATGGTTACTGTCATAACGTCAAGATTGAACGATCAGCCGCCTTGACGAAACTGACAATTCTAAAACCACCAAAGTCTTAAAGCCATATGACAATTTAGTTGATGTGAAATGTTATGGTTTTAAATTAACTTGTGGTGTTATACCAGATAACCGTTTTTATATTACAGTAAACTTAAAATTTTCGCATTGGTAGGTATTTAGAGTCCAATTGAATAGCTATTCCTTTAAGGTGCGCATTGTGCGAGTTATTTATTTACACTTTTAGAAATTAGCTTGTCCCCCTGCGTCGATGGGCGTCGCCGTCGGGCCTGAATCAAAAATTCAAAACTTTTATTGAAAAATTACACGCGGACCGCCGAAATTTGTCAACATCACATCGCCCATTGTCGCAGTACCTTCCGACGGTTCACGCCCCATCCGACAAATCATCTCCCTTTCGGCTATAATATTGGAACAACAATGAGCGGCAGCGACGACCTTTTTCTGTATCAAATCGTGTAATTCCAGAGGCTGGTAGGGCAACGCCTCTGACACAAGGAAAACCGGCGCCGTTATGGATGAGAAAAACGAACAAAAAGGAATGACAAAGTGGTGCGCTACGTGAAAACTAACACCTGGGTTCATAAAACCGCCATCCGACAGGAGGGGGACCATTATGAGACCAATTCCACTACCGGCGGGAGAACGACGTCATTGTTTAACTCAGAAGACTCGTTTTTTCACCCAGTATAAGCATAACTGCGTTACGGCATTTCAGCAGTTGCTAAAGAAATTCGTGCACCTATTAATTGATTAATATGAAAACTAGTTTTCCTGAAAGCCACACTACGTATTCAAGCATATGAAGACAAATTGCCTAACACGCCTCTCCCTTCCATCAATTGTTACTCAAAGGACTACACGGACCTGGAAGCGAATTATTGTTTTAACAAATAATAACGATGCCTTTAAATAAACCGTTTTGGTCGTTCCTGTTCCTTTAAAAGTGTACAGAGATTTATTTAAGAAGAGATGACAACTGGCGTACATGAATTTAAACGACAGTTTTTGAATTGATTATATTAAAAAATTGGAAATCACGTTCTTTTGTTTATTATAAAGTTTATGCGCACTGTGTAAATGACCACAAAGTCCAGTCCAACATCATGGAAGATGAAGAAGAAGTTAGATATTTCATTCAAGGTGAAGGCAAAATAAAGACAGATTTTGTCATATGTTGGTGACAGATCTCGAATTGGAATTTCATCGATATAGACAGATGTAGTGACATTTAGTGGATGATGTAAATGATATTGACACTTAACCTAACACTTGGCGTCTAAATCAAGTGAGGAAGGGGATTTGTTAGGCATGGCCTTCATTACTTTGAAGAAAAACTTATTTTCTCTCTCCCTCTTGACTGATCTGAAAAACATCTCGAAGTTTTACTTGTGGCCGACCAACCCAGAAGACTTTTCACCTTAAGACCTTCAATTTCCTCCCTAAACTCCTCGAGTTACACCACGATTAAGCTGTCGGTCCGGCTGACGCAACCCTAATTGCCGTCCCTCTGTTGTTCTTCGGAGCTAATTCGGCATGGAAATTTTTCGCAATTCGTTTAGAAAATTAGCCTAATTACGCGCATGCTGACCGTATGCGTGGAACCACTTCCTCGTACTAATGTCTTCGTAAGTATAACGTGAGGCGAGTGTGCGTTGCGGTCAAAATACGCGTTACTCCCTCAACTGATCGCAATAATGACGTACGACGTTTTGCGGTAACAAATTGCCGCCAATTTCCGCGTTAGTCGCACAGATTACCCGTTTGGAGGCTCGATGGGAATATTGAAAAGATCCGATGCGGCGGTAGGTGAGAAATCGAGACAAATGTCCCTTAAGGGGTTCAGGCCGGGAAGTGACTAAATCATTTTTCATACAAATCCCATCAAAAGAGCAAAGTAAGCCGTTTCGGGTTGAAACCTTTTTAAAATCCAAATTTAGGTAAAAAGAAAAGATATTTTTCAAAAAGTATTAGTTTAAATTGAGGGTGGCATAGTTTAAACATAATTTTGATGGTCAAAATTGCAAAAAAATTAGTTTTTTAAATGTATTAAAAAAACACATAAACGAGGGAGTATTAAAGGTTTTTTTCTTATAGCTGCATGAAAAATGCTTCATTTTAGACCTGCTAAAAAAATTATAAATAATCTATTTAAATAATTGCGAAAAACCATAAAAATTTGAATTTGCAATAAACACAGAAAAAAAAACCATAAATTATTTGGCAACTTTTACAGGAAGTTGCCTTTTGCTATGTTTAAGATTCCCTTAAAAATATTAATTAGTTTATGAATTATTCTATTTGTTTATTAAAATGTATATTTTTGCAACCTAAAAAACGCGATTGTTACTGCCATAGCGGAGAAATTCATAAGACCTCATTTTTTGTCGTCTTAATCTATATTTTCAAAATATTCATTGGAAATTTAAATTTCAAAGATCCTCCCCCCTAAAATGGAGTTTGAAAAAATCTAATTTGTTTATAAGGTTTTTTATTAATAACATTACAAGGATTAAATTTATTTTAATTTCGTTTTGATATCTGTTTTCCTGGTAATTTTTCACGAATTTAAAAGAAAAGTTGACCTATGACCATTTTCAACCGAGATAGCCATTTTATAGAAAAATTTCCAATTTATTTATTTATCAACATAAAGCCTTGAGATTGCAGGAGTAAATAAATCAACCCTTTAACTTAACAATGATCATTGTGAATATATCGAAAAATATCTATTTTTTTTTAAAACGTGCTCCAAAAAATTTTTCTTCTAATTTCCAAAAATTATTTCTCTAAATAATATAGAAATATTTTGTTTTTCAAAAATAATGGTTTATAACAAATTAATAAATAATTATTGCAAAAAGGACCGTGCAGTTGTTATTATTTTCACGTGCTACCCCAAATTAAAGAAAACATTAAAATTTGTCCATAATTACCCGAGATATCTCAAAATTTGCAGACCATCTCGATTTGAAATTTTGATATTCACTTTTGAACGCTGCTGGCTGATCACCACCCCCCCCCCCCCACTTGTTCCATACAAAAATTTTTGGAGCGCGCTTTTGCAATCGTTATTTCTCTTAAAAAAAAATAGATATTTTTCGATATTTACAATGGTCGTTATTACTTAAAGGATTGATTTATTCACCCGTGCAATTTCAAGTTTCCATGATGATAAATAAATAAATGGAGAATTAAAAAAAAATGGCTATCTCGGTTAAAAATCGTCGTAGGTCAATTTTTTTTAAAATTCTAAAAATTTTCCAGGAAAATAAATATCAAAACGAAACTAAAACAAATTTATTCCTTGTAACGTTATTAACGAAAAACCTTATAAACAAATCAGACAATTTTTCAAACTACATTTTAGGAGGAAGGATCTTTGAAATATAAATTTCTAGCTGAATATTTTGAAAATACAGATCAAGACGAAAAAAATTAACTATTGTAAATTTCTCTACTATGGCAGCAACAACCGCGTTTTTTAGGTTGCAAAAATACACTTTTCAATAAACAAATAGAATAATTCATAAACTAATTAATATTTTTTAACCAAATTTTAAGGGACTCAGAAGGATAGCAAAGGCAACTTCTTGTGTAAGTTTCCAAATAATTTGTTTTTCTTCTATGTCTACTGCAAACTCAAATTTTTATGGTTTTTTGCAACTATATAAATAAATTATTTATAATTTTTTTAGCAGATCTAAAATGAAGCATTTTTCATGCAGCTATAAGAAAAAAACCTTTAATACTCCCTCGTTTACGTGTATTTTTAATACATTTAAAAAAACTCATTTTGCATTTTTCACCATTTAAACTGATATTTTTTGAAAAATATCTTTTCTTTTTACCTAATGGACGCACGTATCTGTAGTAGGAAAAATTATTCAACGACGACCCTTAACGTTCTTGGAACTTTCCAGCTTATTAAAATTGAAATTTCTTCGAATGGAATCGTCGAGGAATGGGCAGTACTCTTACGGAATTATTAATCCCATTACGTGCCGCGTAACGTCGAACAAAGGAAGGGTCACATTCGGCGATAACCTGGCCGAGTGTCATTTGTCATAACTTACGTCATAAAAAATACGTGTACGGCATTACCCAACCCTTCAGAGGTGTTTCGTGACCATCTTCTGGGCGTGAATATTAAAAAAAGGGGGCATGGTGACAAAAATGTCGTGGTACAAAGTAGGAGGGGACGAGATGTTACCGGATTAAATATTTAAATAGAAAAATAGGTGGAATTAGCTCGTCCGTTTTGTCTTCGTACCTGTTCCCCGTGTAAAACGATCAATCCCATTCCTCTCTGTTAACGTATTACACGGGATCCCCCGTCGAAGAAAAGCGAACAATCGGCATTATTTGTCAACTGGAGCTCGCACAATGGCCCACCAAAGTGGAATAATGCTAACCGAACACGCATGCAGACAAAACTACAAGTAGTAAATACGTAGTATGGGCCTCATTGTGCCGCCGTGAATAGTCGACGCTCGGTGATTTATAAGTTTCCAGCAGGAGAATGGAAAGAAAGGACAGACACTTTTGACCGCAGCTCGATCGCGGACTAGGTATTCACTCCTCTAAAGTGCTGCTCTGAATTATTATCACAGAACGTCCCCCTATTTTCTCGTATTAATTCTAACGTAAACATATGAGGTTTTGGGTAAACACCGAGTCAAAGGCTCCTTTACAATCGTCTATTCATCTCCACGATGAGTCGCATGAGATAGCAAAGGAGATTGTTGTGGTAAATGGAAATTTTTGTTATTTTTTGAGAAGAAATGTAAGAGTGTAGGATGTACATTTACACCTTCGCCATCATATTAAGGCTAGTCATGCAACATCAATATTGTCTTTACCTTGCCTGTGTTCATACTGTTCGCTCATATCGAATATGAATAAAACCATTAGGGGATTTCAATGATAATGAAACACCACATGAATCGATTTTTCGGCAACTATTTCAATTTTTAAATAAGTTTTTAGCAAATAGCTAAAAATACATGACTGGAAAGTAATACGGAAAATACGGTAAAAAGCATTGGAAAGTAATCGATTCACAACGCTTGGGAAAATCCTGTTTTGAAAAAAATGAATTTTATTTATATTTCTGGTGATAATGGTGACGTTTGATGCAAAAACCTTCTTCCAAAAAAATTTTAAAGCAAAAAACTGAAGGTAAATTCGCATAGAGCCATTTTTATATGAAGCATATAAGGCAACTTGGATAAACCAATAATATTTCTTTACTGAAGTTATTGCAACTGTTTTAAAACATTAGGAAAGTTTTCTAACGTAATTTTGTGAAGTTTTAACAAAGTCTTTAGGACAGTATTACACTTTTAACAGTTTTAGTGCCGTTTTTGAAAAAAATTTAAAAATTTCAGCACACAAATTATTTTATATGGCATATAAAAATATAAAATATGTTTTCGTATGTTCGTAATGCATTTCTTATGAAAATTATTTATTAATAAAAGTGCTAATAACCTATTTATACGATATCAGAAAAAAAATCACAAAAAATATTGGTTTTTTTTGGAAAAAGAATCTTTTTTTCTATTTGTTTAAACAAATTACACTGTTTATTGATGAATACAATTATAAACAAATTGCATATTTGCAATGAACGCAAAGAGTACACACAAATTAAGTTCAGCACCCTCCAACTATTTATCATTTTTGCATCATTTTTAAAGCTTCACCGAGTATCTCGTTAAAGAGCAAACCACTTAAATATTTTCGTACGTAAACTTTGAACCTTCGACTTCAAACTGGCGCTAGTTATGTTTCTTAATAGTTATAAACAAATTATTTATAGATTTTAAAAAAATGCTAACTTTGGCCTAAATGGTTCGAGAACAATTTTTTTTAGAAATTCGTGTAAGTGCCAGCTTTTCGAATATGAAAAAATATTTTACTTTCGAGTGATAAGGAAAAGGTTATTCTTAAATGTTTATAACTAAAAAAGTTAATATTTTTGTACAATGATTTTGAAACCGAAAATATGATTTTTTCTTACTTTCCTTGATTCATATTGATAGTTTAGCTCTTTTTCTTTCTCACAGTATCTGCAGAATTGCTGTATTTTTATTATTTTCTGTCTTATGTTATTGCAACAAAATGGTCTCTGAGATAAACAAATGGAATAAAATTTAAACTATTTGATGGATAGATCTAAAATTTGGAGCATTCATGTAGTACCACAAGACTCACATTTTCGCATATTTTACATAGTCGTAAGTGAATTTTTTAAAGATTTATTATTAATTACTATTTTTTTCTTATTTTACAAAATTTCTAAGCAACAAATTACTTTATCAACATTTATAAAACGCCATTTTAAATTTTGTTTCACGTTTTAAATGACGATTACTTAGAACGTTTTATTGGATATAAACTAGTGCAATGGTAGGTGATAATGGCGAAAATTTGGATTTTTTGCACCAAACTGTTAATGAATTAAAAAAAATGACCGAATCTCACGCAAGAAAGGGTCAATATTACCTAAAACACCTCAGATACCTGGATTTTTCAGTCCTACACGGGGACTTTTTCCCTTATTTCCCTGAGCTATACTCGTATTGGGAAAACGCGAGTCGACTGATTCGAACTTAACAAAATTTTAAATTTTCCGACATTAACTGAACATTAACTTCCCTCGCCACCGCGTGACCTTTTTTCGCCCTTTCTCTCCCGCATACGACCTACTCGTACCCGTTACAATAACTCCTCATCCCTAATCTCCTCGTAATACAACAATCCGTGTCTAAACGTCGCTAAAAGCCGAGTAGCGTATAATTTGCCGAGTGCAACTGTTAGGGGGTAATTCTCTCTGTGCCTCTCTCTCGTCCTCGCTCTCTGCGTATACGTGTATACGATCTATTGTTCGTCAGGGTTGGATGTGACAGCTCCCGTTTTTCAGAATGTTTGTCACACGTATGCGTGTAAGTCGATTGTCATTTTGTACGTGTATGCGCTCGCAGCAGGGCGATATGTCATCCGGCATGGTATTGTCCCCGGAAATATAAATATCTCGAAGAGGGAAGCCGCTCGATCTGTTTTTCGCGATACCCCAGGACGAAACTGATATTTGAGGTCCATCCAGCCTGAATTGGTCCAGTTGAAAAAAACAAGCTATAAAATTTAATAGCCATGTTGACACACTAAGACCGAGAAGCCGCTCCATAGGCGTGCCATATTTAAGGACATATAAAATATTGTTACGCATTTCGAGAAAATCCCAAATTTATGCCTGTAGCATTATTTGTATTGTGTATAATGTCTATATCATTGCCATTATTAATGTCGTCCACGTCGAAAGATCTCCAAAAAGCCATTTTAAAATAATAATTGCAATTGCATGCACACACCACTGAACTCTAGTGACGACTGAAAATGAACACGTGCTCGGCGCTCAAATTTAAAGGCTGTAATGGACCTGCTCTAATATTCGATACTAATAGGCACGTATTGTAGCGACTAACTACATTTCTCCGCACCAAATATACGGGGGAAATATATATTCTGCTTTTGTATAGGGTAAAAACGTATTTTTTAACTACACTCGGTATAAAGTCGGTAATTTTTTTGTTTTTTTTTTAACTGTACCAACTGATTGGATGAACCTTACTCTACACGTCGCAGTGTTAACCTTTGGTGGAAATTTAGTTATCTATACGTACTTCTTTTCTGCACTTAAGTGGGTGAAAGTGAATTGAAAATGGCCGAGTACGAGCCGCTCGGCCAATGAGAATCCTCTCGTTTCCACGGCTTGAAAATAAAAAATTGCACACGTCTGTTTACGTAATTGGACGCATTGTTTCCGGAAGAAGTTACCGAGTTGCCGTGTCTTACTTTTATGTGAACCGGGCACATGTGTATGTACTCTCCTCGTCTCGGCTAATTATTGATATTATTTCTCGCTCCTATTATTTACTGTGCATTGTACTGAAAAAATAAGTAGGAAATTATATAGAATTTTTGTAAAACACATGTGATGAGGTCGAATGCTTATTGTTATAATGTGTATCGGTACAGCAACTGCTGTTCCTTTTCCATTTTTTATGCGGTTTGACATGCGATCTACTCGACGATTTCCCAACATATTTATATCGTATTCTGATTGGGGGTTTGTATTATTGAAGATGTGGGAGAGTGTTCGCAAGTGGATTTAATATTTCATTAGAGGGAAACGAGATCGTAACGGACGTGTCTTTTCCTTTGATTTCATGACGAGCTACAATAAATCAGCAATCATTACAACAAACGGTTTTCTATTGATAACGAACAGTCTATATGAAAATCACATAGTGTCACCAAAGAAAAAAAATTATATGCCAAGAGAATATATACAAATATATATACAAATAAGTTTTCGCCGGTTGTCAAGAGTTGGCTCCACTGATAAGATTACTTTGAAATCATCAGATGTAAGAGACCATATAGAAAGTTTAAACACCTGGCGACAACATAACCTTAAAATATTATTATCTTTGTACTGGTAGTATACATTTTTTTTTGAGTTTTGTAGCAAATAAGCGTCATTTGCGGGGAGTTTTGATTTATTTATTTTATTTAAAGAAATCTGCCGCTAAGGCGCATCGTTCTCTTGTAGAAGTTTACGGTGATGCTGCTTCAAGTTAAAGAAGTTGTCGTGAATGGTTTCGAAAGTTTAAAAACGGCAAGTTTAAGATAAAGAACGCGAAGGAAGGCCGGTCAAGTTTGAATACGCTGAGTTAGAGGCATTATTGGACCAAGACTCATGTCAAACTGAAGAGCAGCTCGCAAAAAGCTTGGGTGTGACTCGGCAAGCGATTTCAAGTCTCAAGACCATCGGTATGGTACAAAAGCAAGGAAATTGTGTTCCGCATGAATTGAAAGCCAGAGACGTCGAGCGCCGTCTTTTCACGCGCGAACAACTTCTCCAAAGACAATGTCGAAAGAGTTTTTTGCATCGAATAGTGACGGGGGATGAAAAGTGGATCCACTACGACAACCTAAAGCGTAGTAAATCGAGGGGTAAATCCGGCCATGTACCAACTTCAACGGCGAAACCGAATGTTTATGGCGAGAAGTTAATGTTGTGCATTTGGTGGGATCAGCTCGGAGTAATCTATTACGAATTACTCCAGCCTAAGGAAACTATCACTGGAGAACGTTATCGACAGCAACTGTTGCAGTTGAGCAGAGAATTGAAGCTTGAACGCCCCGAATATGCCCAAAAGACATGACAAAGTGACTGTTCAGCAAGACAACGCTAGGCCACAGGTTGCAAAAGTCGTCAAGGAGACTTTGGAAGGTTTACAATGGGACGTCTTACCCCACCCGCCGTGTTCACCATACGTTGCTCCTTCGGACTACCACCTGGTCACGCTCTAGAAAAGCAACACTTCACTTCTTACGAAGCAGCCAAAAATTGAGTCGATTTATGGGGATTTCATCAAAAGATGAACAGTTTTTTCCAGAAAGATGGCAAAAAGTAGTAGCTAATGACGAACAATATTTTCAACAAAATTTAACGTACACTTTTTTTATAATCAATCGATAACTTTTTATAAAAAACGGCGGAAACCTATTTGTATCACCGATATTTAAGCAAATACAGGGTGCTGCAACCATAACTTCCTTTCTTCAAAATGCTACGAAACCCATTTCGTGAATTAGAATTTTTTAATAACATTGGTACATATGTAAAGTTTTGTTTCACACAAATAAAATAGGAGACCACCACGGAACTAATTGATGTGACCAAAATTCAAATTCCCCGTTTGCTGGAAGCAATCCAGATTGGAATAAGCCTTGGAACGGTTAGCGTTATTTTTTTAAATTTGATCGTTAAGCCAGAAAAGTAGTATTTTCAACAGAAACAAATTGCTTATCAGCCTATTTCTTGTAACGAAACAAACCGTTACTAACTTACTTACTAAACATTACTTTAACGCCGAAGTAATATGAAGCCGTTAAAAACGTAACGAATTGTTATCACCAACGTCGCAATTTTAAATTTGTACCGTAGTTATTTCAACGATTGTTATGAAGCCATTTCCCATACCTCCCTTTATCCATTTCCTTTCCCTACTACATTGGATAACGCTTTTCGTCGCGCTTACAAGCTTCGAGCATTTCAAGTATCCGGCCGGATCCGATGTAAAATACACTTGTCAGCAACATTCCTCAAAGTGGTTTAATGTGTCTCCGCTTAATTAATAAATATTCATTAGATCGATCTAATTCGCCTCGTATACGTTATTCACGCCGGAGGAAATGACGAGCGCATTACTCTAATTGATTTTTATTAACATACAAGGAAGAAAATTGTGTACCTACCGACGCGCAAGACCATTAGGCGAATAAAGTGTTTGAATAATTAATGCGGAGAGATACGTGACGGCTTAAGTCATTGGAAAGGAAACAAAAGGCGCGTTTGTTGTGTAAACTAAGTTTGATTGAGTTGGCGTGGCTTAACAAAGCCCCGTGTATCGACAATCTTCAAAGGGACTTTAACGTTTTTTCCTAGTGTAATTATCCTAAATTAGCGTTTCCGACGCGATGGTAATTGTGACGTGGAAATAGGACGAACAGAACGCCCTCTGGCGTACTTTGAACCGCCGAGAGGCGTTATGGGGTGGCGAGAGGCGTCTGCGTTCCAATTCCAATGCTACAGGATATTCATTTGTTCCTACGAGCACTTCGGGTGCTCGTATCAAAGAAAAATTATCCAAGCTATACCTCTCATCGTTTTTAAAGGTTATGTTAGCTTAAACCGATCTAATACAGCTTCGATACTTTATCGGCTCCACCGCGACTACTGAAATAAGCTGAGACTCTGTTATCGAACCTCGACAAGTCGTCCAGGGATTTTTAAGATGTCGCTTGGGTTTATTACCGGTCGCCTCGAGAAATCTCTCGCTAAAACGTTTAAGTGCTCGTAACGAATCTGTCAAAAAGCCTCACGAAAAAATCCCCACGCCGTAACGGATCGCGGTGTGAAAACAGCTGCCCCGTCTCGCCTTATGTCAAATTTTTCATACGCCAGAGGATCGATAGTGCCGTGACAAATATCGTTATATAGAAAAGGGCGTGCATTTATTATTATTACGTAACACTTTAAGGCCGCAAAAGTATCGTGCGAATAGAAATGTGAAGCGACACAATGCGCAAAGAGGTTTGCGTCAGTACATATATTGTGAGTGATTATCAAAGTTCCTTACTCTTATTGCCTCCAGTCATCATATAAAAGCTCGCATTTAGTACCTGAATAACAAAAAGAATGACCTGATTCATGCAATCAATCTAGGCAATGCGTCCTACTTGTCTGGATGGAATTGTAATGGAGAAGAATTGGAATGATGCGAAAACTGCCTGAAGCATATGAGAAGATTGTTGAAACAGCTTCAACTCGTCGTTATCATTGACGATGAGGATCTTGTCAATGCGCTTGTGTTAATTTCTTTAGTAAAGTATTATAAGCTTGATTGGGTTATAATCGGTTGAAATAATGCTGAAACGCAATTGAACACAGGAAAGTCATCCAAATCAATGGAGACAAAAAGAATTGCTTTTGTTGAAAGCAAAGATGGCTTCAACAATACAAATGATGATGATGATGATGAAAACGATGCTGGCGCAGGGAAGCTTTTATCACACCAACTGGTCTGAGCATGAAGTAGATCAGTAAACTTACTAATAAGGCGTAAAAATGAATACAAACTGGAAAAATGAATAGTATGGTGCAGTGATGGAAAAATGGCTGAATATACACATGTTTTTAATTTCTTAAGATCTTATGTGTTGAAGCTATGGCAGACAAAGTTCCCAAAGTTAATTTTGCTGATAAATACTGTGATTATAGCAATAAGGTAGTTTGCAAATTGCAATGAAAAACCAACGACAATCTTGCTGGTCGACTTTTAAAAGGGTCAGTACAGCACATATTTGAGCGTTTTGATCAACAAAAAACAATATTAGAAAAGGCATTGGATGAGATAATGTGTGCCAGAAAAGAAAATACTGAATTAAGGAAGAGACTGATAACTTGAACACAAAGCTCAACCTTCAAGAAAAAAGGGAAGGCAAAATAATTTAACTGTAGTTGCAATCCCCAGAAGATAAACAGGCAGACAAACAGAAGAAAAAGCTAAGAAGGTTATGGGGAAAGTAATTAAAACAATAAAACTAGCCATAAAACAACTACAACAAACCTGTAAAAGTAGGCATATCTGCCCGTCGTATCTAGTGTCATTATGTGTTCCCGATGCCCAATGTAAATTGAACGCCCTGTAAAATTGAATAGGGACAGCTCTCCACAAATAACCAAACTACTAAATTTCGCAATGCATTCTCATGATTGCTCTAAAAGGTGCATTTTAATCCTGCAACTTTGTTTCACATCGCTATGTTTAACAGTATCGGAAATACTGCGAATTTTTGAAAGGAAAATCAGAAAAATTCTCTCTTTTGTAAATTGAATTTCATAAATCCCATATTCGGCTATTTTTCAAATAATTGCAAATTTAACCTCTTGTTGGGACCAAATATTTTTAAAATTTCAAGAGAAATCGCATAGGGTAGTTAAGAAAGTCCTTTTTCGCTCTACAGTTAAGCAGCACTTCGCTAGCTGTATCAGTTTTGAAAATGTTTTTACGAATTTTTGAGAAATAAGATGAGATTAGGTAAGAGAAGAGAGAGAGAGAGAAATAAACTGTGAGTATTTTGAGAAATAATGGAAACAAATTTCACTAACTTGTAAAAGTATATTGTAAATCTAACTTCTTCAGAAATTTCCTTCATTGTTGTCATGAGGAAATCATCTTCTTTTTACTAATTCAAATTTCAAAAATTCAAAGTAATGTTACGAATTGTTGAAGAACAATGGAGAACAAATTTCATTAGTTCTTGCCTATGATAGTTAACGACTTTTTCAGGAAAATCTTTTACAGTTCGTACCAGAAAATCAATCACTCTTTTGTGACTTAAATTTCCAAAATCTGCTATTCGACAATTTTTCGAAAAACTCGCGGGTAAATTTTCCACTTTCTGAGAGCAAACATTTTGGAAAATTCAAGATGAAATTTGTATGGCAAGTGTAAAAAATGTCTCTAAATATATGCACGTAAGCAATATGTCAAATAGTTTAATCGCCTTTAAAAAAAAATTTAGCTCTGTCTTTATCACCAATTGAAAATTGTTTTGAAAATAATCTTGGATAGTTTTAGAAGTACTACGTGTGTTAAGACCAAACGGAACATTGCAAGAAGGATAATGCAGAGATATTTCTCAGATCATCAACAATATACCATGTTTGCTTGCCAGGATTTTTAAAATCAGAATTTAAAAACCATGCATGTTACGCTATATTTACAGGATTTTTCGGTAGGGCAGTTTTAGCAGGAAATAATAAACCCTAAACAGACATAAATTTTTAGTTTTCGTAGACGCCCTGTATCCGATAAGTACACCGTCACCCTAATCCGGGTAGATCAGATCCCTCTCCAAAGGACAATAATAAAAGAATAACAAAACGTCCGTCAGTCGATCATCCGGACTAGTCAAACAGAATTAAGAGGCATCACCATGGAGAGCGAGCGAGAGGGCTTCCCGTCCTTTTGATCTCTCCCGTCGGCCGTGTCGCAAAGGCGTCGCACGCGTCCCGGCGTCGTCTCATTCGACGGCGGACACCGTCGAGGCGGAATTTACAATGCGATTGCCGCTTTTGTGTCCTCTCCTCCCTCCCTCCCGTTCTTCTCCCTATCACTCTCTCTGTCTCTCTCTCCAGCCCTCCTTTTATTATTCCCGGATTTTAAATTAACCTTCATTGTGCGAGTTACTTTTAACTTGCAGATTCGCTCCCGTTCCCGTTAGGTCGCCCTCGGGCGCTCATAATTGCGTTTAAATCGTCCGAGAACGAGAGGACGGGGACGTCTGCACCCCGTGCCTCGATGGGGGTGATTAGATGACTGGATCACCTTTTGACGCCGGATCAATACCCGGGGGAATTGTCCCGAAGGGTTTATTTGCAACGGGTGGCGAGAGGATCTGAAGTTGCTAACACAGTTGATATTGGAATATGATTACACGACCCCACAAAATAAAGTCTGGATCTGTAGATCAGGCATATGTATTCACGTGTATTTTTCATCGCCGAATCCGAATCCGAGGTCAGAAAAAGGCCTGCGCCCCTGGGATCGGCCCTAGAGGCCAATAATTTGTGTGGGGACAGGAACTGACCTGTGCAGCTCCTGGAATCTTTTGGAATAGCTTTGGACTAACTCTGGGGTACGGTAGTCCTTTGAGGGGTTTGTAGATTGCAGACAGGAGCGCTACAGGTCAGCACTCAGGGCGATCGGCGCTTAAAAAAGCGACACCAAAAAGCCTTGAGTAACAAAATTGGACTCATTTCCTTTAGTATTCACTGAATTATAAATGGTTTTATTTATCAACACTGCGAGATGCGGTTATACAAATGCGTTTTTCTTATGCACCAGTGCAGTTTTCCAAATCTTCTTGTTTACATAGGGTCAGGAATCGAATGCAAAAAACAGCATCACAATCCATCTTACTGCATAAAAATCGAAGGTTCGGTGCTTTATTTCCTGGACTACTAGGGTAGTTAGATGCGAAATCAGCGCCTAAACGGCCTTAGTAAAGAAATGAATGCAATTTCAGGTAATGTTAACGCTATCACGTCAAGCGCGGCTCGTGCTGCATAGACTATCGCGACAATTAACGATCGCATTTTAAATAATTTTATTATGATAGATCCACAGCTATTACACACAGGATTACCTTCAATTATTACCTACTATGAATAGCTCTTAGAATTACATCTTATATTTCACAATTCTTGTTTGTTTATTGATTAGACATATCTTTAGATGTTGAAGGTAAATTTAAGGAATGAAATTCGGCAGTATGCTGGGTATTTTAGAAACTTGCTTAGAGAATCCAGTATATTCCGTCATGAAAGGTTCAAGAGGCGATGGTAAACTCATGATTAGCGTTTCTTCGGTTTTATCAAGTAGAGTTTCTTCAGCAACGGGATTCTGTATATCCTCCAGCGATGGTAAAACAAAGTCATCTTTCCTTACAGGAAACTGTTCCGCCACAGGAACAATGGGTTCAGGTCGAGATGAAATCAATAGTTCCTGAGACATTTCACAGGTGGTACCAATAGGACTGAACGGATCTGGAGTCGGCGATTTCCTTTTATCTGGCGTTAACTCTTCGGTGATGCCATTATCCCCGCTCTGATCTGAAAAACCTATATCGTAATTAACTTTTGATAAACCCAAGTAGCTGTTATCATCTGAAGTGATACTCTCATGTGCAAGTGAGGGCGTCAGCAGGTCCAACTGTTGTTGGAGTTCTTCGTTTTTTGTGAGGAGTGATGTCCAATTTTAGTTTAGTTTTAGTAGAGTCTAGACCCAAAATGCTAAGCTGTTCATTTAAAGTTAGATTTTGAATGTGAAAATTTTGTGGCCTTTGGTTCTACTTCGAGTGCGTTGATACTCTTTGCACTCCTTTATAACTTCCCAGTTTAATGATTAATTCTTGTAGAACTCGGACATGTGGCGTCGGTTAACAATAAATAATACACAAACCGGAGTTTGAAAGAAGGTCCTAAAACGAGCATTAAATATATATAAAAGGGGCGACACATCTGTCCCGCAAAAGTTTCCCGCCCCGATCGGTTTTCCTTTCGTACGTAGCGCGGCAGGCGTGGCGGTTCGAGTCCGAAAAAGGCTCCTTTTGTACGTCGCGCACACACAAACACACGCACACTTTTGTTAATTAAAAACTCGGGCAGAGGCGAACGAAAACAAATACCGTGTTTACCGGGGAGGTGTTCCCCGGATTTTCCACGTTCGTGAACATGTCTTCGCGATGAGTCTCGCTCGAGTGCGCGCCGGATTGTTTCCCAATTAAGCCGGGAAAGTTTTTCGACTTCTGGTGCTCAGCTCCACGCTGGGCCATTGTCGGGACGTGTTTTATTGTGTTATTGGCCTGCTTAGGGCCGTGAAAGGGGCCATTGTGCGTGCCCGTTTTCGGGAACCGTCGGCGGTAATTTGGCGCTCTGCGTACGGATAATGTGCCGAACCGCAATTCGATTTCGGATCGCGACGGGCGACCGCGCTTTATTTGCGTAAACACGCATTAAGCCGCTGCCATAAAAAATCATTTACCGGTAATTTGCCCTCAGGACACCTCACCACGCTCGAGGAAAATCATAAAAATTTTTGCTTTCGATGTGCGGCAATACCCTTATTCAACCCCTTATTTATTCATAAATATTAGTGTCAAAAGGCAGTTTTGAAATAGTAATTTAACTGTAAAAAAAGTTCTTCCAGTCGGAATTGGTCCAGTTGAAAAAAAACAATAACATTTAATAGCCAACTTACCACCACACACACCTAGAAATCGCTGACGGGGTTTAGATAGTGGAAACATTATTTTGGAGTTGACTTTTCGACATAAAAGTCAGTAATATAACAAAATAACTGAAATAAGTAACTAAATAAATAAAATATCAAAAAATTTCATTATCCAGCGAAAACCACGAGGAGGTGTGAGTAAACGTTGCTTGAATAGGAAATATGATTGGTACAGTTATTAGGAGGGATGGTCGTTAGTTGTTAACAGACAACTGCAACTTAATTCAAAATGAAAAACCGAAAAGAAGTAAGTATAACTAACGCAAGATGAATAGCAACGGAAAATAAAGCAAAAATAAGTAAAATAGTGCATTTTTTAATAGCGTTTTATAATTTTTGTATATATTTTCCATTTTTTCTTTACACGTAACCACAAATGTCCTCTTGGAGATTACATTTTTGTATATAATTAATACCCACATATGCATCCCCAAATTAATCAAAAAATTCATCTGAGGATTACATGTGGATTAAATCCACATTTCAAAACTATATTACGGATAGATTGTAATGACTAACACTTGTACTCTTTGTAATTTTGTAATTTTGAGATAATGATTTTTAAAGTCGGAACTGTATTTTCTCTATAGATATCAATATTCATCATTAATATTTTTATCACAGAATATTTGAGAGATTAGATGAGGAAATGTTAACAAATGCAAAGAATTTTTCCAGAGCTCCAAAGAAAACAAGATCCCTACAAGGTTTACTGGGTGCTTACGATCATCAAATCCCTCTATTAGCTGATGGCTGCCATTTGCGCCTGACTATACAGTAGGAAATATTATCAATCATTAATTCACAAATATGACTTAATTTTGAAATTCCACTCAAAAGCATCATTCACTATAGTGAGATCAAATTAATTTGTGTATAGTACAGCGAATGGATCATTATGTCAAGGAGCAGCAATACCACCGTAATTTAAATAGAAACGATGCTCAATTCATCCCTCTTTTAATTCAGCCCCGGAGATCTTTTATCAATACTATGCATTTCAAGCCGTGACGATACGGCAATACATCCAAAGATTAAATAAACGAAGCGGTTACCATAAGGATTACTTATAGGAGGAAAAGAAAGAAATTGAATCAAAGCCCTGGTCAAATTAGGAGTTTTAGTGATGATTAAGGAAGAAAATTATATAAAGTAAGTAATAAGAGAACACGTATCGCAGGCACATTTGTTCGAAGTTCCTATCGTGTTCTGGAAGAAATTCTTGCAGGCCTCGATTAATGGTCAATCAATAGATTAAGGCAGAAAATCCCTAGAAATATTAAAGAAGAACGAAACGTACAACTGCTTAACTTGAATTCCAGTATTATTTTCTGGAATAAATCCCTGCAAGCCTACAATCCAGAGACATTCCTACCTTAACACTTTGTTTTTCAACCATAATTTATAACCACGTACGCATTAATTAACAACACAATAATTAAGGAAAGACTATTAACAAAGATAGAAGAAGGGGGAGACTTTCCGGTGGCGTTTAATCTCCCGCGCCGGTTGGGATCGTTAAATTAGCAAAAATATTAATTAGAAATGGTAGAACCGAAAGACAAAAGGAAAAGGCCGCAGCGATTTCGGTGGCGCCAAACACGGACATCAACTGTCCGCTTCTGCTTCGCCGATTTAATTGTGACGAAGGAGAAGAGGAGAAGAAGGAGGAAGAAGATGAAGATCTAGACGTGTTAAACGCAGTGACGTGGAAAAGGGAAAACGGAGGTTCAGGTGGCTGTAAATGCTCACAACTTTTGAATTGCTAAGCGCGATAGACTGTCTCGACAACAAATCGAGCCACAGGTTGAACCTGATTTATACAGGATTTGATGGAGCCTACTTGGGTCCAAATATATCGCGTTTACCTCTAGGGGGCAAATTTATAGTCCATCACTTAAGGAATACTCAAGGAGGCCTTGGTGGAGGAAACCTTGGTGCAACCTCAACCATTTGAATCGACGGTCTGAGCATCTTTCCCTTGCATTTTAGTTTGGTAATACTGCCTTGTAGTAAAAAAATTGCCGATTGGTCTGTAACTTGATTGTCCAAACTTTAAGCGCGTTTTTCTCGAAATATCATTTTTTGAGACTGCGAGCATGATAACTCAAAAAATAATCACCCTACCTATCTGCAAATTTCAGGACACCCATAATATTGTAATACATACAATATGAACCTACATGTTCGATAAATTTCAACTCAGAAACTTGAGAAAAAGTGGGTCAAATTCCAAAATTTTTACCAAAAAATGACACTTTTTGAAAATTTTCGTTAGTTTTATTGTTTCTTAGATACATATTCAAGCTTTAGTATCGTTTACCAAATTCCCTTCTACCAAAATGTTGCAGGTTCACGTGGGAATCTCTAGAACACCTCCGTTTTGAGTCGGTTTCGGAGAATCGCGGATATCTCCGCCATTTTGTTTTTGATCAATCCCTCCATGGCAGTTTTTTATACTTCAATGTACAATGTTCAAAGCCTATATACTTGATAAATCTTCCTGAATAAATTTCATTCTTAAAATCGACCCTGAATCATGACCTCAGTTTGTGCGTTTTACATGTAAGTCCCCCCTTGAGGTGCACTTAGTTGACTATAAAATACAGATCGCACAGTAAGTCTTTCCCCATTTCCCGGCGGCGCCCCTGTTTCAGGTATACCGGGAAAAAAGACGGACAAAACGCCCGCCCGTAATCCACCCGAGAGGGCCATTACCCGCAAGATGAGTTACCACTCTAGATTTATTAGCGGCATTCGTCATAATTTCATTAGTTTCTTGACAGAAGCTCGTCGGAGGAAAAAACCGGCGTGTAAATCAATTCCATAACGCCTTTTTAGTCGGCTTTTGTGTCCGCGCGCCGTCCGCTGTTTGGATAGGGCGCGCAAGAGGGAAAATTAAAATTCGATTTGGGTGGCATGACGGACGCCGACAAAGTTGGAGAGAACGAGCGAGAGGGACGCAAAGGGAAAGAACCGTGTTTCCTGTTCTTGTTGCGAATAGTGAAGTTTTTTAAAGGCCGCGGTCTTTTCCTGAAGTATAACGTCTCAAGTACTTCAGGAAAACCTAAAGCGAGTGGACTTTTGGAGTATCGATGACAGTTTCATTTTGAAGACCCTTGCATGGTCTCGTTTCGATTTCGAAATGAGACCAAACATTTAACGGCATGTGAAAATATTCACTTCAAACTTCAAAGGTCATTCAGAGGTCGAAAAACTGATTTTTGGAAAACAGTTGTCTATTTTTCATGAAATTTTCTTTGATTTTTCTATTTTTCTTGAATCGTACAAGTTATAATTACAGGTGCGACACAAAAATCAATGGTAACCACCAGAGAAGAAACTGAAAAATATATTCAAGAATGGCTAAGACGTTCCAGGGAAACTTTGACTTCAAAAAAAATTATTTTTTTTTTGGAAATATTAATTAAATTAAGTGTGATTGTTTTTCCTTTTTTGTTCAATTTTTAACTGAAGGTATTTGATATTTGTAGGTTGTTTTCCAGATAGAGACAGGGGTAAGTCAAGGTTGTGTTTCAGCTCCCCTCCTTTTCCATCTTTAATCTGAAGAAATTTTTCAAAGTGATTTATTGAAGCAGGGGATAAAATCAAGACCAATGGAGAGGTTGTTAACTATGCTTATATGACGTGTAGGTCAGAATTGTCACCAACATCCACTGATAAGACACCTCAAAGAGAAAAAATTAGACACAAGATTATAAGAGGTGAACATATTAATGTTCTTAACTTATCTTAACTGGAAATTTTAAAAGTAAAGGAAAATTTAGAGGTATGTTAGGAGGAGCCTCCTTAGGAAATGTGGGGGTGTAATTAATCACATGTTTTAATAATACAGTCAAGTTGTAACTTGAGAAAATAGCCACTCGTTCTCATAAGATGATCTATCAAACAATATTTCGACATTCAACACCGACACGCTCCCAGGCATTCTAAGCCACGTCACCGTTCCCATCTCCCTTCCCCAGTTTAAGTATTTACTTTTTTCGAGGCGGGATAAATTTTTAAACGAAAATCGTGAAAGTCGGATATTGACTTGTCACTATTTGAATAATTCAGGGGGCCGTGAACCAACCGCGGTCGACTCTCAGCGAAGACGTAAACAATTATTTCTTGCGCTGAATAAATAAAGAACGGTGATGTGGACCCTATGAAAAATTTACCCGCGACGGTGTTTTATCGAATGGCTCCTTTCGGCCCCGTCCTCCCGGCTTTTCCCGGACGATGCATAATGCAAGAGATATCAGGAAAAGGCACGTGCTTATTAGGCGAATCCTGTGATGTTGTACCTCGAATTTTACTTACATGCTACTTCCATACCGTAATGTTCCATGGTCGAACTTTCGGTTTTTGCAGTCACCTTGACTATGTGTTTAAATTTGTAAGTGCTAGCACGTCTCTTGTTGCAGGATTGAAAGTGAAATTGTTAACAATCATTATGAGGGCACATGCACCAATTTGATAACTATTGTTATCATTGTAATGTTCCTCTAATTCTCATAAGACGTTTGGTTACGTCTAGATTTCGTTAAAGTGGCGAGAAAAGATCATTAAAAATTATTTAATAATAATTTAAAATCCATCAAATAATAATAATTTAAAATCTATCAAATGTGATGGATATCATGCACGCAAACACATAATTAAAAAATATTTCTGAAATTTTCTAGGAAGTAATATGTATTTTCTTAAAAATTTGGTACTTTACAGCGAACTTATCATATTTCCATATGGACTTTTTCCAACATTTTCATGTGAATTCATGAATAACACAATTAATACTAATCATTGCTACAAATGTTACAAAATGGGTTGACTGTACCTACTGTGAATTTCTTTTGCAACTAAAAATATAGTCAAAAAAATTATAGGTTGCCAAACTGCCATTTTTTAAAAATAATAATGGTTTTTGATGTTTTATTACGAATTTTGTCAATAAAAAATCACATTCAATATGGATAACCTTAAGGTACGTACAGGCTGATGGATAGCTAATGTGTTTATAAAACCATAAGAATGATTGAGTGTAATGAAATCATTTTACCATAATACAAGCATACTTTATTAATGCTCAGTGAAACAACATCATTAATGGCTGTTTTCAAAAGTTTTTGAAGCACGACGTCTTGTTTTGTACGATTTTTAAATTTTTTTGATTTTTAAAGAATGATTCCGTTAGATCTCAAAATACGGGTATACTACATATGCTCCGTGACAAAACGCAAAGTGGATATTTTCAAGTCATATTTCCAGGACTATCAATATGCACTCTTGATATGTTTGATCATCCCTAACATTAATGCCTTATTAAATTAAATTCAGGAGCAACAATTCACTTCCATGGTACGAATTTCACTTAACATAAGTTTTCCCTTGTTTTTTTTTGGTTGATTTTGAACCAATTTTGCTGGTCGTAGGTACCATCAATTCCCCCTCATTGTTAACCAAATTTTAAGGAACAAAGTAAGCTTTATTCCTTTACAAAATTTCCAAAAAAAACAATGTAATACGCATGATGAAATGATTTGATAGATGTTTTTATCCCATTCTTCACTTTTACCAAAATGCGTGATAAATATTTAACGGGAAAAACACAATCAATAAAACAAGAAAATTTATGCAAACAGTACTAGACTTACCTTATGCTGCGCAGAGGTAATTAAACCATCAGGACAACATGGCACCTGCAAAAGAAAAAATAAACTATGAGATATTTAAAAAAATGATTCAGGAGAATTATACCAAAATCATTCCACCAAATCAAGATTAATGTGTCTTTAATTCAGAAAAATAAGTATAAGAAATGCTTCGGACAACTTGTGTTGCATCTTCAGTTAATCAAATTTTTTAGGAAGAAAACTACACCAAATTTTGACAACATGAGTTATAATACATATTGTATTACAGATTGGAATTGTAATAAAATAAATTTCTTATCAATAGATAGATAGATCAAAAGATCTTTCTCTTAGTTTCCAGTCTTAGCTTGCCCCGTCGTCCTATGAATGGTCCCAGTCGACTCAGTCGGTCCTCGGCCTTCTCCCCGGTCTCCTCGATGTGTTTCCTCCTTGTAAATCCTCTGTCGATGTAGATTCCAAAGTACATCACCTCTTACTTCCAGTCCAGTTCCGTGTGTCCTATCCTGGTGTTACTCGTCGATCGTCTCGTCTATGGTCCTAGTCTTAGTCTTCTCCTCTTTGATCCCGATCTTTCACTTCCTCGTCCATTCACCCATTTGGTCCCTTGTTGGGTTGTCTCGAAGTCGCTGCTTTCGCCGTGTCGTCTGCGTAGATGTAGGTCCTGGTGTGGCTTGTACAGGACCGGTGCCAAGACCGATCCTTGGGGTGCTTCTCTTTCCACCCTCCTGCTGCTCGATGTCGTCCCTTTGTCCTTGATCCTGAATTGATTCTGCCTCGTAGATAGTCCTGCATCATCTTCAGTATCAGCCTTCTCCTTCGTCAAACAGCACCATGCACGTCGTCCTTTTCTCATCGATGTCCTTGATCGTCTCTTCCACCATCTTCAGCGCCTACTGCTCCATAGAGTGTCCTGCTCCACATTGTTCGTCCTGTACGACGCGTAGTCTCTCCTCTACTTCCTTGAGCTCCTCCAGTAGTTTTCCAGGGTTGCTAAGTAGGCTTATCGGCCGGTAGTTTTGTGAGAATTTCCTGTCCTTTCCTGGCTTCGGGAACAAGATGACGTCCTCCCTCTTCCATAGTCGTCTAGTCCGACTAGATAGTCGGAGACTCTGGAACGTTTCGGTATAGAACGCGACATATATAAGGCCGAGAAACACGAGGGTTAATATAAGTCTAGACATAGATTATTACAAGTGTAAGTGTCTAAATAAATCACTTTCAATCATTCAATCACTCTTACGACGAGAAATTACTATATCACAACACGAGAGTGGGATTCCGCTTGGTGCGCAGGGAAGGAGCAAGTGGCAACTGAGTTTCCACTACATCATGTCGATTTATGTGGCTGTAAAATTTTTTGCGTCTCGTTAATTTAGTGTGTATGAACTTTATGTTCGTTTGGAACATGGGAGTTTAATTAAGGTAGCAGTTGACGTTAATAACCATCAATCTTAAAGCAGTAGTAGTAGTAGTTACGAATTTATGGCAATTTTTGAAGGAGTAAAATATGACGCATGTAAGATATTCCCGATGATCGTAATAAAATCACGAAAGGATATTCGCAGGACGATATTTCCTGTACCAAACAAAATAACTAATTAAGGACAAACGACTTCTCCGGGGGAATATCCCCAATGGAAGAATCCCATTAAACAATCGGCGTTTGGTCGCAATCATCCCTAATGCAAACTTCCCGAATCTTCCCCTTCGAACGACCCTCTCCCGCGGCATTGTGTCCCCGAGACCGACGGCGGCCCCTCGGGGGACGCGATTCATATTTCATGGCAATGGGTCCATTAGAGGCTATTACCGAGCGATGGGGGGACCGGCGTCCCGTTCCTTCGCCATTCATACCCCAGGAGTCGAAGCTTCTGAGGTTAAGTTACATCGGCGACAATGGCCCCCAATATGTTTGTCATCGTTTATACGGGACGACGATTTAAGGAAGGGGGGCGACGGAGAAGTGCGTTCGGATTTATTGCGCCGAGGGCATGAGATTTTTTCGAGACGAGGGGTAGGTCGATGCGGTGGCGGTCTCGTGGAGGATTTCTGTAAACATCCCGTTTGTTAGAGGGACAGGTAACATAAGGTGTCGCTATCCTCCGTCTCGTTCATATATTTGCAATGCACTTAACCATGATTAATGGAAATAAATTGAGCTTGAAAAATCTTACCCAGACAAATATTTACAAGAGGAATTAAATGAGAATTTACGAAACACTATTGAAACCAGTGGTTTCATTAGTTTCCTTTTATTGGTGTTTATTTAATTTATTATTATTATCATTTTATATATTATTATATAATCATTTATATCATAATTATTTTGTTTATTTATCGATGTATCGTTGTGATCATATTTTGAATATCTGCCATATTTTATGTGGTCTTAAAATTATTTGTATATTTGCATAAACCTGCATAAAATAAGAATATTACATTAAAACGCTTTCAAGTACTAAATCCCTTTTTTTTACTTTTAAAATTATTTACCTGAGTATCCCTTAATTACAGTACTGTAATTAACTATGAAAAAATCGGCTAAGGCATGCCATTTTCAAGTCTGAGTGAAAACTATTATATTATAACACCCTTATTAAATTGATTATCATGTATATTAACGAAACCACATACATTTGTGTAATTATAATTTTCGTACACTACAAAATCTTGTTTTTAAACTTTTTCAATGAATCCTATGTAGGCCTTTTAATTTGAATTTTATAACATATAATGACAAAATATAAATCATGTTTATTACTCATAAAACTATTTCCACAATTTTCTCGTCACTACAATAAATTACCTAACAATTTTTACTTAAACATGTCTCGACTATGTCTATGAATTATGTGATATAATTAAAAACTACAAAATGTATTTAGAAAGATTTTTAAAAAATTGTGACAAGAAACAAATTAATGGGGAATATTTTTTCAAAAATGAATGTTTTTTATACAATTTTAAGGAAAGTGTCTTTATTAAAAAATCGAAATTAGACGAGTATTGCGAAAATATGTTCTAAGTCAAATAAATATTTCCTTCAGACCACAAACAGACTGATTGTGGACGTCATAAGAATACACGAATTGCTAACAAAAAAACCTCAATAAAACGTCCATATAGGGTATCACTTGGACCAAGAACGTTATCATATAAAATAAAAAATATTTCATATATATATATATATATATATATATATATATATATATATATATATCATATACAAGGTTTTTGTGCTCTTTGTGGTAATTCGTCATGAGGAATAGAATGATTAGAATTAGCATTAATATTACTTTTATGAATAGAAATGTATAGAACTTTTTTAACTTAGAAAAAGTTTTTCTATCGATTCCTGTTGTCTAAATGAAATAAAAAAAATGGGGTATTCCCTACCAACTGTCAAAATTTCAGGTAAATTGATGCTGCTTGAAAAAATTGCTACGTCAAAACCTTCGTTTCCTGGACTATATGTTGATCTACAATATCAAATACTTTTTAATTAGCCAAAACTTTCAATGTATTATTAAAAATATTTATGGTACCACAATATTTCATTAACTATCATTAAACTTAATTAGTTCTTCAATAATGCGTTCAAATGTTCTGAAAAACGGCTGTGCTTATCAAAATGAAACAAGAGTACAAGTTTCATGTTAAAACGATTATTATCTCATAATTTTTGAAAAAATCTCCAAATGACTCCGTTCAAAAAATCAGGTGTAGGTTTCACTACCCTCAACCCCCATAACTCACTTTTACTATAATATATGCTCTGCATTTTACAAAAAGCATACATCCTGTATTTCAAAACTAAACGATTTCGAGCAAACATTTTCAAAGCCATTTTTACATATTTCGGGCACTATTTAAAGTTTGTAATTCTTGTTTTTTAACGCCATCTATATCTCCTTATTTGTATAAAACCAATGTAAGTATTTCAACTTTCCATTTATTTGGGATTTCTTTCGATTTCCACCATTTATCTGTCAATTCGTATATCTGCTCTTCTTAGGTACATTATTAATCCTGGACCCTTCGTCGTCCAGCATAGCTGCATTTGCTGTGTTAATTTCGTTCGGAGCCCCTATAATGTAACATATTTGTCGTACAATCCTGTACATACATATTTTATATGTTGAATATAAGTTTGCTTCATCTTCCCTCCTGATTTTATTTAGTTTTTACTTCCATTAGTGTTAAAAATTCTAACTTGGTACTTTTATCGCCTCGGATCTTTTCCTTCGCTCCTTCTCTTTAGCAGTAGTATGCTTGATGATAGTTTGCCGTTTTTCCATGGTTCGTTTCTAATTTTTACCGCTTCCCCAATTTCATCCACGCACCGAGCTGTCCCTTTTCTGCTCCCATCATCCCCCACCTGTTATTTTTCGTCGAAGGATGGAATTTCCCGCGTTTCCAAAAACCTTCTCGTCTCACTCTCCCATGGCGGATCCGTACGGAGGGTGAGAAACGTCATCAATTAGCCTCAGCCGGGCGCAGCATTCGCGCCAATCGTAGTGGAAACAATTTTCGAGGGATATGACACCGCACAAGCTTTGATTCAATGAACATTTTCGCACTACCCGGCTATTTAGTGTTCACTGAATGGAAAATTTATTCGACGTCTATTACGGACGATGATTGCTTTGTGACGCCCGATGGGAACAATGGGGGAGAGAGCGGCCGTCCGGACGGCTCCTGACAAAGTGACGGGGTTCGAGACTAAAGAACACAGATAGGAATAAATTATTCATTTCGAAGCGAGGCGAGTTTGTTTAGACGGATAGGAAATGTCCCGGAATTACCGTCGCGCTTCAATGGGGACGGTTTAATTAAATGTGTGAAAGAGAGGAACGGTGGACGTTTCTCTCGTTTAACTTTAGAATCGATTATAGTTTTGGAGAAGCGCACGATCACAAGTTTGGCTGAACACTTTTTGGTACCTCCATTAGGCCAGGTCATCCAATTCATAAGTCCGCATTCTTTATAGCACCATATTTTATTGCTAATTTACTACGCCAAGAACGATTTTATTGCTTCACCCCCTTCCGAGATAAAGGGGATAATCTGGCTTAATACTTAAGTTAAGTCGCCCACACCTAAATCACCGGAACCAATGAAGATTCAAACATTTACCAAACGTCATATTTTAATGCTAATTTATTGCTGACGATTTGAGCAAATTGCGATTTCCAAAAATCACCCCTAGCAGATTTCTCACCCCCCGAAGTATCTCGGAAGACATTTTCTTTGCAAATCAAAGTATGGATAATTTATTGCTAATTTTTCGAACGAACGAACCTTTTCCACTTTTACACGAGCTTGAAAATGACGATTTTGCATTTTTATTCATTTGTTTGACATATTCTAAAATAATTTTTAATATGAAAAATTCATTTGAAAATGATGACGGTTTTAATAATGTACTAAATGGAAAGTATCAAAATAGTAAAAGCAAATTGACGCTTTCTTGCATCTTTTCTTAAAACAGATCGTTTTAAGAGACTTTGGTTCAGATCGTTGAAAAAACGTATAAACGATCAAAATGAAGGTCTTGAAAAATAATTTTATGAACTTTATTTACAGATATGGTACTCTGATTCAAAGTGTAAGTTTTAAAATAAAGCAATAAAAACAACCATATTTTAATACATTGTATACTTTTATCACTTTTTGTTTTGATATCACTAACACACTATCACTAACACCACCACAAAAAATTTTTCGACGACCTCAACTACAGTTATGAGTATTTTAAGAAAATATGCCAAAAAAAACATTAGTTTGCTTTGACGATTTTGATACATAGGGCAAAATATGGATTTGCCCACTTCGGCGCTGGACGCCTCATGTGTTAGAAAAGCATTTCAAATACAAACATTTGCGTGTTCAAAAAATATTTGAAAAACCGTGGATCATCATTTCATCATTCGCTAAAGCACACGTCGTAATTTCCAAAAGGACCTCAAAATTTCCATATTTAGACCAGGCAAATTATCTCATTTTAAGGGAAAATAAAGAAAATTTGAAACGCGACTTTGGGAGCTGGAAATAATCGAGACAATTAACCCGGAAAATGAAATACTGGAAGAATTTAGTGATACCCAAGAGACGTTAGAAGATCAGGAAGAAACGCACTCTAATGATGGAGAGGGGGAACATCAACTTCCAAGGTTGCCAAAAGGAAGAATGCTGAATACCCTAAACATGTTATAAATATTACAACAATATGTAAAATAACCCCTTTCGTAATTCTCTAGGAAAATTGAGGTAATGACAAATAAAAATTTTCCATTTTTGAATGCCCTACAATTTTTCCATTGAATACTTTTTTGTCTGAAGTCAATTTTTGCCGGAAATCGTAATAATGCTATTATTCAACTTTTGTTAATTAAATTGATTTAATTTATTTTAATTTAATTTATTAAAGTTAGCTCTTTAAATGCCCCTTTACCCCTTTAAGTCCTCGCACAATCTTCCTGAACTATATTTGTTGTAGTTATTCAGAAGAATATCAATAAAGACTGTGTATAAGTAAAGTTCCATCTTTTGGTAAGTTAAGGGAAACTAATAAGGGCACTGTTTCAGGTTTCGATTGATTCAGTTACTTCAACTAATTTAAGGATTTATTTAATTCATAATTTCATTTGTTTTGTAAAAATCTAGTAGTGCAATCAGTCTTATTATTCACAATTACATATCCACTATTTATGAATCCCCTTGAATTGTTCGGCGTTTTGGCGAATGCGCCACATAAAATAAGTCTTAAATTACTTTTGAAAATTTATTAAAGTAGTACAATAATATTATCTTTTGTTAACGTTCACCTGCATTTTCCTTCCATTATTAATTGTCAAAGAGCCTTTAGCATAATAATTTGTATTTTCTAATTGCTAAATATTGGATAATACGACCCTCAAATTTTAAATTAAATCATTCATAGCAATAATATTAATTATGTACTATGTTAGCTACGTTATTTGATGCACCAAATAATTTTTTACTTCGAAGTTGTATATTTTTATAGAAAAATTATAAAAGGCAAAACATATACATGGAACAAGCCCTAAAACGGTCCTCTGAAAGTATAAATTTCCAATCTTGTATCCCAGGTAAGTATATCAAACACACTGAAATATTCACTGAGGGGTTGCAACTTCCAACCCCTTCCCAGCATAGTATATGATTAGAAACAATGTTATCGATATGTGCTTGAAAACGTAACTCTATTTTAAATTAAATAACTAAATGTTATCTTCTCATTTAAGCACTGCAACTCCCACAGAAGACATTTTTAGACATCGGTCTATCTTTAGTTTCTTACCATTATTGACTTATTTAAATAAACACCGTGTATATTAACATAATGACCCATATATTTTCAACTTTTACAAATGCCTTCTAAATGTTTGATAGCATAAAAATTTGTCCTCAAAACCATTTAAATATTTCTCATCGATAATCAACTTTCTTTTATTTCATCACATCCTGAATATAATAATTTCGACGACCCACGTATAAGTCCGTAAATCAAACACACTCCGCTATATCGCAATGCCATTAAAATGTCGATAGGCACATTTCAACGTTTCAATCATTCCGTGTACGGAGGAAGAAAAAGTTAATAATTTCGAACATGACGTTTCCATCCTCTCGGTAATTAAAATTGTAAATTAATACTGCGGGCGTGTGCATTCATTACCATATCAATTTCTATTACCTACATTTATTTACGTGCTCGTTTATGAATAAATCACACAATCGACAGAGAGGGAGAAAGACGGAAAAGGTGAAGTTTAATGAATTTACTAGCGGAGCCAATTAGCTCCAAATTTTTTCACTGGTAATTTAAGAATGATACGTTATTAATTTATCGCGATTTATAGATTTTTTCCATAAATTAATTACGGACGATCGAACGATAAGGTATATTTAATTAAACCTATATGCACTTGATTGTGAATTGTAATTTATAAAGGAATTATCCTGGAACAATTTCGTTGCTAAAAATCTGGTATTACAAAGTTTTGTAATAAGAAACGAACGGATTCAATTATAAATTACTCCTGTTTCTTTTTGTTATAAAAAAAAATCACTTCTACTGGAATTAGTTGATTACGCACAATTTATGGTCTATTATTGTTACGAATTAAGCCTGGAGAATTACAATCTCACCATTTAATTGCAATCCTTAATTGCAATATATTTATATGATAATTGATGTACCTTTATTACCGAATTAAATTTAATTAACGAAACTTTAGAGGCCTACTAAAATTCTTATACATTTAGTGTACTTAGGTATTCCACATGACCTATTCCAAAATTACTTATTTTATTTTTTGTTTCTCCTAGCATATTAAATTTCAGTTCATAGTATCTATTAAAAAATTTTTTAAAAATTCTAATCCGTAATTTTAGAAGAAAGACCCAGTAGTTATATACTCCCCCAGTTATAACTAATAGTTTAACCACTCACTATGTGCATTTTTTTGAAATTGGAACGTTAGCAAATTTTTGCAATTTTGAAACTCTGAGTTATTAAAATATTTTAGAAATCGAGAAAAATTAACTGAAAATTCATTCAGTGGATTTTCTTTGAAACTGAAACGTTAGCAAATATATACAATTTCCTGAAATTATTAATTAAACGAAACCCTGTTTGAGTTAAAACAGGAGATCGTGTTTCTGCAACTCTCTAAATAACTGAATTGAAACATCGCCAATCACTAACTAATTTCAGCAGATCTTTTTGCAATTCCTGAAATAATTTGTTATCTCAGTTCAACAAGGATTTTTTGTTGTTACTATGTTGAAACTTCGTCAGTCATTGACTGAAATTTCATTCAATCGTCTTTCACACTTTCTTTAACATTAAAATTTCAGCAATTGTTTTGCAACTTCCTGAAATGAAACGTGTTGATATACCGAATGTAAACTTCGTTAGTTAATAATGTAGTCTTTAACTCATTAAAGCCAAAAATTGAAACTCCAGCAAATTTTGCAATTTCCGAAATTATCTGTAACCGCAGTATGTGAAATTTTGTTTGTAAATCGCCTTAAAATCTGCAATTTTCAAAAAAGTTTTTGCAATTTCCTGAAATTACTTCATGAAATTGAACTTAAAAAATAAGACGTGATACCATTACAACTCATAGTTATTACATCAAAACTTTGCCAGAAATTAACTGACACTTTATTCAATCACTTTACATATTTTTTAAAACTGAAATTTTCGCTAGTAATTTCCTAAAGTTCTTTATGGCAACTTCTTGAGTTACTGGACTGAATTTAGCTGAAAATTACATCAACTCTTTTAGAGCCTTTTGACTTTTCTGCTACCGAAATTTAACAAACATTTTTAAACCTAAAACAAGATCATTATAGAGGTGTTATTTTAAACAATAGTAGATAATCCAAAACTCATGAAAGCTAAGTAAAAATGTTAATATTTTGTAAACCTACACATACTTACTCATAGTGTAACTTTCAATTTCTCTCTAGTGCATAATATTAATTATTGTATCACTGGTGAGGGTTAAAATAATACATTTTTTTAGTAGGATATATCT
This sequence comes from Cryptocephalus primarius, assembly GCA_963576515.1. NCBI lineage: Eukaryota > Metazoa > Arthropoda > Insecta > Coleoptera > Chrysomelidae > Cryptocephalus > Cryptocephalus primarius. The sequence goes on from OY754941.1 coordinate 13,783,977, forward strand.
ACGTGCATGAAAAAATTCCTCTCGAGCCGCACCTGTGCCGAGACTATCCCCCTGATTGGCACGTCCACAATCCCATATTGTTTTTGTCCATTGATAGAACGGATACGGTCTCTCTCACCTGTACAGGTGACCAATGGGCGAGCTCGGGATGGGCGGGGCGATGTCTGTTTATAAAGGGGCCGCATTACATATTCATAAAACCGAGCGCAGGGCCGATTCGACTCTTCCCCAATTCGTAGAGTACAGGCCGATTTAATATCGCTGTCTTAATTCCGGGTAATTTGCCACCCCGGGATGGGGGTGATTAGGAGTTTCAGGTGCGAAAACAGAGGTGTATATTTTTCTGACGCCTTCGTCGATGAGTATCTTTAAGGGGGGGGGGGGGGGGTGTACGCGGGGGTAACCTGTCATCAAAACGTCGTTTGCGGATTAAGGACGCGCAAAGTTACACTAGAAAATATATAATTTTCAGGCGTAAAAAACGTATTGAAATAGAAAATGCAGGTAGGGATGGGGTGGGTGTCAACAAGCTGTTTACTGAAGTGCTTATGGAAACTTCGATATAGATCTGTTATTAGGTATAATTATATTATACTTACTTCTTGTTAAGAAACCTGGAGGCAATTTCATAATTAAAGTATTGAATTTTCAGAACACAGTTTGGAAATTTTTAGGAACCCAAATTATTTTTGTGCTGAAACTTCCCTTAAAATTTCAAAATTGTAAAATATGTATTCAAGAACATTTTCCTTTGTTTCGTATTTGTTTGTCTCCTTTAACAGTATCGATATAATTAAACTGTTCTATCATAATTTAAATTTCATTTTCATATAGATCTACTGTAAATACTGATAAAATATACTAACAATCAAAATAAATATCTATCTACCAATACGGGGTGGAGGCATGGGCATTAAAAGTAACCACCACTAAAAAGATCCAAGTACTAAAGGTACTTCGGTGCCACACTGTAACCACAACTTAATCTTGTCTTGACATAATCTATACCTACAGTAGAACTTAAATGTGCACCGAAGCTCGTAATGTACCAGAATCAAGGTACATCAGGACAAGAACAAACTGGCATTTGATAATGTCACTTGTGCTATAGTATAGAAGACAACAGCACAAGAATCTAGAAAATAGTAGGTAACTAGAAGTAGGATTCACTAAACCTTGAAATAACTAAGAATCTGCATATGTCAGGACAATAACCTGTCTGCCTCCAACAAGCATCTAGAAGGAACCTCGACATTAGCTAGTAGCTAGGATGTGCTAGAATATGGAATATGTATTTGTTTGGAATATGCTAACGTTAACTGGGCAGTGATATAATCTAAAAGAGAGCTTCTATATGACACTGAAAAGAAATAAGGTACATTTGATAATGTCACTTGTGCTATACCATAGAATACGGTAGCAGAACAATCTAGAAGACAGTAGGTAACTAGAAGTAGGATTTACTAAACCTTGAAATATCTAAGAATCTGCATACGTCAGGACAATAACATGTTTGTCTCCAACAAGCACCTAGAAGCAACCTTGACACTGGTTAGTAGCTAGAGTGTAGTAGAAATTGGAAAGTACATCTTTTAGGAATATGCTATGGAATGTGCTATAGTATAGAATACGGTAGCAGAAGAATCTAGAAGACAATAGGTAATTAGAAGTAGGGCTCACTGAAGCTTGAAATATCTGGGAGGCTACATACACCAGGACAATATTATATTGCCTGCACCAAGCATGTAGAAGAAATTTGGAGTCTGAAATACTTGGGCAGCGCCATAATCTAAAAGAGTTTCTCGACGACAATGAATAGAATTAAAGTACATTTGAAAATGTTACTTGTGCTATAGTTTACAAAACGGTATCAGAAGAATTTGAAATTTAGTAGATAAATAGAATGAGGGAAGTTTTTTAAGGACAATCAAAGAGATTGGTTGCATTAAGAATCGATTGATATTACGAGATGTTTAGAAATTGGACTTTTTCTTTAATTTTATCTTGCTAACACTATTCACTGTTGATTATTTGATTTCGCCCAAAACCGTTTTACACCATTCTGGCAGTAATAACTGGAGATATCCGTCATTATAATATTGCAATCGTTTATCCAGTAAATCTCATACTTTTTGAGACGTGGACGTCTAGACAAGTGCAAAATTCTTATTTGAAGTTAGAGTTTTCCAAAATTTCCTTATTCATTAAAATTCAGTTTTAGCGTAATATCAAACCATATTCGATTTCAAGCCATATTGTTAAGTTGTGTTTTCACATTTCGACCATTTTCCACTAATCACCCCTCAACATTTATATCCATAACTGTAATAGGGGATTAAAACAGTCACACATGAGAAGGCCTTAACTAACATAATAATACCATTGCAATAAAAATTATCTCAAATAAATTTCGAAATCTTTTCGGGCTATTCCAACCCGCCCACATTAATTTGGTTCCCTCGCGCTGGCAAAACTTTTCGGCAGAAAGTTTACTCGCTCCTCACGCGTCGCCGTTTGTCTGACATCAAATGGAGCAAATCTAATAAACATTACTTACGACCCCCACGAAAAGGAAATATACTCGCTAAATATAAATTTAAAAAAGCAGGGTCTTCCTTATAAGATCCAATAAATAACGTCGTCGAGATGCGAACTAGGAAACTAACTTTCGAAGCCGGACTCTCGTGTAATTTATTGCGGCGCAACAAATGCTTCACGATAATAAATATACGCATTCCTACGGTACGTATATGCTGATAAATCATTTCGATAAACTTCAGAATTAATTCGAGTGAACGGTGGCGTATCGGCGATTTTATTTATGGGGAATTTATATATATCGAGAGAGAGTGACCCTCCCTTTTCTGGTTTTATTCGGGTTTTTTGGCCGCCCCGAGAATATTTATTTCTAACGGGTGTGCGAGGGTAAACATGAATCGATGATCCCACATTATTACTTGTCGAGAAATTCATGAAATAATTATGAAACACTCCTTAAAGCGGTTACATATGGAGTCGAGGGGGATTTTTGATACAAGGGAAAACCGCAATCCGGAGTTTAACGATTTCAATTGTGGACTACTGATGAATGGTCATGTGAAAAGTTTGAGCAGATTTAAGGTATCTACAAACATTTTTCGCAACAAATTTGATAGAATTCCCCGATTGATTATCCTACAAATTGTTCATTACTCTCTATGGGAATCATTTCAATGAAAAATAGAGTACGGCGCAGGGGTACAACCACAAAACAGAGACTTCAATGAGCAGCAGTTGTGGCCTTCATAAAATCTGCCTTGTAGCCACATCGAGAGAATGAGTAACAAGCAGTAAAGTCCCAGAAATGCACGAAATGACAGAAAGAAAACAACAGTCAGTAGAAAGAAGACGTAAGGGACGTCTTAAACTCAGATATGTGGACCAAACAGAAAAAGACATCAGAACCCGGGAGCCAGGTTACGAGATAGACAGGAATGGCGTAAGATCATAAAAGGTTGCTGTGCTATTGATGATGTTGACGAAATTTTGGCGGAAAACTAGCTGGGTTACTGAACGGTTTAACCAAGCGACCTACTAGAGTAACGTGCAAGCAAAAAAAAAAGGTGAAAGAACAGAGATGCATTAGGCGGAGACAGAAGACGACATCAGAACCCGAGAGCCAGGACAGGAACGGCGAGAGGCCATAAAAGGTTGTTGCGCTATTGATGACGTCGACGAAATTTTGTTGCACTTTAAGTCTACTTAGCTTCCATTATTATCAGTTGTCACTACTTGAATTTTGATGGAAACTGATTAAGCAAAGTGGAAAACTAGCTAGGTTACTAAACCGTTTAATTAAGCGTCCTAAGAATAACGTGCAATCAAGAGCAGAGATGCATTTAGGAGGAGAGTGGGGAGGCAATAAGCAATAGAGAAACCAGACTACTTATGGTCGTCAAGAGAGATGAGTTACTGTTTTTAGTGAACGAAAATCGGCAAAGTTTTGACGGTAAATTTGACGGCTGTCAAAACCAGCTTGCAGAAATCGTGGTTCAACTATACTAAACTAACTAAAAGTTACTATGATGAAAATGAAGGATACTCATGTGAGAATTGAAGATAGTATTTAATACAAATAAACTTTGTATCTTATGAAATAAACACAACCTGAATTTGTTAGAAATTTCTGAATTTCTCATAGAGCCCTCTGAATGTACTAAAAGGATCAAATAAATCTAGCTTATATTCCAACAAGCAGTTGTAGCAAAGAATTAAAATAGGTTACCTACGTATAATACACATTTGGTAGAAAGTATACGTCTGACACATCCTGTGTTAGAGTTCGTATTGTATCCGCTGTACTAAAACTGAATATAATTATACCTGTGCTGCGGTGCCCATTGTGTCACCCGTAAATACGTTAAACTGTACATTGAACACGGAAGGAACCTCCAGCCAGTTTAATAACACACCGATGCGAGCCCCCGATCGGAGGATAAAGAGGGAAAGAAAATTTCTAAAATAAAAATCTCCCCAGCAGATGTCGTGCAAAAGGGCACACGCGAGAGCGTTCCCGTAGATTTAATGGTATAGCACACGCGCCTGCCCCCCGCGGCCCACTAAATGCCTCCTTAAGACGAAGAAAGGTCCGCGTAATTGCTACGTATTAATTCAATTCCCTATAACGTTTCCGGCGCGGGACAATGGCCGAACCCTTTCCGGGGATGCTGGGGCGAACGGGAATTACGGGGTCTTCACCCTGCAATTTGCCCTTCAAAGGATACTTTGTAGTCGGTGACGTTTTGGGTGGAGACCAGACCGTGAAAGAGGTGAAACGGTTTCTGGAGCTTTCGGGGGTGTATACACACACACATCTGTCGACTTTTTTGCCAAACTTTTTATACGTGATAGATACGTTACTAACTGACTTAGCCAAAATCAGGGAAGCCACCCCACGTGGGTGGGGCTCTTATAGACCAATTCAGCGCTAACTATTACATCTAACTTACTCGACAAGCTTTTGTTTAAACGCAAAGGATTACAAAAGGTAACTGCAAATCTTCAGTTTGGTCTTAGACGTACCCTTTCTACCACAGACTCGGCACAGGATTACCACCATTATAGAAAATGCTTTAGAAGGAAGAACAGCTTTAAGAGCATTTAACAGGTTCTATCATAGTATATGGATTAAACTGGAAAATCGTGGCTAGTACATAGGCGCTGCAGCACTGCGTTAAGGACAGTACTCATTAAATTTTACATATTACAATTAAAGTAATGTAGAGAAAGCCGTCATCTCTATAAAAAAAAATCAAGTGAAACTTAATAAAACAGGATTTTGTATCTTGGATCATGTATCAATGAGAAATCCTTTGTTTTTCCAACTAATTTTAAATAAAATATTCAAGACCAGACAGAAAAAAATTTAATATTTGCTAAATGCTATTTATACCTATACCAGCTAATGTCCTGACAGACTGATTCAAAACTTGCAGCATATAATGCCCAGAGTCCACTTAGAAGGGACCTTGAATAATATTAATTTAAAGGGTGTAAAAATGGAAAAAAACCTATCATAATTTACCACTTATACTAAGCGGAGATTTTAATGTCAGTTTTTATCATTATTGTCAACTAAACTTAAAAAACAAAAAAAACCTCGTTTTCAGAATTTGATAAGCTTTAAAATGAGGTATCATTTGACCCTTCTTCCTTATTTAAATTTTAGGGGTGGAACTCATCCAGGTTGAAGGGTTGAAGCGACAGGGTTGAAATTATGCGCCGAACGGTTTAACCTCGAAATAAAAATCGACGTGTCTCGTCAATTTTTATAATTGTCGTTAGTTCTAAATTTAAACCCGATTGAAAGGTTTTAAATTCTCACCCGGTATACTCTACCACGATTATTATTGAACTCTGGGAATTTCAAGTATTTTAACATGATCTCTTGATAAATTACGCTCCCATTATCTGGTGCAACCGTTGAAGGTGACGTAAAGCCGTTACGAAAACAATTCATGCGGAAAATGCAGCAAACGGCCATCTTGTACAATTTCTTTATTATTTTAATGGGTTTTCCGTGATTTCATCGATGCATAAAAAAAATTACCCGTAATCGAAGTTACTTTTATAGGAGAGAAAACAACAACTAAGCGTTTAATCAGAGACTAAATTAAGAAAAAAGCACGAGGGAGAAATAAGGAGGGAGAGGGAGGGGGGGAGCCAACCCGCCCGTATCTAAAACACCCCAATTATACGCCATTACGGCTGTATCACGCAATGTTTTCTGATCAGATTTAACTTTATAAATGTTAAAATTTAATTCGAAATGGCGCCGACGTTTCGAACCTCCGTAATTATTGACATGGCCGTTGCAAGTCTCTTACTTTATATATATGCATGGAAGCAATTTGAGGGAGAAACTACCAGTTATCGACACGTATGCGTTGTTTTTATTTAACCGTGCCGCAATTACGTTGCATTCTGCATGCAAAACGTCGCATCTGCGTACACCGCGACCGGCTACCAATGGCGAAATATCTCTCCGATGGTTGGTGGAAAAGTGCAAAATTTAAATCGGAAAAACACCAACTGCATTGGTTATCGTTAATGCGCAATATTTAACATAATTTTTTCTATCGCTGTATCTCATAAGAGTGATTTGTTATCTACCAAGGTATAAAATTTATTCATAGAAGAATTAATAGTCTTGTCAACAAATGATCCTAAATGGAAAGTTAATCAAGTAGAGAAAATGAGTATATGGGGTGCTGGAATAGGAAACTTATTAGAAGTGCTTGACCCTAAAAAATTCTATATTCGAGTTTTTAGCTACTCAGCCACTTGTTTTATGAAAAACCTTACAGAGGAAGTTGTATAGAATAAAATGGCCTTAAAATGGTATAACAATTTCCTAACACTTTATTTATTTAATGAGACCCACAAGGACACGTACTGATAAGATGCATTATGGTGTCTACGTCCACGTATAACATATATTATTTCACCTGCAGGTAAGAATAATACCAATAACAACAATACTAATAGGGGTGCAATTCTAGCTCGCCTCCACCTGGTGCACCCTTGGTAACGCTAAATAGCCAGAGCAACTGGCAGTCCAGACTATCGTTGCGATCTCCTGGACACCTTTCAAGTGAATATGCTCTTTAATGAACTCTTAAACATATTCTCCATATGCCAGTTGAATGTAGAAGATCTAAGTAAGAGCAAAAGTGATATACTGACAAGATTCCTTAGGGAACATAACAATGACATACTCACAATTCAAGAAACGCACAGAAAGAACTAAACAGTAGTTGGAGCAACATAATCCTGCAAAAAAGGAGCAGAAAATCCTGCAGCATCCTTCGGAAACTAAGTGGCAGCTCATATGGAGCCAAATCAGCACCTAGAGCAACAGCAGACCAAGTAGTACCTTGTGATAACTGGTGGCACAACTGACGTTTTGGCAGATTGTCAAGCAGCACATAGAAGCATTTCTCAGAATTTGAGATTTACAGTTTTTTCTGAAGGCCTGAGGTTCAATGGGTTTCCTACCCAGCCTCCTTTCTCAGGAAGGTGGCGTTTTCCTGCTGTAGCTGGAGCTGATGGTAGCAGCAAAAGCTGTGTTGCATGTCGTGATTCACGTTAATCACTGGCGTGAGGAATAACTGGTATCGAAGTTGGTTAATAGAGTACATGTAACACCATTTCATATTAAAAACAACGTCTTTTCCTGTGCTGATGAGTGGCTTTTGGACTGTAGCGAATCTCAGCAGCAGTTTTAAGCTTTATTCAGTTGATCAAGTACAACTTTGCATTTTCAGAATGCCATTGGAGTTGTGTCATATCCCATGAAGGCATAAATAAAATGGATGTCATTTAAGCCCAACCGTAACTCATTGGTGGAATAATGAATAGTTGTAACGTTTCCTCTGCCCAGTGTCATCAAGATAATACTGAGTATTTATCATTCTCAGGACAAAAGGCTTCTAATATAAAATACTTCAGGTGTGGTGCAGCTTCAATCTGCTGCTCATAGCCCACACCGCTCTAACTTTATAAAAAAAAGTATAATAAATTTTTTATTAGCAGCATAAATTTGCAATTAATTTGCACAAAATAATGGCACGAGTTTTTTAGAGTGTGCCATAAATGCTGGAGCGGCATTAGATATATCGATTTTAATTCTGTACAAACATACGAGTCCATAAATATAAACCGCCTTCTTCTCGACGTTCCGGACCACACACGTTCACGTCCTTTCCTTATTTGAACATATGAAACTAATAAAATAAGTGAAATCGATGCCAGCCCATAACGCTCCTCTGTGACGAATCGCCCCGTCGGTTTCGGTGAGGGAAAAAACAACACGCGTCCTCAGAAAGAGTGAATTTCCGTTCCTGTTCGGCATTTTCTAAATTTTGAAATGTTCCACGCTCGAACGCCGATTTAATTGCGCCTCCATTAAGGATACAAAACTACACGACCATTGGCGGTAATTAAAATTTTCTTCCTCGGATTTTTCCGAGTGAGAGCTCGGAATAATGGCACGGAAAATTAATGTAATGACGAAATTACTGGAACATATTTTCTCATTAAGGTGTAATCGTCGTGGGGAGGATTAAGAGAATTAAATTAATTACAAGCGGTATCGCAATTAACCGGTAACAATTGACTCCTTCAGATCGATCGCGTCGGATTTTTCTGCGGGGATCGCGATCTTTATAATAATACGCTACCGTACAGGTAATCGAGATCTTAATAATAACACCTTAATAGGTCCCTCGGTTGTTACTAATTTGATGGTATCCGGAGCAATTGGTGCAACATAGTTGCAAGAAAAAGGCGCTGTTGCATCTATTTTAAGTAAGTACACTGGGGTCGTAAGTTCGTTATTTCTTAAAAGTAGGTAATAATCCCAAATAGAAATTTATAAGAACCTAAAATTTTGAAACGAAAGTCGGAAAAATATTGACACTAGGAAGAGAAGTAGTTCAAAATAAGAACGGAACCTACCTCCTCCAAAAATAAAATATAATTAAATCTCGGGGGCATTTCTGTATTTATGAAATAACAGTATCTAAAAAAATCAATACTCAACTGAGTTTTAATAATTTTTCTATTAGCTGAATGAAAGAAATTTTGAAGACGCTTCTGTAATGAATCCGCAGTAATTTTTAATGCAATCTAAGCTTTAGTGACTTTTTTTTAAATTTTTGGACAAATATTACTATAACATACCAATTCCAAATTCGAAATAAAATCCATACCTCACGAACTAAATTGAATATCAAAATAAAATTTGTTAATATGTTATATTTCCAGTAGCAACTACAAAAGTTTAAAAAAAAATGACAAAAACTGTGAATTCCATGTTTAAAATTTTTGTTAAAAAACACTAATTTAATATTTAAGTATTATCTAAATAATTTTTTTAGTCGCGAGATCAACATTTTTCATCAAAATCTAAGTTTACTTTGTTTATTACAGCGTATTCAAAATTCACCATTAATAACTCAAATCCAAATCGTAGGGTATTAACACTCCATATAAAATTTATAACTAATGAACCGGATTATGTATCAAAGGAAAAGTAACCCTTATAGTAACAACACAATTTTTTTTAAATAATACCTTAGCACATTATAAACAGTTCGATCGAAAATCTTTATTAACAGTGCCCCTTTGTCACTTTCAAATTCGAAATAGAATTCGTATTTTAGTCCAATCACTGAACGTTTTCCGAGTCAAGATCCTTAAAACTACATCAATTGATTTGAAATTTTGACAGAAAATATAAAAGGATACAAATAACCTGACTTCGTGCCGATATGCGCTTCCACCTCGTGGGTGAATGCCACCCTTTCTCAAGGGTGAAAATTTAAAAATTCAGAATAACTCCTGAAATCGAAAAATCAATATATTTTAAGCAAAAAATGAAGAAAAAGCGTTTCCCATAACCCTTTTCGAGTTATTCTGGATTAAAAAGGTCAAAAAATTACGTTTTATGAAAAAAAATCATTCCTATCAAAATTGAAGCTTATAAAAAAAATCATACAAGTTTTTTTTGTTTTTGTTTAATGCTGTGGCTGATAGTAAGTGAGTGATGACACCTTGCAGGCAATATTTTGTTTGCCATCAACTTATTTCAACGTTAAAAACGGAAAACAAGAAATTTTTCCGAGAGAAGTCTCATAATCGTTTTTATAGTACTTAATTAGACCTTTCCAATAAGCTTTGGCAAAATTCTGTGGCGTAGAAATTATGGGAGTTATAATAAAAATAAGATGAATAGCTCAAATTTTCGTTTTCAAATTAAAATTAATCGTAACCCATGAAGAATTAAATTTATTATGCTCCTCTAACGTGTTCCAGAAGTTTGAATGATAAATTTTGAAAAAGGTTGTTTCAAAGTCTATTTTCTTTTTAATTTCTAAAAAAATAATTATTTTTCAAAATAACTTTAAAAACAATGAATTTGCATAAAAAGTTGTTTACACAAAAATTGAGTCTTCTTTTTTACTGAAAATTTGTTTTCTGCCAAAATCGTCAGTTGAGAGAAATAAGGAATTTTCTGGGAGAAAGCACGACTGCGCGAATTCGCCATTTCTTACTTTAAGTGCATTTAAAATACAATAAAGCTATATTGCAGTGATCGGATATCTGTCAGTTTACTTGTTGAAGAAGACAAATTTGGTGGGGCACAACACTACAATGCAGACATGGATTTGATGCATGGAAAAGTATCCAACGATTCTCGAAAAGCACGAAGGCTCTATTCTGAACATTTTTATTAGTAATTAAAACTTTTGAACGTATTGATAGAAACTACCAAAACAGGCACGCTTATTGATGAGTCGTAAAGGTTCTTAAGGGGATGTTTCCACAGATAACGAAAATGGTAGAAATCACGATTCCACAAGCTCGTCTGATAGACGACTTGGCAGCCTTGGCACAAACTAATCACACATTTTGGCGCTAATTTCCAAACCTTTTCATTCCGCGCTTCTCCCCCCTACACGCCCCTCGCGTCTCGACCCAATTAACCCGTAAAAAATAAAATCTACACCCCCTAGATCGTCGGGGGCCGCTCCACGCCCGAGGGGGGTCTGTTTTCCCAAAACATTCCCGCCGGGCGAACGAATGGGCAGGAACGACAATGCGGATCGCAGATAGGAAATCGGCGTACGACCGTATGTGTCGGAGGAGGTGCCCTGGACCTCCTCTTCGCCGCCTCCGCCAGCTGCGACTATTGTCCCGTCCAGGAAGGCGGAGGACGAAGTGTCACATTCTGCGTACCCGTGCCACGCGGGGCCGAGACCCACAGGAAGTCGCCGACCCGGAAACTTGTTAGGGATTCGATTCTGGAGAGAAATTATGCCGATTGGGACGGCTCGCAATTCAAATGGGTAAGAACGCACCCCATAACTGTAGTTATTTAGGAAATGCAAGCACAGGACAATTTGCATGATGTGGTTTGTAAGGCACGAGTGGGTGTGCTCTTTCCGGCATCAATTTAAGAAGGTAAAAAAAATTATGACCAAGCAAATCATCTGTGAGTCCTCATCATGCCAAAGTCGATCGGTAGTATTACAGAGGTAATGATTTTTGATAGATCTCAAATCGAGCTTTTGCATAATGTGGGTAGTTAACTCCTTATAGACCATATATTCGGTATCAATAAAGGTACTCAGGTTGTATAAGCTTATACAATGTAAATTTTACCTAAAAATTTATGTCAACCTTCATGAGGCTAATTTTTGGAAACAGAGATGTACGTTGAATATAGACAACTATTACTGTCTTTAGAAAATTTCACGTAAGGTACAAAGTAATAATCATGATAATAATAGGGCAATTGACTAAATTTTGCTTTTCAATGATGAATTGACCCGTAAAGATACCGAATTTGGTGAATAATTGCTAAAAATACACCATTTTCAATAAAACAAAAGCACAAATTGTCGGCCATTAGCCACGTGATCTCAATTATCTATCAAATATCAATAATCTCTATTATCACCTGAGACTTATTTAAACTTCAAACAGCTTCTCCCCGTGCTCAATAATACATTAAATGTAACAACTTGAGTAACAATCCATATTTTCAAATTCAATTTTCCTAAACGTTTGCTTTATTTTCATAATATTCCATCCATCCAATTTTTTTCACCCACCTGAAATACCATGTGGTCAATTTACTACTGCGACGCATCTCGATTTTCCTCTGCGGCTTCATTAATGTATTTACTGTTACTTTCAATGCAGGAGACAGTTAATCACTCCTGACTCTCCCCGTCTATAAATTTACATACATAAAAGCTATGCGTCGAAAAAAAATTATCGGTTTCATCGTCGTCGCAACTCAAATTACGTCCAATCGATCCGATATCATTAAAATATGTGCACAAGTATACTCATAATACGAAAATGTGATGTCATTATCGGTAGCTGAATATACCTTTAATATCTAGTCATTAGAATTCCGATGAGACATTGGTTCAGGAAGCTATAATCTAATTGATTCGTTACCTAAAGGTATGTTGGAATGAGGTTTTCGGTGATTCGTGTTTGATGATCGCTGATAAATTTGAATTGCCAATTACGAAGATTAATTGAGAAAAGTAATTGCATATTCAGACGATTCAGCCTCCAGTTGCAGTGAAAATATGATTGAAGGTAGGTCATTTCATTAAAAAAGGTCTCACAATATGTACAACTGGGAAGATTTTGAAATTGAAAATCACTACTATTGGATTGACTGTCTTTCGGTCGTTTTATGGCTATTCTATTAACTAAACTTATTACTATTATACAAAATATATACAAATAAGTTTCCGCTGTTTTCAAGAGATGCCACCACTGACAAGATTACTTTGAAATTTGATGTAAGATGCCATATGGAAAGTTTAAACACTTGGCAACAACATAACCTTAAAATATTATTATCTTTGCACTGGTAGCATACATGTTTTCGAGTTTTGTAACAAATAAGCGTCATCTGCGGGAAGTTTTGATTTATTTATTTCATTTAGAGAAATCTGCTGCTGAGGCGCATCGTTCTCTTGTAGAAGTTTACGGTGATGCTGCTTTAAGTGAAAGAAGTTGTCGTGAATGGTTTCGAAAGTTTAAAAACGGTAAGTTTGACGTGGAAGGTAAAGAACGCGAAGGAAGGCCAGTCAAGTTTGAAGAAGCTGAGTTAGAGGCATTATTGGACCAAGACTCATGCCAATCTGAAGAGCAGCTCGCAGAAAATTTGGGTGTGACTCAGCAAGCGATTTCACACCGTCTCAAGACCATTGGTATGGTACAAAAACAAGGAAATTGGGTTCCGCATGAATTGAAGCCCAGAGACGTCGAGCGACGTCTTTTCACGTGCGAACAATTCCTTGGAAACTTATTTGTATCACCAATATATCTATTTTTTTTTTTTTTGTTTAAGTAAATATCTTTAATTTCCCTGGTATTTACCTCGATTAATTCACGAACCTATTTAGTACCCCATTATTGTCGTCAAAATCCTCAATGTCATCCGTGTTCCATGAAGACCACCAAACAAAATGGTTTCCGGAATTACTTGCTGGTTACTTAACCCAAGTAATTGCTTTTTCGTACAATAAATACGATGTTTATGGAAAAAGTTGAAAAAAATACGCTACTGGAAGCACAGCGTGGATTACTTAATTGCAAGATGCATAACCGTAATTAAAGTAATTCCCGGGCAATTACTTTGGAAATATTATTTATGAGAATCGAATCGAATACGTAATTATACACTTGGAACAATTCCTAGCTAGACTTGCATGTCGTTCTTTCATTACATGTCGTGTACAATTGCCGTTTTGTTATTTCATTGTCAACCACCAATGGTTGATTACGTGCGTTGAAAGAGGATGCAAATTTACTGTGTATGTATGCAAATGAACGCACTTTGAAGATGAAATAGATCTTAAGATACAAATTTCTCTTTTAGGAAATTGCTGTACGGCCATAATTAAGAAACTGTATTCTTTAAGTCCAAATTTCTTAACAGGTCGAGGCGTAAAAATTGAGTTATCACTGTTGTAACCATTACCTCGTGCGGTATATTATATGTATTTCTGGAAACAGTCCTCTAGTCCTCTTGTAATTTTTTCTCTGTTTCTACAGATGGGGGACAATACTTTCTTGTGTAATCAGAAGTTCTGCTGTCCTTTCTGATTATATTCCGAAATTATTCATAGGTTCCAGTTTGTTCTTAGATGTCATTATGTCAAAATAATAGAACGACAGTTATAGTCCCTATTGTAACCGCTAATTCCTACCATATAGTCTCTAGTGGTAGTCCTCTAGCTTATAACTTTGTTTCTGTTTCTAAAGGACAGAAGGAACTCTCTTTTAATTCTCTCTCTTTTAAATTTTCTTAAAGCATCTTTGTATTTTTTGTATACACAGTTCTCCTTACACTATTTCATATGTCATTATTTATTCTATAAGAGATTTGTATAGCACTAATGATATTTTGTGTTTAGGAACGACCTAATGCAATATAATTTATGAATTTTGATTATTCCAAGAACGACCTTAGTTTTTTCTGAGTTGTCACCAAAAACTCCACCTATCACCAGCAAAAGATACTAAAAAATCATCAATCTCTACTTTTCAACTATACTCTGATTCGCGAAGCTATGGAGTGATAAAATGGCGGAACTTGTGCTATTCGCCAAAGATTCGAATTTTTTGAATGATGATGAATTTTTGATGATTTCTTGCCAAAAATGAAGTCATTAAATTTAAACTTCATGCCAAAAAGACATAAAATGCGAATAGAGACCTAAATGAACCTAAAGAATAAATCCTACAACTGAACTGTTGGTCTAATAGAAATTTGTAGAGATTGAGATTTTCATGAAATACTGTAAAATTTACTATGGTGATTTTGAGATATTACTGCAATTAACTTCTAAAGAAATGTACCAAAATTTATTAAAAACTACAAAAGGGTAACGGAGAAAAAAACATTTTAGGGGTGCCAAAGTAGGCAGAGCAATAGAGTTAATTGTGTTAAGGAAAAGAGGGTAGATAAAGAATTTCGCAAACTACATTAAAACAGGCAGAGTTTTACATCTCCTTTGACATAAAAAAGAAATAAAGAAAATTGCCAATCCCATTATGAATGAAAGAAGTTCAAGGATTAGAATTACAGCTGGCTGAAAATTGAAACTATTCGATGTTAAGCAAGGAAAGGTTCAAGAATTGTTGTTTTTTGTTCTTAATCTTTAAACAAATAGCAAAAAAAATTGAGGATCAGAAGTAATATTGGTTTAAAATTGAGACCCTTGAAAGTTACAGAAAGAAAGATTCAAAAACCAAAACTAAAGTCGTTTTATGCCTAATTCACAAAGGGTGAGGTGGAAAGGTTGAAGGATTAGAATTATTAATGGTACAAACTTGAAACTTTTCACAAATGAAGGAAAAACCATTCAATATTTTTTACTATAACCTCTTCGAAATCAATGATTAATGTATGGACCAAAAAAATTGAGACTTTTCAATATTGAAGGAACACAAATTCAAGAATGATTACAAAAATCGATTTAATATTCAATTCTCAAAGGATAAGTTCAAGATTGAAACGATTCAATACCAAAAGAAAAGAAAGGTAAGAATTGTTATTAAAAATGTTTCAAAAGCCGAAAGGACTGAGAGTTTAAAAATATTGTTTGTGCGAAGTTGAAGCAGGCATGATTTAAAGACCAGTACTAAAATTAGTCAAAGTAAATCGGCCTCAGCACGAACTTAAAACAAGACAAAGATCATGAGTCAGGAGTACAGTGGAGGGATAAATAACAGAAAATGTCACTGAATATAAATTTCTCGGCCACACCCTCAAACCAGGAAAAGAAAACCAGACAACGGAAGTCACAAGGAGGATTAGATTATCATGGGCTGCTTTTGGTCGTCTAAACTATATTTTTAACACCACTACACTATTCGTTAGCCTGAACTCAAAGGTATATGATTCCTGCATATTACAAGTGGCCACCTACGGCATGGAAACAGTTACCCTAACCGAGAAGAGTGCAGACAGGCTTAGGAAGTCACAGAGAGCCATGGAAAGAAGAATGCTGGGGTAAGCCTGAGAGATAAGGTAAAAAATGGAAAAATAGATATGGGGGACAAAAATAAGGCATAATCCAGAGAATAGCAAAATTGATATGGCAATAGGTTGGACACGTTGGAGACAGGAGAACAACTGCCGAGACTGACACACTGGAGACCAAGAAAGAGGCGAAGAGGAGTGTAGGAAAACCACAAACCAAATTGCACAGGGGCGAAATACATGGAAATTAGAAGGAGATGCCTATGTCTTGCAGTGGATGTCAAGGGGCTGAAGAAGAAAAAGAAAACTAAAATTGCTTCGATTTTGCTAACTTTTGTAACTTTTTCAAACTATTGTGATACGATGATAAGTCAGAAAATCGGACACTATTTGTTTTAAATAATGACGACGACTTGTGCCGTACCTGCCAAATTAAGCTTGACCTTTTCGACTCGCGCAACGGTGTCGTGCAGGCACTTTCCCGCCCCTGCGGGGTAAAAACCCCACCGATCCCTATCTCGCCGATGATCGGCAGTACGTATTTATCCAATTTTTGGAACGGCCATTTTGTTGCGAATCGAAGCCGAAGGGTAGAGGATCGCGAGCGCGTATTATAGGTAAGATAGCGGCCCGCGAGGCTTAATCAACGACAATAACAACAAGTGGCCTGGCTGCAATTTGTCTCCTGGCGCCCCCGGGGCCGGCGCGGGTATTTGTTGGGCGATTTCATCGTGTAACGGTAAAGCTTCGCGTGATAGGCACTTTCGTATCGTCATTATTATAAGGACGTCATCGGAATTCGCCGATAGGGCGGCGATCGCCGAAAAATTTCAGTCACGACTTTCGACGCACATTGTCACCTCCGATAATTTGTACAGAAAATTGAATCTAATTCACTACTTAATTCATAGGTTGGAAGGTGGTGGAATAAGAAGCTATTTTCTTGATATTTTGGCAACCCCTTGGTAACAACAATTACATCCTACGCCTATTTAAGACGATAGCATAGTACAAGACAGGCCATATTTTGAGCACAAATTGTTTTGGGTAAAGAGTGCTACTACCAACAAAAGAACGGTACCAACATCACTACATACATTTTTTAAGATTTATTTTTCATGAATTATTTTGAAGACCATGGTAATCTGCGTAGAAAATTGAATCTAATTAAGTACTTCATTGAGAGATTGGAAGGTGGTGGAATAGGAACCTATTTTTTTTTTTGTTTTGGCAACCCTTTGGTAGCAATAATTGCATCCTATGCCTATTTCAGACAATGGCTTAATGCAAGATAGGCCATATTTTCAGCACTAATTGTTTTGGTTAAAAAGTGCTACTACTAAGGAAAGAACGTTTCCAAAATCACTACATACAATGGAATAAGCTAGATCTTTACTACAATTAGAAACTCCTAACCATAAAATAATTCTGGGTGATTTTTTCAGGAACATTTAATTTTCGTGAATTATTTTGAACACCATAAATTAAGTCAATTGTACTAAGTAACTCCGTTATTCTCTTTACTGGCTTTACCATGTTGAAGGGTAAAAATAAAAAAAAAATCAGTGTAACGAAGCAATTATTTTTATAAAAAAACCATATAAATTCAATTGCATCTGTTATGATTGCATCGCATGGTTAAAAGTGGCTATTGACCGTAGTCTATTGGCTGGAGCTATGGCATTATAACCGTGTAATTGATCAAGAAATCTGGATTTTAATCTAACTTCAGCATTTTTTCCAAAAATATCTAACGAAATAGAGACAATATGAAATAGCCAAGGACAATCTGGAATAATATCTGAAAACATTCTCCACGGCATTGTTCAGGAAACTAACCCTTTAGACAATTTCCAAACACTAAGCAACTGATCCATAAATCCATCTTTTAAAGTAAATTAAGTAGATTTTCCGAAATACAGTGTTTTCTTGTTTATTATATAACGAACTCAATTTAACTTTGATCCAAAATTAACACTGTTGCATCTATTTCAGCAGATTGCACACTCTATTCACAATTCTCTAAAAATTCTATTGTATTTTTAACTAACTTTTAACTAACCTAACTTTTAATCAAAAATATGAGCCACACATCTGGTTTTGAAATAAATTCAGCAATTCCAGAATTAAATGAATTTAGTTAGCCATTCGAAAATTGTATTAATATGAACCAATATTATAGCATTTGTCCTAATTCAATAGTTTTCAAAGAAACCCAATGTATTTTACTCTATTCCAAAAATATACGCAACTCTTGTCCTGTTAACTAATCTCCCAGTCAATTTTCTAAAAACTATACTTTCAGCCAAGTATCTTCAAATTAATCTTTTTTAATTTCATTATTCTTCCCAAAAATCACATGAATTCAAGTCAATTAAACAAAAAAATTCAATTTTTGTTTAACAAACTAATAATTTTGGAAGTACCCCAGAAACCAAAATTTTAAATTTTATTTTAAAAAACTTTAAATTTTTTTTAAACTGAACTGAATTATAAATATGGGTTATACCAATTTCAATAGTTTTTCCAAAAATGGAATAAGCTAGATGTTTATTACAATTAGAAACTCTTAACCATAAAATAATTCTGGATAATTTATTTCAGGTACATTTAAGATTTAATTTTAGTTAATTACTTTGAATACCATAAATAAAGTAAACATATCTAAGTAGTTCCTTTATTTTCTTGAAGTGGCTTTACCACGTTGAAGGGTAAAAAATAAAATAGAGTTAAATGAAAATCAGTGTAACGAAGCGATTATTTTTATACAAAAAACTGCAGGAATAAGCAGTCCATATATAACATGAAAGCGACATTCGATGACCCCACTCTAATCCCTTGTTAATTGTACACAAAATTCGAGTTTAAAAGTATTCACCTTTACTGGCTGACGCGTTTTATATTCCGCCGGAGTAACGATCATTTATAACCCTTACGGTTACTTCGAGGTAGTTTTAAGGGTTGAAATTTGGTGCGGTAGGTATGTAATTAGGGTTGCGCGTTAGCCCCGGAGGACCCGGGGATTTACCCGTGGCCGACCGCGTGTAGCCCCAGGGCGGCGGAGTCCTCGTCCTCGTCCTGCGTCCCGTCACTATAATCATCGGCGGTGGCGGCCGGCAGCTTTTCGGATTACTCCTTTTTAAAAAGATGGCGACCGACTTGCCGATTCCACCGTCATCATCATCATCCTATATGGAAATTATCGAAGACTATAATAAGAGATAAACGTCCTGCACGAATCCATAAAACGTATTAAGAATAAAACGCCGAAACCTCTCATTGGGAATATTTAAATTGGGCGTGTTCTGCTTCTCGCTCTGGGTCGTTATTAAGGCGCGACTCGCGAATCAGGGGGATCGAATCGGATACGGCGACTTTCCCGCTTTCTTCTTCTTTTACTTTTTCGGTTCGTATGTAACTTCTCGTCCGCGTTATTAATTCGGCCAATTAGGACGTTCCGATGCGGGAAAATGAAGATTCCCACAACCGCTCCGTACGGAAAATAAAACGACTCCCATATAACCGGTGGGTAATGAAAATCTTACGCGCTCAAAACTGCTGTCGCAATTATAATAGAGAAACGGTGGGGAAGCGGTTATGCCTCGATCAGGCAAAATTGCCGGGATAAAGTGAAATAAATCGTTTTATAAGTACATTCAGAACGACAAAAAACAAGAAGCGAATACGAAAAGAACTAGATAGACTAAGGAAAAGTACTGGACACCGAAGGATATTAGGATAACGATGAAAGTAATCATATAGCTGACTCATTTGCAAACGTTCCAGCTGGACCTGGAGACGACGACGACGCTACTTCTACAGAATTGATTGTACGTCAACAGACTCACACTGTAGAAATTGAATCAAAAGCGTAAGAATTTACCGAGGAACTCATATTAGCTCCAACCGCAATCCAGTTGGAAGACTAGAAATTTAACTAAAGAAACTTGAAGAGAACAAAGCTTGGATAACTGGAAACCAAAGAAAAGTTAACCAATGCACTGAATACATGGACATTCAATAAATGGTAGAACGATCTTGGCAGAGTGTTAAAAAGTGCAAGACAATAATAATAAATTAATAAAGAATATATGTTTAACTCCTTGAAACATTTTTACAATAGTTTTTATATAAAAGAAATAATTTCTCACAGTATCTGATGTAATACACATTATTTTTAAAGGGTTTTAACCCTTAAAAACACGTCAAACGATAAAATTACGTGCTAAATTTTTTTAAACGATTTTGACGATTGGCAGTTTTCAACCCTTAAAAATCATCCCTTATATCAAAAATGAGAAAAAATGTTTAACATCCTATGCAGTTTAATGGTTGTATTTACATTAAATATAGGCAAAAGAATGAATGCTCCAAAATTTAAAAAACTGCACAATCCAGAATTTCATCCAGAAAATGACAATAATTTTTTTCCGATAACTCCGTTCCCTTATAAGATATTTTATTCATCCAAAAACCATTTTGTAGGGAATTTTATTTTTTAAGATCAAGTAAATTTCAAATTTTTTGAAGTTTTGGTTTTAGAGTTCCGAGATCAAGATGCTCGAAAAAGGTACCTCTCGCACGCAAATGCCACATTTAAACTGACATATCTCACTTAATTTTTATGCTACAAAAATTTTAAAAAATGGAAATTTTAAGTAAAAAAACCTAAATTTTTTTCTAAACAACTGTGTGAAAAAAGAAATTTTTATTCGAAATTAAAAAAATATTAATCACTTTTTTGAATCTATGCTATCCAGACCATTCAAACTTCTGTAACATATTACTGAGAAATATATAAAGCGAATTATTGATGGGCTACCATAAATTTTAATTCTACTGGTAGTGACGTCAGTTTTACTGCCCATTTTTTTTTTTAATTTGAGCGACCCATCTTATTTTCATCATAACTCTATCAATTTTTGTTATACAAACTTTTACCATGCTCATTTTAAAGCTTTATTTGAGTACTTAAAGATAGTAATAAACTTTCCCAGATTTTTTTTGTTTTTCCGTTAATTAACGTTGAATTCTTCCATTAAATTTGCGCAAACAAAAAAGCGCCTTGAAGGTGTCATAACTCGCTTTGAATTACATTTTCAACAACAAATAAAGAGATACATTTGTTTTTTTTATAAGCTTTACTTT
Source organism: Cryptocephalus primarius (assembly GCA_963576515.1). Taxonomy (NCBI): domain Eukaryota; kingdom Metazoa; phylum Arthropoda; class Insecta; order Coleoptera; family Chrysomelidae; genus Cryptocephalus; species Cryptocephalus primarius. Next base: position 13,805,188 of record OY754941.1, read on the forward strand.
TGATAAGATTAATTTTGTTGTAAAACGTAGTTTTTAAGTTATTCGAAAAAAACAGTCGAAAAACGTGTTTTCTTTAATGTTTTCAACCTCGAATAAACCGAAAACTATCGAGTTTGAAAAACTTTATGACATTTCTTGCTTTAAATTTAATTATCTATCGATTTCCGAGATTAGTTTGAACTTTAAAATTTACACCCCCGAGAAAGGGTGGGACTTACCCCCGGGGTGGAAGCACGTATCGGCATCATATAACTTTTATTATTTGAGTTATTTTACAACTGCTATTAAAATTTCAATACATTCGGTATGGTTTTAAAGAATTCGAAGCTGAAATCGCTTAATGACTGGCCTATAATTTTCCCTCAGAAAATTGAAGATAATCATTTTATTTCCATCACAACTCTGTTAGTTTTTATACTAAAGCAATTTTTAAAGTTCGCTTAAAGCATTTCAAGAAGGTTTTTATATATTTTTCTCCAAAAATTGACGGTTTTTCCGTTACTTAAGGATAAATGGATGGAATTAATTCAACGGCGAACAAAAATATACCATAAAACATGCATAACTTGGTTCTTATCACGGCTACGAAAATAAAACGAAGGAAATCTCTTGATTGCTTTATAAGCTTCATTTTTGTTCCTAATAATTTTTACAATGAAATGTAAAGTTTTTAAGTTATTCGTGAAAAATCGTTCAAAAATGTGCATTTTTTGACGAAAAGTGCTAAACCTCAAAGCATTTCACTTTAATAAATCAAGTTAAAAATACGAAAATACGAGTAAAACAACAATATACCGGGTGTTTTTTTTTTCAATTTAACGATAAGGAAGCTATTAAACAAACAGTTGCTATATGGTCCAGTTACCATTTAGCACGTAACGCGGCTTTGTCATGTGTACTATTGTCCAGCACTGGGTGTTTTGAGGCCCTAACCCCTAATAGCACTTTAACGTCTCCGTCTCTAAGAAAATTTCCGAAAGGAAGACATCAAACGCTCCTCGGCTCGACCACAATGTGCGGCGTATAGTGAAAAGGCGAAGAAATACAACGTTACGTTTTATCGGCGTTCGCATTCGACAAAGTAAAGTCGTAATGGCTATTTCCTGTCGGGATAGTTAGTTTCCCTCTTTCTATCTGTCGCGATCTCGCCGGATGTGCCGTTATTGTCGCTCTCCTCGACGTCGGGGAAAGGTCCCCATTGTCCGCTTCTCGAATTGTCACCGTGTTGCGGTTTACCAGAAATTGCGGCCGAGAAAAGGGACGTCTCTATTCCTTCTTTTATCGGAACATATGTTACGCTTTCAAAGGACGCCTTCGGAAGTGTCGAATGAGATGTTCCGGTACGGTTTGGGTGAAACGTAACACGGGAATAACGAAATAGAGCGAATATTGGAAATTTAACACGTTTTTGAATTATTTTTACAAATACATTCTGGGTGTTCAAAAAAAATAAACTAAACATGAAATATTGAAGTTGCGCTTAGCTTTCAAACACACACGAAATAAACGGGTGAGATAGAGGATTTATTAAAAAATAACCCGTCAATTCTATATGCCTTGTATATACTATTTTTGCTATTTTAATATGCAGCGTTGCATGTAATAAGTGCCCAAATTAAGGTTAAAATATAAGCAGAATCATACAGACAACTCTTCGGTGGAGGCAAAATTTCCAAAATACGCTCCTTCGGAAGAATTTTCATCTAGGTAAAATAATTTCGAAAATTTTGGAAACGACAATTTCCCGATATTAAACGCGGCAGCTGCTGTAAAATAATATTGAGTTCCACTACTTGAATCTGTTATGTGGAAAATTTGGTGCAGCTCAACACCAATTTCAATTAATTCATTAATTAATGTCATTCATCAGCAATTTAATCGCACGATGGATTGTTAAGGAATTTGGTTTTGGTTAATTTATTTGTTATTATTTATGACGTTCTGCCATATGTTTACACCTGTTGTTAAAAGAAACTAAAATCATGTACTAAGTGGGGCTAAATTTCCCACTGGATTAAAATTGTCACGGGGTCAATGAAGGAACATGGTTCTTTTAAATCCTACTTACCTTGAAAAGTTCAAAAGGATTTTGTCGAAGTTATATGGACTCAACAAAGATAAAACAAACCAATCAAGTATTACTAATTTAAATACCGGTACCGTTATTTTTTACTCGTACAAAGGCTATATAGGACCAGTTTATTTTGAACTAGTAAGAGATTTCTCATTTTTCTGTAAATATTTTCTGGAACTTTCCGACATTTTTTATAAAAAATTTTGATCGATTTTATGATGCAAATTAATCGAAAAATTTCCAAAAATATTTCAAATATTTATTAAAACCCTATGTTTACTTTATACATAAGTATTGGGCTAAGTTAAGCAGCCTTAGACAAGAATTACTGTGGCACCAGTGGCACAGTTAATGTGACAACAGTGAAAAAGAGAAGATAATGTAATGTTATGTATTTTAAAGCTACATTTCCTATTATTTCACATATCGACATATTTTTCCAAGTATTATAGCGTTATAACCGAGCAGCTGCTCTATGAATCTGTATTTGAATCCAATTTTAGTATCTTTCCCAAAAAATCAAACGAAAAAGAGAAAATTTCAAACAAAACAATAAAATCTGGACACATTTTCCATGGCAGTGTCCAGAAAACCAATCTATAGATAATTTCTGAACACTGGGGCTAAGCAACTGATAGATAAATCTGTCTTTTCAACCAAATTCAGTAGATTTTCCCAAATTTAGTCAGCTCTTGAATTCATTTAGGAAAGCAAATAATTTGTAATTGTGTTTCTAACTTACTGAAAATAACACTAGAATAACGTGTCTCTTACCTCAATACATCATAAATTTCATAATTTTAGAACATCACGATTTAGGTGTTCCTGAATTTTGAAATGTTTTTTCTTGGATTTCCTGTTTTATCTTGTATTATTTACTGTAATTTTTTCAGAGCCAATTGGAAAATTTTAATTCCTTTTGAATATCCCATACTCCCAGCAGTCGATTAATTTGACATAATTATATTTACCAAAATATTGTTTTCTTTTAAAATGCACTCACTATAATGCACAATTTAATTTTTAATATTTTCTTAAGTAGAAAACATCAGCAAATTTGTTTACCAGGCGACTTGTTAAACTTTCTCCTTTTATCAAAATTGCTATTACAATCAGTACATTTGAACTTCACGATGTCACAATGTTACAAATGATAGAACATATATTACAGGACCTGCGAAAAATCTACTAATCTACTTTTGGGATGAAAACTTACCCATATGTTCCGTGGACGCGCCCCTGGAATTGCTGGAACAACTGCAACAAGTCAAAAGGTATTTTATTAAAATATCTGTAGACTGTAAAAATATTACTGAATTCGGTCAAAGCGTTCTTTCAAATAATAACAAAAGAACAGAGTTTTGAAAAAATTTAACACTGCACCCTGTATATCAAAAAGAAACTGTACAGGTACTAATTTCTACATTTTGATCCAAGGAATTTGTCCTTTAATTTTTGTGCAAATATAATCACCCTGTACGAACTGCATATTAATACAAGGTGATTCAAGATTCGTCTTACAAACTTCAGAGGGAGGTTATTGAGGTTATTTTACGATACGTTTACCCTCTTATTCATACACATTTTAACGTTAAAATGGGTTTTACCTTAAAATGCGCTTAGAATGTGCTTCAATAAAAGGTAACTATAGTTACCTCCATGTTAAGAATACATGGAACAAAACTGTAGTTACTTTCGTGAAACACATTCTAAACGCATTTTAAGCTAAAATCCATTTTATAAGCCCATTAGAACGCAGGACTTTGGTATCTACGAAGATTTATCCCCTGGAGTTTAAAACGTACAATTTTATTCAAAAAGGTTGCTACGTTTTTGGAATCAGAGTGTACTTGAAATAATCTTTTAGATTAGTTAGATTAAAAAAAATCTACCAAAAATACCAAAATACCAAAAATACCAAAAAAATACAAAAAATACCAAAATCCAAAAATGTTTATTATCAAATAAATCGTACGCACCAGAACCACATTCTTGTGCTCTTTACAACGATATCTGCCTCAATAGGTTTCAAACAACGATATTGTTTAAAATATGAAATGAATTATTTTATATTTAATTAATTAAAAATGTTTAATAATTACATTCCTATCGAGTGAGGTGGCGTTATAAAGGGCATAAAAATGCCGTTCTGGTGCATATGATTCATTCGATGACAAACGCTTTTTAATTTTATTGCGAATGTTTTTATTTCAAGGATGTAATTACAATATTTTCCTAGAAATATTTATCAAACGTTACTCATACAATTTAAGCTAATTGGCGGCAGACGCCACAAAGGCAGTTTCCGGGGGCGGTCGAGATTAAAGAGCAGAATTTTTTCACTGCCTATGTTATATAACGTGAAACAAACTATACTTATATGTACAATGAGAAAATACTGTATTTAGGTTGATTAGCTAAAGAGACATTGGCAAATCCGGACATTTTGGGGTCCTTTGAATCCAAAAACATGTTTTTTGGAAAATGTCTGCGTGTGTGCATAGTGATAAGTTGCGTATTAGAATTAGTCCCCTAATTTAATGCAAAGGACACTTTGACAATACAATTTGATTCTCAAATCGAATATTGCAATGCCGAAATCAATCTTGCAAATTTATTTTTATAAACAAATAAAGCAGATTCCTAATAAAATCTGCATAATATTTTGCAAAACGCACTGATTAATTGAGTAACCAATATTTTTAAACAAATTTTCGTTTATATTCATTAATTTGCACTACATATTACCTTAAAAAAATTATAACTTTGTAAAAAAATTGTTTAAACAATTTCATTAATTTGCAAACAATCAGCATATTGTGATTCATATTCCAAAATTTTATATAGATTTTATGATTGACCCTCGTTAAATATTTTTCCATTATTTATTATTATTATTAACAATTTCATTGATTTGCAAACAATGTACACCTATAGTGTGAGCCATTTTGCAAAATTTCACGCACATTTTATTAGGCATCAAATTGCAGTGTACAAGGCAGAATGTACTATTTGTTATATGCTGAAAATCACCTTTATTTGTTTATAGCAACAAATTTATAAAATTGAATTTCGGCATTACGATATTTGGTGTTGTTGCCACGCGGGGTTCCAAATTAATAAAAAAAAAACATCAAAATTGGTCCAATAGGAGCCGAGATATCTATGATTTAAGAATCAAATATTTTGATTTATTCTTTCGTTATTTTACCTATAATCCTGAAAATGAAATACATTTAAATTTTAAGTCAGTATAGTACCAGAAATAACAAAACGATTCATACCAAAAAAATCATTTTATAATTATATTTTATTTTTATAATCCGTTTTTTCAACTTGTTTTGGAAGTTTTTGTTATTTTGCAACGAGACTACTTCATTTTACAATTATTAAACAACACCATCTTTTAGATAATTTAATTGCGAATCTTTTAACCTCTATACACTTTCCCTCTAGGACGAATAATTAAAAAGTTATACGCAAAAGAAAGGCGAAAAACGTAGGCGAAACTTTCTTCCTATTTTGTCACATTTTGATTTTTCTTTTGTTTAGCACACCTTTTTAAAGGTACGCATATCGAAATTCTTATTTCTGAGGTGATATTACAGTTACCATAAAATTATAACAGACTGAACAATTCTGAATTATTGATTTTTCAGATTACTCGATTTATTTTATTGAGATTAACCGACTATTTCGACAAAAATAAATATTAGTCAAAGAGGAAAAGTAGATATTAATGTTATCACTATTAATGACTACTTTAGAGTAAAATATAAGGTAAAAACATTATAAATACCTTTAAAGTTTCGAAGTCCCGTCTCTGCAGAATCACTAAAACACTCACTAATAAAGTCAGTCCCGAGATTACACACTAACGAATCTACGCATAAAGTCCCCGAAATCAAAAACCGGATTAAAGTTCGTTTAGCTAATTAAAAGAAGCCAATGTACGCGAAAAACCCGAGAAAATCCCTTCGAAATCTCTACGATCGATTTCAAGTCGAAGCAGGTCGAAGGTGTCAGAAGGGGGAGCGGCCAATCGCAGCCCAGCGTTTCCAACATCTCCAAATATGGTCATCGGAGTTGGACAGTCGACGTAGTCCAACAAAAAATTGGTTCGACTTTTGAAGTCAGGCGAGCGCGCCACGTTGTCGGATTTCCTTCTTCGATTATTTTCGAACCATTAACCCTACACAAAGTTAAAATGATAATTTTGTTTGGAGGATTCATGATCGTAATAATAATTCAATAGTAAAAACGTAGTGTATACACTTTCCTTCGAATAATATATTTTAAATTTTTGTTAATAGCATATACGATACGTGGTGGATCATGTGTAGTCTCTATATATAAGATAAATATTTTAAAAAAGCACTTATGGAGGCGACCAACTCGACCTTTTTCAGAATTATGCCAATGAGCTGAATGAAGGCCATATTATGTCCAGGCCCCACTGTAGTAGGGATGAACCTATCCCGTCCTTTCCTGGTAATTTAAAGGGTGAGAAGCTTTGCAAGTGTGGGCAAAGTGCCAATCTGAGTCAGTGTGATGAAAACTTACAGAAACAATTGGGTAAACTTGCTGTGAGATTCTGTAGGGAAACTTTACAAACCTGAGGTACATTCACTATGTACCTGGGGCTTTCTGGAAGCTTAGTTTGAACTAATACCTACTCCCCAGTCCCCTTATAGTTGCTATAGAAAGGGTTCTGTTACAACTTAATACAAGCTATTAGTGCTTAATGGGTATACTACTAAGGAATAGGAACTTAACATGAACCTATGTCACCCCTTATACATGTAAACATGTACACACACATAATGGACGTTCATTGGATAGCCATTTCTTGGTAATATAATGGAAATATGTCAGAAGACAACTGAGGGAAGCGCATTTGTGGTCTCATTAAACGTAAAACTGAATGTCGTGGATATCTATTCGAAAATCTAGAATATCTACTGACCTTCTGATCAAGACGTTTCTGCCTTGGAAGGAAAACAACGCATCTCGGTTAATTCTCGCCATTTGTCCATCTCCCTTACCATGTAAACAGTCACCAGTCGAAAAACTCTTCAATTGTTTCGGAATTAAACTCATCACAAGCATCAGATTCAAATGTTACAATTGACATTTCGCATCTAATTATCGTATTTTTACAACCACTATCGACCGTCTATCGAACTTCGAAAGTTCGACCAATCGGAGTTCGACGTTTTCACCCTTAACTTTGTTTCTTTTGTTATTCCCTCTAGCAAACTTTTATCGCGTTGAATTTCACAACATTTTCCAATAATTCGACTCGTATGAATACATCAGATTGCATTACAGATACGAAAAGTTTCACAACAAATTCCAATAATTTTAAAACTTCGGACAGATGTCGGGCCATTAGCCAAGTTGTGCCGGTTGTGGAAGTGTGTGTGTGTGTGAGAGTGTATACCAGAAGTGAAGAACGTTCCCTTCAGAATAAGCCGTTCTAGTTAATAACAGGTATGTTCTTAACACCTATTGATATAGTTTTAGACGAGCCGTCCTGCTAGGGATTACTTATTCCTCAAAATATACCCCAAAGTGACGTCCAACGTTTTGTAGGTTAGAATCTTATTTTCACTTCCAGAGTGGTGTTTCCGTATGGCAATCACTCGGAATCGATTATGATCTTATGGTTAACGTTATCACAGTTAATTGCAATGCGTTTAAACCGTTTTATACCGCAATAGTAATGTTGTGAAGTTACTTCAACTGCATGTTTAATGTGCCGCGCGTGTGGCACCATCTCTTGAGAAGTGGATCGAAGTGAAGCGCGGCAGATTTGAAACGAGTACCGTTGCATTCGGCCTAACGCTCTATTGATTAAATCTGGTAAATGCGAAATCGTTGCCTTGCCCGTGAATATCCTAAGGGCGTAGTATGCGAAATTATATTAATATCGAGCCAGCAATTGGTGGTAAATTCAAAATTGCAGGCCTTCGTCCGAGTTGGAGTTGTTATTAGGCCGCGTTTTTGAGACGGCCCCGGCAAAAAATCCGCACGTTACAATTTCGGTATCAGATTGAAAATTACTATTTTGTGGAAATTAAGTTGCAGGACGTGATGTGTGTTATTAGAGAAGTATAACGTTGAAATTTGAATAGTATGATGATAAAATTTATGTGCCGGGGAGAATGTATAAAAGCGACGGCGGCTCTCCGCAAATTGTTTTTCGTTTTGTTTCGACGATATATGCACGTTGCATACTTTTTTATCCTCGTACTAGATCCTCGTAAACACTACAATCACACGGTAGACGTTCGAGAGCGGATACAAAACCACAGGCGAAGCAATGTTTAGTATTTACCTGACTTGCATTTATTGGAAAAATGGCATTACTTTAATACACTGTCTACCTATCAAAGGATTGTTATTTGCTGCCACAAATGTGGTGTCACATTTCAATCGGAATTTTGTTTTTTAGGCGACTTTGCTTAATTAATAAGAACTTTTCTATTTTTTCCCATTTTTATTTACTTCTGTCCTGTTAAAAGCACCAATTTATTATACTATACTATATATTACTATATATCATACTACACTATACTGTACATATACTATATACTATACTATATGTTAGTATAATATACTAGTTTCACAAAAAAGACATTTTGTACATGTTTAAAGCAAATTTTCCCTTCCATTAGAAATACTTGCCACTTTTAAAGATTGCATTCATAACACAACGTTATTTATTCCAGAAATGCCACCGAAGAAAGTAGCAGAGCCCGAGAGGAAACCTCCCATAGGAAGGGTCGGCACCAATTTGAAGGTGGGAATAGTGGGAGTACCGAACGTCGGAAAATCGACGTTTTTCAATGTCCTCACCAAGAGCTCGGCGGCCGCAGAAAACTTTCCATTTTGTACCATCGATCCGAATGAAAATAAGTATTCTTTTTGAAACAAGCTGTGATTTAGAAATGAATTTTTTGGCACTAAAAACTACTTTTGGGTCGTTCGGTAAAGGAAGTCAGTAGTTTTAAACCCGTTTATGAGATATGGAAGAGTTTTACTCCTGTCTTTTATAAAATTCCTTTCAATTTGGAAGTTGAAATAAGTTTTTTGAGTAATTTTTGTGATTTCTTAATGACAACTTAAATTTTTGTAGTCTTTGATAAGTTACGGTTGTCCAAGAAGTTTAAAATTTTAAATAAGTTTAATAAACAACTGAAAAGAAGTGAACCAAGTGTAAACATGGATAATCAACAGTTCCATTATGAATAACGATATTTACCCTCTTATTCATAAACGCATTTTAACGCTGAAATGGATTTTAGCTTAAAATGCGTTTAGAATGTGTTTCAACAAGGTAATTGTAGTTACCTCCATATTTAGAATACATGGAACAAAACACTAGTTATATCTGTAAAACACTTTCTGAACGTATTTTAAGCTAAAATCCATTTTAACGTTAAAAGGCGTTTATGAATAAGACCGTTACAATTTCTGCAACATACAACATATGTACATAGGAACATGAATTAGAGAAAGTGTTCTACCTTATTGTTTTTCTTAAAAGTTTGAACAATGCTTTTTTCCGCAGTTAGTAGATAGTAGTTGGTTTTAAATAATTTTGCAAATGACACTTTCCAGACTATTTAAAGTGCCTAACTCAAAAACTATAAGAGATACGAACATACCCCAAAGTATCTCACTAGTGATCACAAAAGATGCAAGCTTCTCAGTGCTTTTAAACAGTTTTAATCGGAAAACTATCAATACTTGCATACAGTATGTCTTTCCAGACTACTCATAAACTGTATAAAATACTAACGTACTTCAAAGCACTCCACTTATTAATAGTAGTGGAATAGAATACGAGGTATTTTAAAAATGTATGACAGAGCTCTTATGAAAATAATTATGTGGAGTTAGGTTACGTAGGTTTCAAAATGTTTTTAGAAAATCAAAGAAAATTCGACGTCTTTACCAAACTTCAGAGGACGTTCACTCCCTTCGTTATAAGGATTCTGTTTCAAGAGACCGAGGGAAAGATCAGCAAATTTTGTTTTTAGAGCAACGGTTAATAATGGACTCGGTCCAACTCGGTGAATATGAGAGCAACTGGTACGAAAGAGAAAATCATGTTACCTTCTTTCTCTGATCATACGTACTCAAATAGTCGATGGAAATTGGACAAAAATTCACATGCTTTAAGAAAAATGTTATTGGAGATTTTGTTATTCGCAGGTGTATGTGTTGGTATTCTCTAAAACATATTTCGATGGTAACTTTGGTAACCCTGTGCCCAAAGAATGGTGGCCCAAAAATGGTTAATGTTTTCGATTGTTCCAGTTTATCTCGAAAACCGTCCTAAGGTCCTATGAAGAAAAGTTGCAAACAAAAATTGTAGACAATTGAATTATCTATCGTTTCATATAAAAAAATTATAGATGGCGCCACTAATTATCGACATGTTTTGGAGGTTTTATCCATAAAATGAAAATTTTCTTTGTTTACAATAAATGCATATTTATTTTCAAATTATTATATTCAAGTTCACAGTACATATAGACATTATCTATCTAAAAATGTGTGCCTAACAACCTGAGGCATTTTCTGAGAAAAATGAAAAACGCAATTTTGAGCTCGCCCGTTGGTTGTGTGCACTTCGTAGCGCTTTTTTAAATGGCTGAGTTGATCAGAAATCCCGCCGCTTGCAAAATTCGATCCGTGAGTCATTTTCTCAACACGAGGAACATTAAACCAATCGGCATTCATCGACAAATTTTTGCTATCACCACATGAGGTATTAATGTGGGTTGAAATTAAAGTGAAATTAATGTGAGTGAGTGAAGTTATTCAACTCCTAATTGCTACTCAATCTCAATTGGGCAATCCCAAGGAAATGCAACTTAAGTATTCATCCTCGAGTTTCCCGTCGCTTTTCCACGAAATAAGTCACCTGTCACTCCTACTGTTCCCTTCAAGTGTTTTAAAAACGTCAATCATGGAAGCTCACCGGAGTTTAAAAGGATTAAAAACGAACTTTTACATAAAAACCGACGATATCCCGCTGACGATCGACCAAACCGTGATAATCCCCGAACGGTTCCTGGATTCTTTGGTGGGATCTGATCCCCGCGAGCAACCACAGAAAGCCGCCCCACTTCACAAATGGTACCCCCTCGCGAACTCCTTTTATCCCTTCACGGAGGACGTCGACCCGCTCGAAAGGACCCACCACCTCCTGGTCTCCGAACCCGAGAGTTTCCCCGGGAGGGAAACCGAACCCGGGGACTTTCCCTACTCCGAAACAGACGCCCAGCGTAAATACCTTGAATCGAACCCGGTCTCCTTCGTGATCTTTGGTAAACCAGAGATAGGCGAGGTGGAACTCGCCAAGGCGTTAGCGGAGTACTGGAACTGCGTATACGTGGAACCCGAGGTGCTGATCTGCGAGGAAATAATGAGCAACAGCAGAGTTGGTCAGTGCTTGGATTTCAACTTAAAATGCGGCAGGTCCTTAGACATAGGGATCATCATGAGACTAATCGAGAACCGGGTCAATTGTGAGACTGCCAAACACAGGGGGTTCGTGATTTGCGGTTTGCCATTGATCCCGAACGATCCCTATGAAGTGGATCCCTTCAGCTCGTCGTTCGCGGTTAGCACGGCCAAGGAAGTCGTGGAGGAAGTAGTGATAGGTTGCCTCGTGCAGATAATCGATCCCATGATGGATTACTTGATACAAGCCGAAGACGAAATACCAGGCGAGGGTCTCCCGATTGCTTTTTCCGATCCGTTCTTCGCAAAAACCCCAGCAACCCCCTTGGAATACGAATCAAATGATTACTTCGATATCGAACACGAGCCCGACCTACAGTTTTCCTACGAGCAACAGCTCGACTTCGTGTTCAAGCTCTTGAAGGAGCCGTTCTTGATCGTGTACGTCGTCTGCGGCTCTCCCGAGGTCGTCAACAAGAGAAACAATTACAGGTTCAACATCTACTCCAAAGCTAAAGTCGACTTGGTGCTAGCCGAGCGCGAGAAGACCTCGAGCATGTTCGATCTGAGACACCTGGTGACCGTGCCCAACAACTTCCCGGCGAAGGTGCGCAACCAGCTGGACGGCTACCGCAAAGGCGCGTTCAGCTTCCTGGAGAAACGCATCCTCACCCACGACCCGGATTACTTCGTCAAAGTCGACGGTCGCTGCTTAACTCCTGCGATGTTCGAAATGGTAAAAGCGAAGCTCGAAACTCTTCCGGTCCAGAGAGTGGTGGTCCCGACGAGGATCAACTACGTCGAGGATGTGTGGCCGGGGGAAGACGACGGAGGCGAAGCTCTCCCGGTAGCAAACAAGAAATCCAACCTGAGGGACTCGTTTAAGCTGTTACGCGCCAAGGACGTCGTCACGAGACGCTTCAAGTGGATCTGGTCCGAGTGGGGCGAGACCTGCGCGGTTTCAATGAGAGAAGGTAGCTACCTAGCGGGTAATCCTGACTACGCCGTCCACTTCATGAACAGGATATTCTTCCTGCACGACGAATCGGCCTTCGTGAAGTTCTACAGGAACCCGAGGCCGTACCTGCTGCCGCCGTTCCCGAGGTCGAGGTGCAGGATAGTCGTAATCGGCCCTCCCAAATCAGGCAAGACCGCCATATCCCGGACTTTGTCGTACCTATACGACGCTACGGTCGTACCATTGGACAGCATCGTGAAGGACCTCATCAGCTCACACATACGAGACGAGGAAGCGCTCTGGATACAAGAGGCGACGGCGGAGGCTTTGCGCCTCCTCCAGCTGAAGAAAGCTGGGGAAGCGGAAGCGTCGGACTTGGAAAGATTGGAGAAGATCAAGGGGTGGATAGCGACCGTGTCGGATAAACTGCAGGAGCTCAAGCGGATCCTGGATGAAAGGGTCAGGGGAAGTAGGTCGCTCGAAGTCTCCTCGTTCCCGATGGCGATGCAGAAGAAGAAGGTGGAGGAGCTCGAATCCGAGACTATGTTGAATGTGATCAAGGTCCGCGAGGAGCTGGAGGAACTTCACGTGCCCTGTTTTCAAGACGTTCACGTGGTACAGGATCTCATCGACGATAAGAGGAAGTTGTTGCAGTATTTACCGGCGGAGTTGAGGAAGAAACCTCCCGCGCCGCCGGTGACGGAAGATGACCCGTTCGTCGTGGAGTACGTCAACGACACCGTCAAGCGGAAGAAGTTGGAGTTTCATCTGTCCAGCGGTCTTCTAACGGACGGTTTGTAACGATCACGTTTTTTTGATAATACAATCAAAGTTGTGACACCCTTAAGTCACCGTACTTAAGGAAGTTGCCACTTTCCGGAGGTTAACGAGGGTATCACGTGTTTCATGTAGAAGGTTTCGGTGTGTTCTCAATAGTGCAATAGATAAGTAAAGTTCAAAACCTTGAATAAAGCATAAGTAATCATTCTTTCTCTAGATATAAATACATACATAAAAATGCAACTTGCCTGGAAATTTCCTGTACTATAGTATCGTAAACTGATTAATAATTGGATCAGTGGAACCACTGGCAAACCTCTATTATTGGGTTTATGAAGAACATTGATCAGAGGCAAAATAATATGTACAGTTGTATTTTAAGAAAAGCGATACCTCCTGATTAACTCACGTTCACTATATAAATCTGACGGATTTTGCCGGTCTCTCAAATACCATTTAGGTAATCGATTTATGTTATTAATAATTCGATTGACGTCCTCATAATAATCGTCATTCACCTTGAATCCACGTCTCGAAGGCGAACGTAACTTTTAATATTTTCTGAGGATACTCGAGGTAAACTCAAACCGATCTCGGCCTCATCTCATCCTTAAGGTGTACTTAGTTGCACATCTAGTCCTTAAGGTTCGAGGAATCCTGAAGGCGCGCTTATAAGTTTGCCTTAGTTGAAACAAATAACCAATGAAGGCATTCGCCAGGGCTTGCTGAGGTTTCGTACGCCGGTGTTAATAGGGAAAATAAAAACCTGAGTAATCCCTTAAAATTGCTCATTACAGGTTTCCTTAATACCATCGAGGGCATCGAAGAAGCGTACGCCGCGAAGGGGCTTGGAAACGGCGGATGGATCATCACCGGGATACACCAGACGAAAGGATTCTTAGACAAATTATTCTTGGGGCACGTCGTAGACGATATCATCGTCCTGAGAGACGGCAGTGAGGGCAACGAGTTCCTGAAGGAACGTTACAAACGTAACGAAACAGTCGAGATGGACTACCGCGCCTTCCTCGCCGGTATCGGTGAAACCGAGGCTTCCTTGCGGGCGCCGGAATCGAGCTCCACGCATTCCTTCCATGGTCGAATCGTCAAGTCGATCATAGCCGACATCATCGACGCGAACTTGCCCATCGAGGAGGACTCGTCGGTGGAAATCGAGCAGCGCTTGCAGAAGTTCTCCTCGAAGTACGACAACATCAAGCGTTACTTCGCCAAGCACGGACTCGAACCTCTCGAAATCGACATCGCGAACAAACCCATAGAGGAAATAGTAACCGAAGCGTTACGCTCGGTGAATCGTTACCGATTGTTCGCTAAGCCCTTCACCAACGAGGACCGAGCGGAGGAGATACAGACTTTCGGCATACAAACCAGTAGGAGCCACGGAGGAGAGGAGACCGCGCACGAGGGACCCCTCCAAGCGCCCGAGGAGAGCTTAGACGAGTACCGCCAGTACGGCGACACTCTCCACTACTGCCCCGTCGCTTTGTTCGACAACTTCGTGCTTTGGAAGGGGAAGGAGAACTTCACCGCCATGTTTCGCAATAACGTCTACCTGTTGAGCACCGACGTGGCCATGGAGCGGTTCCTTCTCGACCCCGACAAGTTCCTCCCGGGCAAGCCGCCGAAGAGCTTCCCGCCGCCGAGGATCTGCGTGACCGGCAGGAGCGGCACCGGGAAAACGACTCTCGCTTCCCGCGTAGCGAGCAATTACGGGTTATGCCACGTCCGTTTCATCGAACTCGTCAGGGAGAAATTTTCCACGGACCCGGGCGACTCGATCATCGAACTCCACAGCGAAGATGACTTGAGTGACGAGTTGAAGGCTTACCTAAACGGCGAGGGACCCTTACCCGAGGAATTCTACAGCGATTTATTACGCAGGTACTGGACCGAGGCGCCCTGGAAGAATATGGGCTTCGTCCTGAGCGGTTTCCCCAATAGACCCGCCGACGTCGAGATGATGGCGAAGTACCAGCTCATACCAGACGTCGTGATAGAGTTGTTCCCCTCGACCGTCGAAGTCCAAAACGCGATATTACAGGACATCTATCAGAAATGGGAAGAGAAATTCCTGCAGAGCCGCGAGGAAGAGCACCTGAGCCGTTCCTACAACATCATCCAGCGGGAGGATGACCGCCACAGGAGGTTCCAGGAGCTAATGGACGAGAGGCGGGAGATGCGCTACGAGAGCAGGAAACAGAAAACCGCCTCGTCCGCCGACGACGTGGAAGCCAGGGAATCCGACTACGAAACACAAGCCTCATCTAAGGTCAGCTTCGATTCCGTCGAGGACCAAAAGGACGTGGACGAGGTGATGAAGATCCTGGACCAGGAACTGCCTGATATTTCCTCTGAAAAGGACCAAACCGCCGACGAGGCGAAACAGAAGTTTACCTCATCCGCAGAGGAATTCAATAATAAGGACGTCGAGCTGCTTAAGAGCGTGGAAAAGAAATGTGGCGAGGAGTGCGTCAGCTATCAGAAGCTCGCGGTCGATATGGATTATTCCGACAAGGTTTTCATCCACGCGCTTTATCTAACTGACGCCATAAAGCACCGGACGAATTCGATGTATGAACGTTGCTACGACGTGAATCCCAATGAAGCTGCGGATCTGTTATCCTGCGGTTACTTCTTCCTCAGCAAATTCGGTATGACCTGTCCCGTGCAATATTTCGACGGCAAGAACCCGTTCCAAATGTATTTGCCCATGAAGGACCGCAACGACGTCTTCCCGGTGATCCATCGGAATTTTATCTACTTCCTGATCGCCGGGAACGTCGCCAGGTTTAAGAAGGATCCGCTGCTCTTCGTGACGAACGATTTCCAATTCCCTCTTCGGCCGTTTACCGTTGGGGTCACGGGGCATCCGAAGAGCGGGAAGACTACGCTTTGCAACAGGATTCAAAAGGAGTACGGCATGAAAATCGTCAGCAGGGGGCAGGCGGTTAGGTACGTGTTGAAGGAGTTGCCGTTCTGTAAATTGGCCGAGACGGTCGAGGAAAATTTGAAGAAAGGCGCCGAATTATCGGATGAAGTCGTCGTTAGATGCGTCGAAGCTGCCTGCTATGACCCCCTCGCCGTGACTCAAGGTGAAATTGGTGATACTTTTTTGTGGTGCCATGCACCTCTCTGTCTTTAGTCGTAGTTGTATTACTGCATCATTTGTAACGTGATATTCGTAGCGTGCGTCGATAGCACCAGAGTTCAAATGATTCTACCAGCCTTGTGGTATTCTCTATCCATGCTATCCACGCAATAATAAAGTATAGAGAGAACTTAACACCTCAACACACGCAATCGAAGTTACACATACCCCAACATAGCCGAACTTACTACCCTACTGGTCCTAAATCGTATCACTTCCTCATCGTTTTATACCCTTCTTTCGTACCCCAGGCGTGATCTTCGACGGTTTCCCCAACACCTCCGCCGAAGCCCTGCAGCTGTCTTACCTCGGCCTGATCCCCTTTCTGATCCTGAACCTGAGAGGTACCAAGAGGGACTTCCTGGAGTGCTTCTCCACCTCGAGTGGCTCGAGGGGCTTCCCCAGGTATACCCCGGCATACTTCGATGTCCTCTCTAGGCGATACGCGCAACTCACCAAAGGCTTCCCGGAGTGGTTCGAGAGGGAATATCAGGTCCGCAGGTGTATCCCGGCCGCTGCGAGCAAATGGTTAGTCTGGAAGGAGGCGCGGAAGAGGGTCGAAGAAGTATATTTCAAGAGGAAGGAGTACTACATAAATGCGTACAAGGATCGCGCGTTGAGTTTGGATTACATGCTGGTCACCCCGTTGGAGTTCCTCGAGAGGAGAAGCAAGTTCAAGAGCTTCTGCCCGTGCTGCTTGCATTTTGATGGCATTCTCACGACGGGCGGGGAGCCGCCGTACAGGACCACCCTCGTGCAGTACCTGGAGCACTTCTACTGGTTATGCGATCAGCACGTCGAACCCTTCCACTTACGACCCGTTTGTTTCTTACCGCCGAACAACAAGCACTCGCTACCGAAGGAGCTTCCCTCTTCGATCACGCTAAGGAGCGTCCCATCGAACGTCGCCGAGGAGGGCTCCTGCGTCGTCTGCTACAAGAAAGAGCACAGGGTGGTCGACGGGCTTCTCGGCTACGCCGTCGATTACTCCGACCGCGTGTTCCTCTTCGACAGCCTGCGCTGCATGCAGGACTTCATGAGGAAACCCCACGACTTCCAGGTCTCCATCAGGTTCAGACCGCCGACGGATTACCCCTCGTTGGACTACAGGGAGCTCCCGGTGCTGGGGATGCTCGAACAGTACGTCGGACACCCATTGGTCGCCTCTTTGAACCACGTCGTCAGTCGTCGGCCGATCGTCCCGGGTTTGGGCGTCGCCGCCTCCGTATTGGTGGGCATCGGCTTGCACCTCAAGGTCCACTCCTCCAAGGTGCCCGAAGAGTACCGGAAGCTGTACTCCGAGGGATATGATCGATTTTATGAGAGGAGGAGCAAGCTCGTGAAGTACTTGAATAGGATGAAGTCGATCGTGAATCCTTACGTGTATTACCAGGAACCGTTGCCGGATTACGTGGAGTACTCGACGCCGAAGGAGAGCTCCAGCAAGGTGCATTAGGCAACCAGCGTGGTTTTTAATGATGTTGTAGTTGTTTGATTAAAAGGTTTATGTCGTGTCGGTGTTTGAAGTATGGCTTCTTTTATATCGCGCGCGTGTGGTAAACGTGGCAGTTCCGCCAAAGCCGTGCTGGTAAAACATAATACCTAAATATATCTAGAGACTGTTGACAAATATTTCATTACATATAGACAAGTTAAACGTGTCTGGTAAACTGTCAGTGCAATTACCAAATGTTATGCAAGAAGATTTTTTAAAATCTATTTTCATCAAACCACATTTGGGGTTTTTGTAATAATTTTAGCATCTTTTCTTTCACACTTTCCCGCGATTTATCATCACAGAAACCTACTATGTCATCTACGTAAGGGAGTCATCAACTTGATCGAAAGTATCATTAATATAAATCAAAAATAGAAGAGGCCCTAACATGGTGCCTTGTGGAACACCTGTATCCACGGGCTTTACGTCACTCCTAATGTGATTTGATTTAACAGTTTGCGCAAAATGAATTATTACATGTCGATTAGTGTAAATGTATTATCATTTTTATTTCCATTACGTAGGGTACCCGTGCCAGACGAGAGGTTCGACTACCTCTGCGAATACTTCAAGCCGGCGAGGTAAGTTTAACTACTGTGTAATATATATCGGATTGTAGTTACCTGAATCGATGGTAAATTGCCTTAATCTCATATAATTTCAAATTGGGAAATTAAATATGAAACTCGGTTACGATTTCGATAATTCCATCATTACATCCCCGAGTTTCCCCTTTTGAAAATTTTAAAACCCTAAACACATACCGGGATATCTGCTAAACGTCGCGTTTAGGACGAAATTGCCGGTATAAATTGATTCCGTTTCCATTGTCCCCAATCTAACGTGCAATTTATCTACGCCGGTTTCAAGTAAATGATAGGTTTTAATTTTTTCCTTTGGATTTTTTTTTGTTATCGTTATTGTGTCTTCCTGTGATACTTAACATGGTAAACCGTACCATTTCACACGGAAAGTTAATGATACATTCCGGTGACAAACTCGACGAGGAAATGTTAGGTGTTGGAAACTGGATAAGTGGCGCGTTTAAGTTAGGTTTACAAGGCAGAAGAATAGTAGTAATGTAATGAAATTATACGTTAGAAATAGAGACTATTCTAGTTACGTCTATTAAGCCAGGTCATCCATTTCATAAGTCGGCATTGTTTATAGCACTATATTTTATTGGTAATTTATTACGCCGAAAAGGATTTTATTGCTCCACCCCTTTCCGAGATGAAGGGGATCTGGCTTAATATTTAAGTCAGGTCACCCTATATTTCCGGATCCAGTAAAGATGCAAACATTTACCAAACGTCATATTTTATTGCTGACGATATGGGCAAATTGCGATTTCCCAAAATCACCCCTTCAACCCCCAGCAGATTTCTCACCTCCCCTAAATACCTCGGAAGACATTTTCTTTGGAAATCAAAACGTGGATTCATTCAATACCGTGAACAATACTTGCCGGCTCGTCAAGTATGAATTTTCAAGTACAAAGTTCAAGTACCTGACTTAAGTATTAAGCCAGATTATCCCCTCTATCTCGGAAAGGAGTGGAGCAATAAAATCGTTTTTAGCGTAATAAATTAGCAATAAAATATATTGCTATGAAGAATTCTGACTTACGAAATGGATTTCCTGGCTTAGTAGACGTGTTCTGCTTGGGTGGTGACATTCTGAAAAAATTATGATGTTCCAACCACGCCATCAGACTTCATTGAAGTCTTGTTTTCAAACAGAAAACATCACTTCTTGTCGCTATCGGTATCAGTAATGAAGGCTAAACTAACAAATCGATGAGTAACTAGAGATAACATGTTTGCCAAATGTTAAAAATATACTTCGTTACCATAACAGAAGAGATTAATAGCAGCCGGCCGAATTCGAAAATCTCTAGTTTCACGAGAGTTCCCATCCCGGCATGTAACACAGAAATTACCCAATTTGCCGAATTTCCTAAATTCGGTGTTAAATGACCTGAGGGTAGCAGACATGTTTAACGGAATAAATTGCTGAAATCGCGACAAATTATAGAGCAGGTTTATGGGCTTCGGTGCGCTGCTACTCCAATTTGTCTCATACTCTTCAATTTCTATTATTAGAGATCGTTCCGATTCCGACGGTCGCCATTAGGCTAGAATGACAGCAGGTACACTTAATTTATCTGCCAGGGAGGATGATGAGGCGTTCCCCTTTTGTTGGTCGAATTGGCCTTCTTAAACTTGACGAGAAGTCGTAAAAATACACCCCGATTGGGAAATTAAAACGAGCACCTGTTCCCTCGCTCGACGAAAAATGTGTCATATCGCTGAGTTGGTAATGAAGCCATGTAAAGTTTCCCAAGAGCACGACCCCAGGTTCAAGTAGTCTTCCAGTGATTTACATTAGATTTTTTGAAGTGATGTTCCAGTGGTACTAAGAGGGTGCAGATTATCACCCTGAAAGCTCAACCCTTAGATGGAAGCAAAGGCTCTCCCACGGGTTGTGATTAGATTTTTTGAAGTGAAATATATTTGGGCTCGTTGCGTTGCAGAGTAACTTAAACGACCAGGCTGGTCAGTCATATGTAATAATCAGTCGCGTAACAATTGTTATATAATACAATCCAAGCTATTTATAATAAATTTGTGTATGTAAATATAACTGCTTCACAATCACATTGCTACTAATTGAAAAGGTGAAATGCCCAGGATATTCAAACGGATTGAATTTTAAAGTACTGAAAGGAAATAAAAAGTAGATAGACAGATTGCCATGATAGTCGATAATTGACGTTGTAGCCACTAGTACTAAATTTTCATTGAAAAGGTGCAAGGATAACTAGCGAGGCCAGTTTTTTTAGAAACGCTTACTACATCATTGACCAGTGAAACACTATCAAGTTTAAACCAATTCGTTGCTACTAGTTTAAAAGATAAGCACAGAAAGTCACAGGCTTACTTAATTTAAACTAGTTCATGTTCTGTTTTCTATGAAGGATCAGGATGTGTAAGAACATGAAGAAGTGTAAATGGCGATGGCAATGGTGTTTTGATGATTTTCAGGTTCATTACTCATTTCCTCCAAATTTAATTGTTTGTTGTCGTCTGTATAGTTGACAGTAAATGGTTTATTTATAGCTTCATCTGACATTCACTTAGCTTCACTAAGGTGGATTCGTCTTTTTTGTCATGGTAATATAGTACTCTTAAGGGAGCAGGATCTAGAGGTTAAGTCATTGTTACTTCACTACATGGAGCGCACTTACTTGCACTGCAAGCGTCAGAAATTCCTGACTTTCACTAACATTTTTGCATCGAAATCGAAGCAAGAAGAGAGTAGCATTTCCCTAAATTGAATTCATGAAAGGAAGTGTTTGATATCCTCCAAAAAATGTGGATACCACTACTGAGCTTAGGGAGTCGAAACTTTGCCACATGACATCTAATCAAGTATGAAAATTCGAAAATTTCCTCTTGAAACTTTATGCACTTTATTCCTATCGGTGCAGACAATTCAATTTTGCGTCTGGCATCACCCAACCTTGAGAAAGAAACCCGCATAACCTCGTCGCCATGTTAATGTTTATTTAGCGATTGTTTGTGTGTGTGCGTCTGTATCATTAGCTTTTATATTCAAATATGGGGACGAGGAAAATCGTCGAGAGGCAATTTGGTCCCCGTCCGGCCCGTTCTAATTTGAAGGCGCCTCTCGGCTGGTGGGAAACGCGCTCTCGGAAAAAAATCCCAAAAATTCGGCGTAATCTCTCCTCTATTAACGGGGCCGTTAGAAATTGATATCGCCGTTAATTTAGGCATTAATCTTAATTCATAAATAAGCGGGTATGGCCCGACGAAAGGAGAGGCGAACTCGTTATGGCGGGGTTCTTAAAGGTTATGTGACGCCTCGGATTTTCCTCCGTTCTAAATTACCGTTTTATTGTTTAAAATGGGAACCTTGCAAGGTCTAATGGCAAGACAAATTATTTTATGGTATATTTTTTTGGGTTTTAGCAAAGTTCCAGCTTTCCTCAACGTAGTCGACATCGCAGGGCTTGTAAAGGGCGCTTCAGAGGGCCAAGGTTTGGGAAATGCTTTTCTCTCTCACATCAGCGCTTGCGACGCCATTTTCCACCTTTGCAGTAAGTTTCTACCAATGTATTGAACAAGTAATAACAAACGCACTAATTTCCGACCATGTTTGTACCTCTTGTAACCCCATTCCTCTATCAACTTGCCTAAAGTTTTCGAATCTCTGTATCATTTTCCTGAAATTCTCATTTTTGGATGTTTCCCCAAGGAGCGTTCGAGGATGACGATGTCACCCACGTCGAGGGCGACGTGAACCCAGTGAGGGACTTGGACATCATAGCGGAAGAATTGAGATTAAAAGACGAAGACTCCCTTGTGAAGCACATGGAAAAATTGGAGAGGGGCGTCCTGAGGGGCGGGGATAAGAAGGCGAAACCGGAATATGTGAGTAAAAATAGATTATTTTTCTGGAAAGGCCGGGAAACGCACCATTTAGAAAAATCACAAAAATTCTGAACAATAACATATTAATAGAGGTGATGAATTTGAGTGTGATCATTTGGTCTGCTGGAATGACCAGGTGCTCATATTGGAGTCAACATGTGCAGTGGCGGTTTTCATTTGTTGGCCAAAATCTGTTGTATTTTTTTGGAATTCATAATTTATGTTTGGATGGACTAAACGTCATTTATCAACAATGATAGCGTCTTTATAGTATCAAAGTTACTTAAGTACTTTTAGATTCCAGGAAAAATCTGAACGATTCAGGGAGGTTTTCTAGTGATTGACATAATCCAAGATTCCAAAAGGTCTTCATTGTTGAATAATTTTTGAAACTATCATGAAAGGCTTTAGAACCCAAAGAGGGTTCCTTAGGAAACCAGAAAAATTCTTGGAAGGTGTTCTTGACACTCGGAAAATTGAAAACCATTCTAGATGACTCCTGAATATGATTAAACCAGTTTGCCCCAAATGGTGTCCAATTTATCCAGCATTCTCCTTGAGAAAGTATTGGAAGTTTCCTGAAACATGTGAGAATCCATGGAAACACTTTTGTATTCCATACCTGAAAGGCATGGAGATACACATGTGAATCCGACTGCTGCTACGCATGCGCGTAGGTGGGCAGATCTAAGTGGAAAGTGTGGTGGGAGACAGCTGCCAGGAACCAAATTTTTAGCTAAACAGCTAGCCAGAAAGCCCGTGTTCACGCTAACAACACGGTTCAATAATCACATTTCCATACCTTGGACAAATGACCGGCTCTTTGTCTATCCCCTGCAGCCATCACTTTTCCCTAGATTAATTTCACGACGATGATCGATCGGAATTCGCCTCTCCTCGCCTTTCTCCCGCGTTTTGCATTTACACCGGTACGTCCGATGACTTTGGGATTTTTTTCGGGTGGTTGTCGGCCCTCGTGAAAGAGTCGAAAGGTTGTCAAATTGTTGTATGTAAATGAGGGACGCATGCGTCGCGTGTGGTCCGAGATTTCATTACGATCGGAGATGAAAGAGTACGGTCCTTGTTGTGTCGTGTCAGAAGGTATCACGTAGCCTATCACAATCATCAATGAATTAATAACGATAATAACGTGGAGGATGAATGAATGGAGGGTGATTTTCGAAAAGTTTTGTATAAATATCGCACCTTTGTATGGTTTTTTTGTCGAAGTATGAAGTGTATAGGCGCTCTTTGATGGCAGAATCGCTCGCTCTTGTACTACGCTATTTATAGCATACTCGTAAGTGCTTGTAATGTGGATGTTTTGTAGTTTTGCTTGTTGTAGTCCTAAGGGACCACTGCAAGATCGACCATATGGGATAAAAATAAATGGGGAAATTCTCAACGTTCTAAGATAGGTGGATGAAGCAGTAATTCTATCAGACATCTTTGAAGGTCTTCAGATCATGCTTGCTCGTATTCAAGAGATGGGAGAAGAATTGTACATCAAAATAAGTGTGATACATGGGATAAAAATAAATTGGGAAATTCCCAGTATTCTAAGATAGGTGGATGATGCAGTAATTCTATCAGACATCTTTGAAGGTCTTCAGATCATGCTTGCTCGTATTCAAGAGATGGGAGAAGAATTGTACATCAAAATAAGTGTGATACATGGGATAAAAATAAATTGGGAAATTCCCAGTATTCTAAGATAGGTGGATGATGCAGTAATTCTATCAGACATCTTTGAAGGTCTTCAGATCATGCTTGCTCGTATTCAAGAGATGGGAGAAGAATTGTACATCAAAATAAGTGTGATACATGGGATAAAAATAAATTGGGAAATTCCCAGTATTCTAAGATAGGTGGATGATGCAGTAATTCTATCAGACATCATTGAAGGTCTTCAGATGATGCTTGATCGTATTCAAGAGGTGGGAGAAGAATTGCTAATTGCAAAAACAATAAATACACAAATATTTCACTAGAAAGATGTCTTCATATGTATATATGTGTCTGTACATGTGTTCCCATACATAGAGATATGAATATAAGGGAAGAATCTTCCATCAACCTCGTAATCATCACTATTTTAACCATAAATAACAAATAAATGTTTCATATGAAATTAATGTACATTAATTATCTCTATGAATCAGTAAACGAAATGTTACAATCTCTTCATTCAACATTAGTGACATAGTGATGTCAATACAAGTTGAAATAAGGAGAATTTATGGTGGTAGAACATAAATAGGATGAGAAACGCATACGAATGAAAAGTTGTGGGCTCTTCAGAAAAGAACATGGAAAGGTATAGACCTTTGAGGACATGTTAGAAAAGCTGATACAAGAATGGATATCGATGGCAAAAGTAGACAACACTGGAAGGATATAACAAAACTATGGATCAGGATGGGGTCACGTAATCGATTTCAAAATCTCTCCGTTCCAAAATAGACAAAAACTGATACTGTAACCAAAAAACTTGCCCATAACTAAAACAGTGACATAGATATTTTCTTCCAAAAGAATCGTCTTGGAAACTGAAAAACTGATTGAGAAACGCTGGGATGACGGACACTACAATTATAATAAAAATGATAAAGTAGTTTAGGAGGCTAGATGAGGAACTTAGACACTTTATAGGCTATTAATATAAGCTTGATGCTAAGCGTTTCAAACTCCTGGTTGCATATTTTTCTTGGGTAATCACTTAAAGTGTTCTAATAGTTCTACTCCAATCAGTGTCGATAAATCCCTTTAAAAAAGTTGACTTCCTATGAAATAGCGCAATAAACGGCTCGACGATTGAACCGAAGTTTCTCATCGACATCACCAATTTCGCGTTTAATTTCATTTAACGGTATCGCTACTTTAAACTTCCTGATAAAACATGGTTCGTTTAAAATCAGCACTCAGGCTCGTTATAACGTCGAATCTAAAACCATCGCCATTAACGGACCCGACATCACATTACATATAAAACGAAAAAACAACGACAACACCTAATCGAACACGATCCATTAATAAATCATGACGTCGCACAAAAATCCCGATACCCCCTCGATAACACATAATTGATCTGAGAACAATAATGCAGCATGATTCGATTTGACTAGGAGAGGAAGATGGAGAAGAGGAACCGTGGCCGACACGGGCCGGGGCGTTAGGGGCGGACCCGCGCCTGCCCCCCCGTGGGGCCCGGGACCCGCGGGGGGCGCACACCCCACAGGTGTCGCCTTATTAGTAACGTCTTGGTGTGGGGTCGCTGAAAGGTCACGTGCGACCTCCACGGGGACAGAGGAGAGAAAATCTGCGTGGAAGTGAGCGCTGTCTTGTTCCTGCCTGGAGCAGAAGCGGTACGGACTGAACGGTATGTTCTTTTTGATTCGATAAAAGGCGCAGGTTTCACAGAAATTGGAAAAACATGGAACTCTATTGTGCCACCCATAGCTGCCCAAAAACACTCTATGGAGCATAATTTCTTTCTCCTTGTCGTAGATTCGTTTCATCCTGTACGTAGACAGAATTTTGAAGATCGTGTGAAGTTGCCTTCGAATTTTACATCAACGAATAGTATGGATTGGGTCCACGAATTGGACAGGTCGGTTGGAGTGGACCGACTGACAGCTTTTGAAGATGTTGACCACGTGGGTCCCTTGGTTCTTGAGAACTTCTTGTTGTTGCTGACATTTCAGTGTGACTAGTTGTTTGGAAGAAAATAATCCAATCCACTATTTGGTGTTGCCTAGGCTTCTGAAGACCTGTTGGGTGATTGGCAGGCACCTGGATAATACTCATGAGTCTATTATTCCACCACGTGTATGAACTGGTTTTTCATGAAACAATTTTAGGTAAATTTTCACCAAGCTGTACCGATTTTTTTTTTCAGGACACTTTAGTGAAAATCAAACAAGTCCTGGTTGAAGAGAAGAAGCACATAAGATTTGCCGACTGGGACACCAAAGATGTAAGTATTTCAATTTTACTTCAAATAAATAAAGGGATTGCTAAATTTGGTAGGAGTGTTCTTCATCAAACTGATTAGTCTATTTTAGAGTTTATATACAGTTTTGACTTAAACAAATAATAGTGTATTTGTCTATAAACACTAATTTTGAAACGACTTGCAGTTCTTATAGTCCTGAGAAACGCCGGGAATATTTTTGAAACTTCCATGTCAGATTTCCGTTAATTCAATTGGATTGAATAGTATTTGGTACTGTATTGTACATTAAGTATTTATGCTGTTCCATGCTTAACTTCTTAATCCGATTTCAATGTGATGTTAGTACAAAATTTGGAAATGTACAAAGCATAGCCGCCATTGCAAATTAATTAAAAGGTATAATTATCGACTTAACCTAAAAAGTATTACGTAATATACCTTTTCTCTCAAAACATCACATTTTAAACGCGAAAACAATTCAGAACAGTTTCCAAACCTCTCGAGATTCTGTTAATTTTTACAGCTCGTTATGAAGCATTGGGACCGTCATTTATCCTCGGGACCTATTGTACCTACTCATACCTCTCTCTTCCATGACTCCGTACAATGTTAATGTGGTATAATAATATCACCACCTGGTGATCACCTCCTAAGTGATAGCATTCACGACGCTCTTTCACTCTCGACGGGGAAGCGCGGTTTACAACGACAATCGCAGTGACTGTGCGGATTCCCTTTTTCAATTTATCATTTCGAGTGTGACTGCTCTCGGTGTATTGAGAACGATTTTGTGGTCATATACGCGTGTATAAGAAATTTGGAATTTTTAGATAGTCGATCAGTCGAATCGAAATCCACGCTTAATTTGAACGTATAGCCCAGTTTGTAGAGCAGAGAAGAGCTGTTTTGGTGGAAACTGTTTAAAATGGATCAAAGATGATGAAAAACCAAAATATAGATAAATCTTTGCTTTTGCGTTTTATTTTTTAAACAATAAAAATTTAAAAAATACAATATGTGGTATCGACGATTTGTAGAGAATTAAAAGACCACACTGATCGTTTCTAAGAAATGAGGAAACTTGGAAAAACCATTCAAAAGGACCTTTTTTCAAAAACTCATAGCTTTGCCCAGTTTAAAGCTAAAGCGCTAATTTTGCGTGAAGTGTTAGGTAATTATGTCTTGTTTAAGCACGCCAAAATTGGATGCTGCAGGATGAATAGTTTTTGCATAATTACGTTATTAACAATTTACACCGAAATTTTGGAAAATTCATCGTATTAATTGAGATGGGCCGATTTTAATTTTTCGAAAGGTTTTTGAAAGAGGATATCGAAACCTACAACTTGGCTATCTTGGATTTTTATATAAGTTTGGAGAAAAGTGCGAAAAATGGCCTCGAACATTGTGCAAATGTGAAAAAATCGCGGATTTCGCGCAATGTTCGAGGCCATTTTTGCACTTTTCTCCAAATGTATATGAAAATCCAAGATAGCCAAGTTGTAGGTTTCAATGTCCTCTTTCAAAAACCGTTTGAAAAATTAAAATCGGCCCATCTCAGTTAATACGACGAATTTTCCAAAATTTCGATGTATATTGTTAATAACGTAATTACGCAAAAACTATTCATCCGATAACATCCAACGTTTGCGTGCTCAAAGAAGACATAATAACCTAACGTTTCACGGAAAATTGACCCTTTAGCTTTAAACTGGCCAAAGCTGTGGATCTTTGAAAAAAGGGTCCATTTTAACGGTTTTTCCAAGTTTCCTCGGTGAAAAATGCTCCAGTCACCTTTTAGAAACACTCATTTTAAAGGTCTTTTAATTCTCTACAAATAGTCTGTACAACGTATTGCATTTCCGTCAATGATTTTCATGCTATGGTGAAAAAACGACCTGTTTTTTTAAATTTTTATTGTTTAAAAAATGCAAAAGCTCAGATTTGTCTAGATTTTGGATTTTTATCATCTTCGATCTATTTTACACAAAGTTTTTTGGTCCGTCTGCTGTTAAATCTTATCCACCAAAAAAACTCTATAAACTGGGCTATTATACGATATATTGTATTTCGTACATTCAAACAAAGAGTATCATTGATTTTTATATAATCAAATTGTTTAATCACCTAAAATTTCCCTAAATATGTTAGAGTTATTAAGTTTAATTTAGTCAAATTATTAGTTAGTAGTTAAATCATTCTTTCGCAGATCGAAGTTCTCAATAAATACTTATTCTTGACGTCAAAGCCAGCGCTCTATCTTATCAATCTCGCTGAGAAGGACTATATCAAGAAGAAAAATAAATGGTGAGTAACAATAGGCAATGTTTACTATTTAAGTCTTTACTTTTTGAAGTGCCCGTTATCATTTTATTCCTGTAGTAATTGTTGAATGGAGGAGGAAAATCTCATGCACAACACAACTTTCTTTTGGAAGAAGGGTTGGGCTATTTTAATAGCCCTGTGTAGTTCAATCTATTTAATTTACTTTTGATGCGGTTTTAACACACCACTTTCTCCACTTTACCCATCAAAAATTCATAAACTTTGAAATCTGTCCAAGAGGAGCCCTAATTGGCCTGATTTCTTTTTTTTTTTTCGCTTTCCTCATTCACATCGAATTGAAATATTAATAATACCCTGTCGAAACATCTCGAAGGTTTGCGGTCTAACCCACGTCAAGGCGAATCCTTCCCTCTTTACAAATTGATCCGTTACGTACACTTTCACGATCTCTATTTTTCATCCGATCGCGTTTCCCTAAAGAAGTTCATTCGTGAGATGGGAAAAGTTCCCTCGGTTGTCGTCTGTTACGTTTCTATTGTTCAAAAAACGCGAAATGTGAGGGAAAAAGAACCAGATGAGGTAGTGACATTAAACGTTTTCGGGATAGAAAAGTGGACGGGTCAACAATGATATCGAAAATCCCTTTTTCTTGATCAAGAATTCAGGGGTGGAAGTAAATGGGACCTTAGGGGCGTCGAGGCAGGTTCAAAAGAGGTTCAAATTATTTGAACACAGTTCGCAGGGTTCTGATAGTATTTACAGATAATTTGTTCTTTTCAACCGACTAATTAGTACTTAATAAACTGGTGGTACTTACTTGCAGGAATTTAGTGTCGAATTAAGAAAAAATGTTATGAAGTTAATCTTCTTGGAATTAAAGTGTAGAAATTTTTTTTTCTTGAAACGCAATTGTAGATTCGCAGTTTTGTATTATTTTCTTAAATCAATCATTGAATTTTTTGATTTATTGTTATGTAAATTTAGCAATTGTAGTTTTTTTACGTTTCAAATATGACGATCGTGGTGAAATGATAAAAAGGCTAATTTTTCGGAATTTTGTACCATTTTTATACCCTCTCTGTATAACATATAACATACCTAATCGTATTATACAGTGCGAGTCTCTAATTTGGAATAAATTCAGTAAATCAAAGACAGTTTTTTTGTTGGAAATATGCTCAAACAGGTCGATTAGTATTTTGAATCGCGCTGTTTTTGATGCAAGAAATACTAATTTTTTATGATTATTCTTAAAGGGTCTATCAAGTCGCACGTACGTACCAAATATAAGATATTTATTCCTTGTCGTTTAAAAGATTTCAATTTCAGATGCTCAAATTTGGTGTACAACATTTTCTTATATCAAAAAGAGTGCAATTAAAAATACTACTCGACCTGTCCGAGCATATTTCCAACAAAAAGACTGTCTTTGATTTACTGAATTTATTCCAAATTAGAAACTCGCACTGTATATATAAATCATACAAATTATAATTACACATTTATGATTGAATTTGGTTTTATCTAAAGTAGCACTTTATAACTCAAATATTGCATTAATTTAATCAGTTTACATATGTAATTATGACAAATTGCAACTATCACACCGTTATTTATTAATTCCAGGCTTTCTTTACATTCCAAGAGCCTGGCAACATAAAACACATAAATGATTAGAAAAATATTTATATACAGGGTGTCATAGGGTAAACACGCGGCAAAAATTTAAGTGATTAAAGTTGGTGGTCGAAACACAAGACGTTACTTATGTTTGTTCAAATCATTTGAACTTAGTTGAACCCGATTCTTAAAACGTCTCGACCGGGTTCCCCTTTCAATCAATTCCCTTTTCAATCTCAATATTTTGTCGAATTGATATCGATCAACTAATCACCACACATCCCGGATTGATGCGGGCGCTTCGCTCTTTAATTCGACTTCTCTTCGCTTTCGCTCATCCGGCAGCGAATCCGCTAATTACCCCGGCAAAAAGTGGCCATTAACGAGAATGGCCGTTGATTGGCTTTGATCTTCCGCCGCGGCTCGGCGCGGCGCGTTAATTTTTCATTCAAACTCCTCTACGCGCCTCGTCGAAATGAGATGGTTTCGTTTGTACCCAGGTTGGTGAAAATCAAGGAATGGGTCGACAAGAACGATCCGGGATCGGTGATCATACCGTTTTCGGGAGCGTTCGAGCAGAAGTTGCTCGAGGAGTACGAGGATCCGGTCCTGAGGAAGAAGTTTCTGGAGGAGGTCGGAGCTACCAGGTAAGAATTACTATAAATAAGAGAAGTTTTGTATAGTTTGTCGGGATATTTGTACTCGACCAGTCTGGAAGGTTTGAGTATCATTTTGAAAGGTTATCTTGCATGTTGTTTTCTGATTTATTTTCCCGTAAGAAGTGCAGTATAGAAATTAATACAAAAATACTACCACAATGAAATATAGAAATAA
Organism: Cryptocephalus primarius; assembly: GCA_963576515.1. Taxonomy (NCBI): domain Eukaryota; kingdom Metazoa; phylum Arthropoda; class Insecta; order Coleoptera; family Chrysomelidae; genus Cryptocephalus; species Cryptocephalus primarius. The sequence continues at coordinate 13,836,299 of OY754941.1, forward strand.
ACTGTTAAATTAACATTTTTTCTCTGAAAAAAAACTGGGATAGTGTAAAATTAGGGGGTACCATGCTATCCAACCTTTATTTTCTTACCAGAAAATAGTATGAATTTTCAGTTGAGCCCCTCATATGTTTTACGAAAAATATTTCTCCACGAGCTTTCCATTTTTAAATTTTGGACTTTCTGTTTTGGTTAGTATCATTGTTAATATTGCAAGAGCAACGATTTATAACAAATCAATGAATAATTAATGCAGAATTTACTACAATTGGTCCATTATTACCGAAGATATGCACATTTCTGGTTGATTCCTCCCACCACTTTTCAGATACAAAAATTGTTTTTTACAAAAGTCTGTAACGTCTTTCTCGTAATGAAGCCCGCGTACCTGTCGTAATCCTTCCCGATTTCCCATCTATTTGATTTCGTTTCAAAATAATGGTAGAAAAATTAGGCTTAATGACAATAATGGGCGACCGTCGTCGTTTCCATCAGAACGGGCCCGAGTGAGTCTTTTCGGTTCTCGAAACCTGTTATTACGAGAGAGAGAGAAAGGATGGTATACGTGGTCAGAAATCGAAATGGATTTTTGTACATTGAGAGAGCGCAGATATTTTTCGAAACGCCTCGATACGTGATTTTTACCCAATGGGTGTCCGAGGCCGTTTTTCGCACCTTTTTCCAAATTTATATAAAAATCCAAGATAGCCAAGTTGTAGGTTTTAATGTCCTCTTTCAAAAACCGTTTGAAAAATTAAAATCGGCCCATCTCAGTTAATACGATGAATTTTCCAAAATTTCGGTGTATATTGTTAATATCGTAATTGTGCAAAAACTATACATCCGGCAGCATCCAACTTTTGCATGCTTAAATAAAAACTGAAATTTTGCAAAAGGATCCATTTTGACGGTTTTTCCCAGTTTTCTTGGGGAAAAATGCTCCGATCACCTTTTAGAAACGCTCATTTTGAAAGTCTTTTAATTCTCCACTTTTTTTAAATTTTTATTGTTTAAGAAGGACGCAAAAGCTCAGATTTGCCTAAATTTTGGCCTTTTATCATTTTCGATCCATTTTAAACAAAGTTTTTAAACTTTATCTATCAAAAAACCTGGTCTAGTATGAAAATGTGACGAAACCTTTGAAGCCGCTAAATTAAATTCCGTTCTCGTTCCTCGACGTTAAACGTTATTAATTTTTTCTCTCCCCGCGTTGTTTTTCTTTCCATTTTGTGGAAAGAAGCTTTTAATGCAGCATAATTCCACAAAACGTCTTATTAGCCTTTATCGTTTTTGTTTCGATTCACTGCTTACGATTATTGTCACGCAACGCCTATTTTTGCCCGTTATCGCGCTTCGAAATGCTGCAAATTATCTCCTTACAGGGTGTGTCCACACGGTTCGATTTCGTTTTGCTTTTGCCCCGTTCTCCTGATTCGAAGCGGGCTTTTTTACCAAGTTAATACGATAGATACGATATTCAATGATAAGCTGCGGGAAGATTGCTGATTTCGAATACGAAATATTCCATGTTAAAGTGCACGAAACGGTTTACTGCATTTTTACGCTTATGTTTCTTACGGAGGCGATTAAAGTGGGATGGGTGATCGCAGTCGCTTTAAGTATTCCTGTTTTCCAACAAGCAGATTACATGTTATTTCTGATCTCCTATTTATGTATTACCATTAACATCTACGACTTAGGCGAAGCAGAAAATATTTGGGTAACTATGGGTTACATATTTGTGGCATGTTCTTCCACTTACGTACGTTTCTTACAAAATTATTTTCGTACATAAGAAAAAACTGTTTTTCTGTGAAAAAACAGTCATTTTTGCTGTACAATTTTTATTATATATTTATAATATAAATGAATGAAACAAACACCATTTGAAACCAGAAAGTACAGTCTTTGTATCCATTCACTTTTTCTTGGGTTAAACAATTTAGAAGGCTACTACACAAAGACTGAGCGCAGAATTGCCAGGCATTCCATGTATTCATAGTTCTTTCCAGATTAATTCATATGCAGCATCGCCTTCAGTAAGCCATACTTGGCCTTAATCGGTTACCAATTTTGTAGAAATTTCAAATCTGAAGTATATCACACATGTATTTATTAACAGTTTATTGTATAATGTGATCACAAATTTTTCAATATAGCTACTACTTATTTGTATGTTTTTATTTGCAGCGCACTCGATAAAATCATCGTACAAGGCTACCGGGCTCTACATTTAGAATATTTCTTCACCGCTGGTCCTGATGAAGTAAAAGCTTGGACCATTCAGGTAACTTGTTTTTTCTCTTTAAATCACTTTCGTGACAACTCAATTGATAATCTATAAGCGATGGATTATTAACAATCAGTTGATATCAAATGGAAAAAGGGAAACTTTCCGGCTGCCGTCGGGCACCTTTGCACTTTTCTTCTACGTCCCCCACGCATGTGCATACGCCACACTATAGATCAAATTGCATTTTTCTGATTTAAAATTTAAAATAGCGAGAAAGAATGGGGATAAGCCAACACTTTTTTGAAATAAAATTCGAGTTATAAGGAATAAAGGGAAAGATGTGAGAATGCCAACATCCCTTATTGTGGGGGGTGAAATTGAGCATGTCTAAGAAATCGACGACCTTTTGCCTTTTTTTTACAGTATCTCAAAGGAAAATCGTAATATCGATAGAACTTGTACAAACTTTCAATGGAAAATTAGTTTTCCAGAATGAATGCACGAAATATAAAAATTATTTTTTTAGGCATTTCATAAATACTTTGTAGAATCTCCTGGCAGCGCAATGAGGCTCAAGTAGGAAGCCATTAGGACATTTCCTGAATTAATTTAGTATTAGAGTTTTGAACCTTAACCCACTAAATGTCTCCTGCAAAATGACCCATTCTTAGTTCCTTTGTGGACATTATATTTTCAATACAAAACCGGTCATTGTGCCTTGAATATCCGTTTAAAAACCCTTAGTATAAACTTTCATAGAAACTCACGGGTAACAAAATGATTATGTCTCTTTCACTTCTTTAAATGATTGTTTAGTTGGTTCATCTTGAGGCGTACGTCTGAAATCGAATAAGAATAAAATCTACTCGTCGTCCTCCCCATCCCTTTATCTTCCTCTCCCCTCCGGGGGGCATAAAAAGCCCTGTGATTATTCGAACGAATGCGCATACAATATTTCATTAGAATATTCGTCGGATGTTCCGCCAGAATTGCGACATAAATGGAAATAAAAGGCAGATTAAGCTGCCAAAGCAAAAGTAAATAAATTGCCCCCGTGTGCCCTGAAATTGTCTCTCCCGGGACATTTGCATAAGAATACCCACCTCTCCCGCTTTCCCACCCCCCTTTCCCTCCATGTCTCTCCCTCTTTTTCGCGTTTTCTTTTTACCGGAAAATTCGAAAGCCGGAAAAGTGGGAAACGACCGGGCGCGTCGTGCTTTTAACTTTCCCGAACGTTTTCGGGTAATTACGCTACTTGAATAGATAACGGAATTCAAAAGGAAATTTATTATTCGAGAAAGGGTCAATAGTCAAACGTGGAATAATAATAAAATTGAGGCGAAATTAATTTCGATTACCTTTGGTCCGGTGTTTTGAGGACAAATGTGATCGGATTTTCGTTTGAATGTTGGTTTTGAAAGTATGTTGAGGGATTCGCCATTCAAAATTGTTTTAAAATTAGCAAAAACTAAAAAGACTCAGTAGTAAAGTGCCCTTCGGAGATCGTTAAGGGAAAAATGCAAACTCTAATATCAATATATAAAGCAGTTTTGGAGAAAACTGAGAAAAACTAAAAATTCTCGAGGGAAAGGGGAAAGGAAAAGGAAATTCAGAAAATATCAAGAAGATCGGTCAAAATAACGGTTATGGTACTAGTCAATATGGATTTAAACAGTAGATTCAATATATAAATAATAAAATCAACCACTGGACTTGTTTTTCAGTAACACAAAAATGACATGAGTAAAGTGCCCTTTGCGCTTAATCGGCTTTAACCAAAATCACGCAGATTCGAGTTTTCAGGGGATCAACTCCAAATACAAAGTTTCAGATTTTCACTATTTACAATTCCTGGGAAAAAGTTGACTACACATATGCACAGATATTTTCCAAAAACATGTTTCGGACTTACAAAACCTCTGAATATCAGAAAATATCTCAATATTCCGTAAATCGACCCGAAAACAATATTTTCTCATTACATGAGTACCTCAATGAGAAATTAACAAGTACTATAAATGTCTGAATGAATCCAAGGAAGATTCTAGACATTTTCTAAAGAAAAGGCTACCAAAGTAAAAGAAAGCTGCCAATTATAATGAAAAGTAGAAGAGGTTGTACTGTTAAATGCGAAGAAAGTGAGACCAAAAAGCAAACACTTACAAAAATAACATATTCTACAATAGAAGCACTTGGGTTGATCCCCATAATAAAGATCTGTAATGCTGCACATTCCCACTGGAGATACGTACCATCCATAATACTGTTTCAACTTAACACATTTCTAACGACCAATCTTGTGCGCTTTCGCCATTTAATTGTGCTAATGTGGTGCATTCGCCATTTATTTTTCGTTTCAGAAAGGAACCAAGGCCCCTCAGGCTGCAGGTCGGATCCATACGGACTTCGAGAAAGGCTTCATTATGGCAGAAGTGATGAAGTTCTCGGATTTCAAAGAGGAGGGCTCTGAAGCGGCTTGTAAAGCTGCCGGTAAGTCGACCATAGTTTCAGAAAATTCCCGATGGAACGCACTTCTCACAACGAAAATTGTAACATGTTTCCTGTATTTCTGTATATAAACAATTTTTCTATATTTACATCGAGATTAGCCTAAAAATCTACGAGACTTACCTATAAATGTATCGTTACTCATCATTCATACATTCGTCACCGTCTCGTTTTGCATGAGCAATCCCTATATTATTCTTCCTCTTTACGTTTTCCAGGGAAATACCGTCAGCAGGGTCGTAATTACGTGGTGGAAGACGGCGATATCATCTTTTTCAAGTTCAACGCAGGTGCGGGTCTTCAGGCGAAGAAGAAATGATTGTCACCCGCGATCACAATGTGCGTCTTAATCTATTTATACGTCAACATGATTTTCTTCTTTGCCAGCATCAACTGTTGACAATACTTTCACTCTGATGCATTTCACTTTGATGTACGTTTGTGTGAACAATGAACTGTAAAAATAAAACGTTATGAGAAAATGCGATGGAAAACATTTCAAATTCCCAAATTTTCACAAACTTTTGTTGTTTTCATGGATTATAAATCGAACCTTATAATCCTTTATCTTTAGTACTAGAATTTAAATTTTGCTTCTTATGTTTTGAAGGTTCATTTTCGACTGGGCTCATTAATTTCCTTGGCCTAAGAAGCATATGAATATTCCCATGAATTCCCGTTTTGTAAATACGGCAATATAAATACTTCACGGCACTTTTTAATTACCATGTCAATTTATGCAGCAGGCTACTTATTCAACGACAGCTGCGTAAGTTATTACAGTAATCTATCACTTTACAATGAAAATCATAACGGTAAGTATAGCTCTACTCTTGGTAGTTTCTCTGGGGGAAACTAACTTCACGAGAGTTGTGAAAAGGGAGTTGTTTAACGTGAGAAAGAAGCGGTACCTGATGTTTCCCGAGGGAAGCCACTACATGGTAAGAAAATTTCATCATCATATCGAACAGTTATAACTCACAATTTTTAGATGTCCCTGGAATACCTTAAACACTTGATCAGGGAACAGCCAGAAGGTTGGTATATTTTAGAGGAATTAGACTCTGCCTGGGAATTACCGAGTGATACAAGGTTCTTAATACATGGACGAAGACATGAAAGAGATAGACGTGACATTTATACCAAAATAGATGAGGGATTAACAAGGTATCTTTACATTTATTTTGCTCTTATGGCTCTGACGTATTTTTATTTCTTCAGAATGGGGTACAATGGCACAGCTTGCGTTCAAAAAATCATCTGCGAAGCACAAAAGTATTTTCCTATGAAAGGATCATCGTTGTTCAAAGATATCTCACAAGCTGTATTCAGGTAAGTCGACAAAAGTTCAAACATGCTTGATTATTAAAGAAAAATGTATCAATTTCTTCAGCGTTCCTGAAAATGATGAACTGCTTAGCTCGTGCGAGTCGGATCCTTTTCTTGGCTGCTCCGTTTCTATCATGAACTACATTCTACAGGATTTGAGGTACGACCCTTCCAGGCGGCATGAGTAGTTAAAACGTTTTAAATTATGCTACAAAATTTATTAGAAGTGTCTGTTTTTATTAAGGTAAACTTTCTGAAATAACTTTGACAATATATTGTTTATTTCTTAAAAAAATAACAAAAACAAACAAAATAAAATTCAAAGTATGATAAACCTTCCTTACAGCTCCTTTACATTCACAATAATATTTTAAGACAAATTACCAGATAAAGAGTATATAATATTTATTTACAAATTTCACTACTTAGTTGAAGGGCTTTTTCAGTTTCAACAACACCCTGCAATCGAAGTACTAAAGTAATACCGGATTTTCAGTACTTTCCTGCGTGATAATTACAAAAAGAACCGTTTTAAGGTGATGTTTTAAAGTGAAACAAGCTCCACATCTGAACAGGGACCGTCAAACTTTGAGGGAGCTAAATTGCTAAGATTTTTACTCTAGTACCAAAAAATATAATAGTTTAAATCCCTCAAAATTTCACAACCCTCTAAATAACTTGTTTAGTGTATATGCTTAATTAGTACCAATAAATTATTAAATAATAAAACTTTTTAACAAATCAAAGTGCCATTTACAAACGATAAGCAGCAACAAACATTGAGCAGAGACGTGATCCGGTCTGACATTTCAATTCACTATTTATTCATGTACAAAAATACTTTGAAACAATGTAATGTAGCACATTATTACGTATATGTGTTTTTACCCGTTGCTGATGTAAATGACGCCATACAAGTTACTTTATAAAATTGTACAAATTCTATTAGTTGTTCTTGATTATTAAATTTTCAAAATACATAAAACATACTCCAGCAAATACAAAACTTTTAAAAGGTGCTTTTTAACTATAGGGTGTATAAAAATTTACATATAAAACAAAACGTTAAAATACCTTGAGGTTTAATTACAGGATTCTTGTACATCGAAATAGTATAGATAAAAATGAAACATTAAAATATAATACTTTAGTGTAATGTAAGGGATTTTATTTCCTAATTATGAGCGAGTCGTCTCAATTTAATTGAAACAACATCTCTATGTAAAAGTATGAATTTCGGTGAAATTAGTAGATTTAATTGTATTTTACAATGTTGAAGGTTTAACGACCAGTTTGATATTAAATGCGTTACACGCGAATTTCTCCTTATGAAACTGGCCATGAAATTTAGTAACTTCTTCAATATCCAAGCACAACTAGAAGCAGAACAACTGACCTTATATGTATATACAATAAAACCTTATTACTATTAAACCGATTTCAGACAAGGTAGCTACAAAATGTTCCATTTAAAAAATTAATAACAAATTTACTTTTCAGCTTTTCATAGTTTAATTTTCATGAAACAGATGAAAAGAATAACAATCACATCTTAGATTTACTATTGGGGATTTGTTGAATTTCTTTGTAACTACGTGGTCTTCATAGTTATTATAAATAAAAACAGACATGTACAGAATTTAATAACAATGCCAACACATGGTGAAGAATTCATTTCTAATCATATCACGGAATGAAACTTCTTACAATAATGAATAAAATTTAAAAAACTCGTTTAAAAAATTTACCGAACGAAAGCCAAATTGAAAAAGTATCGACATTGACATTTTTATTCATGTAATGTAACAGATATGTTGCTGTACAAACTCGATGGGTTGTTTACTTTTATATAAATCGATAGAAAATCCGTCCGATCATTTGTACTTTTAAGTGTAGAAGGTATTACGACTAACAAAGAACAGAAAATAGCAACCGAAAGATGCGGAATCTTAGGTTAGCGCAGCTACAAAGTAATTAACCCGTTATTTACCTAAGAACTCGACACGATTTACACAGTAAACGCTTGTGGACAAGTCCTCTAATGAGAACGAAAATAATATTAATCAAAAAAAGAGAGAGGAGAGTCCCGTGGGAACTCACTAAGTTATCGTGGACATGAACTCCTGGAGTTGCTTCACGGTCGACATGTCTAACAGGCACAGGTCGAAGTCGAACGTATTAGCCGACACTTCGTACCTGCCGGTCTCGGCGATCAACTGGACGACTTTCTGGAGGTCCGCGTTGTCCTTCAGGCTCATTATCTTGTGTTGCAGTTCGCGCAGCATGTCCATGTCGCACTGCCAAACGAGAAATGTTATAAAGGGTAACAGGTTATTTGTTACCAAAGGGCGGAAATGTTCAAGGTGCATATTTCATGCAGAAAATCTACCTCCTGAGAGGTTAGGTATGTTTATATCTATAAAACCCTCAACTGCAATCCGGGAATATGGCTAAGTACTTATACACCATATTTCCTGGAATAACAGAAGGACGGATGCTTGCAAAACATAGCCCTGGAATAGGGCTAAAACATAGCCTTGCTAGTAATGCCAGTTCTCATTGGTCGAGATTTACCTAAGATATGTGTTCTGGCCAATGAGAGGTCCAAAAATGTGTACGTAATCCTATTTTCGTTCTGCAATTTGGAAAGCAGAAAATTTCAACCCACAAAAATCAATAATTTTACTTTTCATAAGAATCACAAAGACAACTGTAATTCTAAAAATTTAACTAAAATATGGATAAAACTTTATAATGAGATGATGTGGAATGGTGACAACACGTTCGGAACTAGTGAGTACACATAAACCTTCTAATTACATTAATTAGTAATTATTTCATATCAATATTCCAATTACTTTGAAAACCCATATTTCAATTAGTACCATTTTTTCGCCCTTTAGTCGTTACATTTGCAAAATTTTAAACCGAAGATATGAAATACACAATACCTCGTTCTTAGGGACGGTATTCACGTCCTCTGTACTGGACACTTTGCTCTCATCGTCTGAAATGTGGTTTTCATCTTCCTTCTGGATTTTCGTGGGAGGTTGCTCGGCTTCAAGGGTGGCGGTATCACTCCTTCTCTTTTTCTTTTTCTCGTGGTCTTTGTCGCCTTTCTTGTCCTAGAAGTAAATAATCGTTTGAAGGTAAAATACAAACACAATGATGAAAATTTGATCACACATTTTTGAGAAAAGGGTTCAAAAGATTACACCGCTTAGTATAGGGAGAAATATTGTATTCATAACCCTGAAGAATATGCACAATTATTTAAAAAGCATGTATAAGAATATGAGATTAAAATTGCGAATCTACAGTAAATATGCAGCGGAAGGTATTGTGCTCCATATGCATTTTTTACAAAAAGGCATACACTACTTTTAAAATACCTGTAATAACTGTTTTGCAAAATATGCATTATATATAACAGCCAAGCCTTAGGCTGAGTCTTGTTGATGGTCTATTGGAAGTTAACAATCCACTCTCTAATAATATGGTGTGCCTTCAAAATGATATTACAAATACAAATTTGCGCTGATGCCTTAATTATGACAAACATACTTAGCCCAGGGTTTCAAGGCTGCATCAGGCTGCAACTGACAACCTACTTCTGTAGGATAAAACACTATAACAAAAGTGCCTCAGGAAAACAAAAAGAGAAAGGAATGTATACCGAATCGTGATTCTGTCAGTTTAAAAGTATTGTGCTATAAAAGAATCTTAGACTTCGGCACAAAACTAGACTAACCTTTTTCTTCTCCTTCTTTTCCTTCTTTTTCAGCATCGCTTCCTCTTTCCTCCTCTCCGCCTTCTCGGCTTCGACCTTCTGCACGACCGGGGATGGAGACCTGGTGGGGACCTTCGGGATTGGCGATGGCTCCCGACTGCTGACCTTAGCCGATTCATTAGAGGAGTCGTCGTCCTTATAAGAGACGTTGTTCTCCGCCTTGCGGTCTTCCTCCTGGACAGGCGTCGAGGGAGGTTCGCTCTTCGGGCTGCCGAACAGGTTGTTCTTGTCCGTCTCCCGGACTGATATCGTCGGCTCCTTGTTGTTCTCCTTGTGCTTGGCCGAGTTCAGCTGCTTCTCCGTCCTCTTCTCGCCCTTCGAGTGCTTCTCCTCGCGCTTCTCCTTGCGATCTTTCTTCTTGTGTTTGTGTTTCTGTTCCGGCTTGTCGAGACGGACCTTGTCCTCGTCTTTGGGAGATTCCTTTCTCTCTTCTTTCAGTTTCTCTTTTTTATCAGTCTGAGGAGGAAAAATGAAATTTCAAGTATTATACAAAATTGGGAAGAAGGAAAGAAATTATTGATTTGAATTATTGAACTATTAAAGCATATTTTTAAAATGTGTAATTATTGCTCAAAATAAGTAGTAAAATTATATCAAATATATTCTTATAATTCTTAATAACAATTCTTATAATGCGGTTACACCATGACAGCTGGGGAAAAAATGGTAAAAGGGTCATTACAGATTAACGATGACCCTATTCTCACATATTAGCAATAATGAAGGTATCAGATGAACCATCCAATTCATCCAGAAATTCAAAGATCTGACCCAAGAAAACAAAGAGTGCTCCAAGAGCTGAAAGATATCAAAAAGGATGATAGAGAGTTATTGCATTTCACGTCAGGCGCTATTAGCGTTTAACTTATTTTGACAGGAACACATGCGCATTTAGCAATAGCGCTATTGAAAGTGCTTAATGCACTTCTGGCCCAGTAATTTCCCCAACAGAAACCTATTCCACTTTCTGAATATTCACCTCCACCTTTACCTTTTGAGAGGATTGAGTAGCGGCCGCCACAAGACCGGGGCTGGCCTCCTCCTTTGCCTTCCCTCCGGAGACCTCCTTCCCGGACTTGTTCTCCTTGCTACTCTCTTTGTTTTTGTGCTCCTTGTGCTCCTTCTCCTTATCTCTTTCTTTATGTTTGCTCTCCTTGTGTTCCTTGTGTTTCTCCTTCTTGAATTTCTTCTCGTCCTTCCTCTCCTTGTCCTTGTCGCGCTTCTCCTCTCTGACATACTCCTTCTCCTCTTTTGGATGCTCCAGGTCTTTCCTACCGGATTTCTGGGGGGCTGGGGAACTACTCGCAGGCCTTTTTGGAGATCTGGAAAAAAAGATGTGTAGTAAACAGTGAGACCACCTACGTGTTTTGTACAATTAAAGCAGGTGTTTGTTGTGAGAGTAATTATTTTTTTGAGAAATCCGTATCTTATAATTTTATAGTAAACAACACACTGGGATGTTTAGTAGTAATGAAATCAAGGTCATAACAATGTACATAACAATACATTATTTTGATAACATTTAATTGCAAAACAATGTGCATTTTGAACATATCACTTGTTTCTAACAAATGGGAACTTTTAAATGCCAAAGAAATAACACCACACTTATTTTAATATTCACTTCGATAAATTTGATTTGTAAAAGTAAATAATTTGATATAAACACAGATTTACAATCGAATGACAAACGAATTCCTTTTTCAAAATTTATATATCGCACAAAGCATAACAAACAGTACAACCAAATACTCAAACATGTTACCATGTTATCACCAGTTACAACTCAAATATCAATCATCCCATAAAATGGTATTTGCCAAAAGTAATTTACCTCTTTGGACTGGGGCTGTGAACTTTAGTAACTGGCGACTTCTCTTTCTTTGAACTTTTCTCTTTGCTCCTATCTCTAATATCGATTTTCTCATCTTTGGGCTTCTTCCTCTCGTCCCTGTTCTTCCTGTCGCTGTTCTCGGACTTCTTCTCCTTGTCCTTGTCCTTGTGTGAGCTCTTAGACTTGACCTTCTCTGATTTCTCCTTGTCCTTCTCGGCTAGAATTAAATAAAAGTAAGCGGAGCGGAACAGAAGTTGTCGGTTCATCGGCTTACCTGTTTTTGGCGGCAGGCTCTTCGGGATCTCCTTCGATTTCGGGGGCTCCGGGTTCCTGCTGGTTTTTGTGATGGGGGTGCCGAAAAGGTTCAGGAAGTCCGAGTTCTTAGGCTCCTCCGGCCTGACTTTGTGCTTCTTAGCTGTGTCAGAGCCGCTCAATCTCGGTTTACTAGTCATCTGATTTTTCTCATCTATTAACCTATTTGTATCGATACCCTCTTGGCTACTACTCGAGACGCCTAGCTACGAAAAATTAAAATTTAATGTAAATATATTGTGTAAGTGAGTAAAAGGATGTTATATCATTTAATGTAAAACTACTTCAATGTACTTACTGTTGCTCCTCCTTTTATCAATTTATTCCTGAACTCCTCGGAGGGGTTGTGGAAAGTGTACTTTTCCTTTTGTACTTTGTGTATTGGAGGGCCTGGAGGGCCAGGCGGCTGTAGTTGGAGATCATAATTGAATCTGATTTTCTTCGGCTCCTGATTGTTTTTCAGGTGTATATCAATCGGCAGATTGAAACCGGCATACCCAGATGTCCGAAGAGAAAATGGCGGCTCTTTGACAACTATAAAAGAGGTAAGATATATAAGAGTAAGTCTTTATAAGAGTAAAATTATAATCGTAATTAACGTAAAAAAAAATAATTGAATTCCTCATCAATTTCAATGTTTGACTGAAGTATGAATCATTTCACATTGCCACTTTAAACATTCGAAAATCAACACGTTTAACCTTCGGTAAAAATTTTACAATTTATATCACCTTCCATGAGTATTTATGCAGATTTATTTGAAGATTTTACTTTATAATAATGCCCTGAATAAAACTGTCCTTTAGTTACAGTTAATGCTTACAGTAGCATGTATTCAATTCCAATGGATTGTTTATAAGTGGGTAATAGGTAGATAAGAAACTGAATGTAGATAACTCCTGCATCTTGTTTTGTATATACTCTTATCTGAAACATTTCCTCTTGTGAGAATGTTAACCGCCTTTTTGATTAAATTGTTTATACACAATTTTTTTCGCTGATGGCAAGTTGTTGATTGTGAGTTTTGTGCGTGTGAACAGCCATGCAAATTACTTAAGCCACTTAAGAACTGCTTATACAAGCAGTTTAGTCACTCATGAGATGGTACTTTGATGTTTGTTGACAAGTTGTTTCAAGATATTGTAGCGTTTCTACGTACAAACAGATTTAGTTCTTCCGAAATTACAACAGCCTTTACACACAGAGATTTTGTACTACACTGACGTCAGTATTTACATTTCACAATTACATAAACAACTACTGGTTTTTCCCTAACAACGACCTATACAGGGCATTCGCTACACTATCCCTCCCCGTCTTCAGGGTCGCCCTCGACCCTCGGACGATCTACTTCCACAGCACTCCATATCAGCGAACTGCTACTGCTACGGGTACTGCTACAGCTACTGCTACTGCAACTGCTACTGTTCCTGCTACGGCTACGGTTACGGCTACTGCTACTGCTGCTACTACTGCTACTGCTACGGCTACTGCTACAGCTACTGCTACTGCAACTACTACTGCTACTGCTACGGCTACTGCTACAGCTACTGCTACTGCAACTGCTACTGCTCCTGCTACGGCTACGGCTACCGCTACTATTACGGCTACTGCTACTGCTGCTACTGCTGTGGTTACGGCTACTACTACTGTTACTGCTGCTACTGCTACAGCTATGGCTTTTGCCACTGCTACGGCTACTGCTACTGCTAATGCTACGGTTGCGGTTACTGCTACTGCTACAGCTACGGCTACTGCTACAGCTACGGCTACTGCTACAGCTACGGCTACTGCTACTGCTGCTACTGCTGCTACTGCTACGGCTTCTCCCCTTCTTCAGAGATTCCGCCTGATCCTTGCCAAATCCATTTGATTAACTCCATTGAGCGGGTTAGACTGCAAATCTTGTACAAAAATTAATCAGCAGCAAATCGAAATCAAGCAGGCCAATCCTCTTTCTGACCATGAAAGACACCAGGGATGACCAATCCCATCCAATGCTCCAGGTAGAAGAGGGACCTGTCTCTTGAAATCCTTCGCTGCTCCTGCAGTTACTGAAATCCCCAGCAACTGCTTCATGGTTCCAGACGCACAACCCAGTGGTCAACCATCACCAATTCTTGTACTAAAGATGAACAGCGCCCGTCTCCCAATATGAGTTACAAATGTGGGTGTAGCACTCAAACGGGCCACGCGCGCCAGCCGCACGCAGTCAATCCATTCGAGTGTTATCCTAAATCTAACTTAGCTGTAAGTCCTGTGGAATCTCGAGTCGCGCCAGCCGCTCAACAACTCCATAACGCCGCACAGACTGCACTCCTCGCCTCTCCGCCGCGTGCCATCGCCATCACTTCTGTACGCCATCCCAGGTCCACCAAAATTTTTTTTCCGCTACTTCGGTTCACCAAATCCCGGACGAGCCCCCAAATTTGTAGCGTTTCTACGTACAAACAGATTTAGTTCTTCCGAAATTACAACAGCCTTTACACACAGAGATTTTGTACTACACTGACGTCAGTATTTACATTTCACAATTACATAAACAACTACTGGTTTTTCCCTAACAACGACCTATACAGGGCATTCGCTACAATATTTTTTCGGAGATGCACATATGAATACACTGAGTCTTGACTACACAACTAATTTTGCCCCCCAAGAGTCGGTTGACGTTTAGAAATGCTGGTTTCCTCTTTCACTTAGAAATATTCAAATGCTTCTGTTAGCAATAAACGGTATTCAAGGAGCTAAGCAATGCCTGTATGAATTGTTGTTAATGTGGAATATAAATTTTTGAACTCCAACTGCATTATAGATTCTTCTTCTTCTCTATGACTTATCCTCTAAGGACGTTGGCGGTCATAACTGCACATTTAACTCTATCAGCGGCTCTGTATAGATATTTGTCTTGTCCATCGTTAAATATTCTTCAACCAGGAAATGCATCTTCGTTCCGACCCTATATATTACATATAGACAGTTGGGATTTAATTCAGTATGCTTGTTCGAATGTAAGAAACAATTTAAATATTTTATAATATATATACCTGACTACAAAACATACCATACTTGGTAGTTTATCTAAGCTATAAAGATAAAATTAATTGTATATGCACCTTACTATAATTAGTTTCAGAAAAATTACATATTAATTGTAACTGGAGGAATGAAACATGCTTTTCATCGTATTTTTAACTAGACATGTTCAATCCTCTGATGAGTTTTAAGTCTTATAAAATCATGAATTTGTAGGGTTCAACTCTCCTTGAGAGTTAACATAATATCGATCTGCATAGCCATGAGTAACATAAAAATGTACTGTAAGGTAACTATTTCCTGGTAATTGAAACTGTTTTGTTGCTTATTGAAATACTGCCTTAAGGAACTTCCGGAAGTTTGTACTTTCCACTTAAAGCACAGATGTGGTAAAGGGCAAACTTTGCTGTCTGGCTCTTTCGAACGTTACCAGCTCTTCCAAATTTCTGGACATCCCATCAGGACATGCAACCATTCGGATTTTTAAAATTTGCTTTGCGAACTATCAGAAAGTGCCGATACCGATTTTGGAACGGCAATCAAAACTATGAATCCCTATCTACTTGTTAGAGTAAATACCTCACAGGCAAATGTGTGCGAGCCCTTGACCGATTCGAAAAGACGAGAATGTGATTGCGGTACTCACCTCGCTTCGGTTTCTGAAACGTCTCGTGCAAGTAGAAGACAACCTTCTCGACATAATAGTGTATATCGGCGCCGTTGCAGCCTCTGACGAAAACCTCCCAATCGTGCGTGAAACCCTCGGGGGTCTGCTTGGTCCGTAAAGTGGCGTCGTGCCCTATCTCTAAGTGGACAGTCAATGACATGGTTCGCTCAAACGCCCTGAGTTACTCCCATGACAATCGTGCTCCTCCTCATACTTCTAACGGCCCTCGGGACCCTCTCACATCTACAAAATGTAATATTAACCTAATTTTAGAAACTCCTCGGACTTGTCGGGACGTCCGTGTCACGTCGGGCACCGCGGTTGAGGAGTGCCGGAATCGGGTGAGGTTTGTGTCACGGGAACGTCTCTACCGGTCGTCTCTTCGAGCCTCCTTACCGTTTCGAGTAAATATGAAAAAAATAGTGAAATATAAATACTGGCGATAAATAGCCCAAGGCACTATTTGTTTGTGTATCCTCGGAACTCGAAAAGTGAGACGTGAGACGTCACGGCGACAGGTCTGTCGTTTAATATGGGACACAAGGCAAAGAACAACACAGTGTTTTGGAAAATACACGCTTATTCAATAAATCACTACACGACAAGCTTATGAGCATCACATTTAAATTCAAAAACGATTCCAACAGCCTAGAAGTAGAAACACAGTACCTCTAATACAATTTCGTACGACATAACCTCACTTTTCACATTGCAACAATTTTATAGGTTAGTCTCCTAAAAGTTACTGAAGATGTTCTTAACAAACACATTACTCAAAAAAGTTAAAAGCAAGTAAGTAATTCAACGTTTAGCTTCGCCAAAATCCACTTCATTTACTTTTTCAGGGCAATTATGGTGCAAATGGAGAGCATAGTTTCCGGGCATAGATTTAACATCATCAGGGAGAGGCTCGCTGATAAGCTAGAAATAATTCGTTTCGACCCCTTCAGTGAGTACAAACACTACTAGAACAGTATTGAAAGTTATATGTACAACGTTTTCAGTCCAAAAAGACAGCATCTACAGGGAGAAGAAAAAGATTAGAAGCATAAAGTAGGAGACAGCGTTATATTCAAATTGTACAATGGAGTAGATTAATAAACAATCACAAAGTATACAGTTGCTTTAAACTGTTAGCAATTTTTTCCAATCGATCGTGCCGTAGTAAATTCCCCTTGCATGCACAGGTGTAGATTCTCCCATTGGAATAACTTCTCCTTGACAATCCTCCTCAGAAATCAATTTCATTGAAGGACATCTGCTTGCCAAGTACCTTTTCTCCGACGTGATACTATCGGCGAAGTATTTCCAACTTTTCCCATGGCTGCAGGCTTCTATCCACTAGAAATTGGAATAGAAACAGTCAAAAGGAATTTTTCATATGCTCCCATTATTCTATACCAGAATTTGAACTAACGTAATGTACAAAGAAGAAATAAATTTTGTTAGTTTGTATAAGGAGTATGTCCTACACTAGAATTAAATTAAGATATGTGCATATGTAACGGAATTAACAATATTGTTAATAAATAACTGATCAGGCAATAAATTATGTTAATAGATTAACGTGATGCTTTTGTTTACTGGAGGGAGTAATGGAATAAGCAGTATTTTTGGAGCCCTTTCATTTCATAGGGTGAATCGAAAACAATAGAAACCAAATTTCTTTCGATTATTCAGTACCCAAGCAGCACATCTTAAGGACGTTTTATTTTGATCCATTCTACGTCTAAAGTATTAACGTTGCAGAAATGGCAAAAACTTGGACTTTAGTTGGCGTCATAGAAAATTTTTTATTTCCAGACCAATTTTCAGGCCTTTTGAAGAGTTCTTTGTGCCATTTGAGTACAAACTTACCTTTAAGATATCGCAGCCAGGCTGAGGCGGCCTTCCCCCATTCGGGTAGAAGTCGACATGCCCCTCGGGGATCGTCATCCCGAGGAAACCTGCGCAGGTGTGGATGATATCCACGAACATCGCGTCATCTCTGGTTAGGTATCCCCCCTCGACGAGCCCGAAGTCCACCAAAGGCAAAGAGAATCCTGGACCCGCCGGGTCGAGCCCGGTGATCCTCCCTATCCTCCCCTTCCTGACCTTCCTCGCAGCGAATCCACTGATGTGAGCACCCAGGCTGTGACCGATCAGGTGGATATCGGCCGGGTCTATTCCAGAATCGTCCACCAAGTAGTTTAGGAAACCGGAGAAGCGGTCTGCTACCTTCGGCGTCGACAGCATCGGGATGGGGTATATCGGGTTCGCTAGAAACACGTAGACGTTGCTAGCTCATATTTAAAACCAAGAGATGGTAAACTCCTTCTCACCTGATATGCTATTCCAATCCATCAAAACTACGTTCACGTCTGACTGGTCCAAGTATGCAGAGGTGATTTCTAGGGCCATGCCCGATTTACTACTGGAGAGCCAACCGTGAGTCAAAAATTTAATCTTTTTCGAGTTGTCTATGTATTCCGCTAATTCTCTTTCAGTTCTGACGACTACGCCTGTTCTGTTTTGCCTGAAATAGAATTATTGAAAAAATGCCGCAATCAATTCGGAAATTTTCAATGGTGAATTTTTATCTTATATATTACCTTGAATAGTAAGTGAAATATACCGTTTCCTCATTAACTTCCTTAGCTATATTTATCCTAGAGTTTTGATCATTCTGAAATCGGCCAATGATATCCTGTCCATCTTCTCCAGGAAAAATAATGAATTTATCCCCGAATCCAGGATATTCTGCCTGGAGTTGCTCCCTTTCATAAACCGCCTGGTTTAACGTTACTTCTATTAAAGCAAAATTACATAGGCATTTTATAAGCACATTAATTAATCCTTACCAATGAGTGATAGTAATAATATAGTCGCGAACATGTCCTCGCGTATTCTGCTTGTTTATCTGGCTATGAGTGTAATTAAAAGTGAGTTAAATGCTGTATAAATATTTAAAAATATGGGAATAAAATCGCAACTATTTGTTATTCAAATATATTCGTCGAAAAATAAAATGTATGTATCACTCCTAACCCAAATTTCACGATAAAAGTACATTTGTATGTATCCACACTTAATTGACGAACTTACGGAAATCTCAATGTACCGAGCGCATTCAAAAGTAACTAATTACACTCTATCGAAACCCCATGTTTATTCATGGATGGATCCTCGTACAACTTAGCCAGTTGATCAGATACCAGAACATATCTGTATGGAGTGTTTGCTATTTATCTAAGGCTTTACCACCAAAGAGAGAATGTTGTCCAAATGCTCAAAATTAGCAACTTGAATAAGAAATAAAGTCAGCAGAAAGTCTTCATCAACTATGCATTCATCCAAGTGACAACGCAACCGATTTCGACTACCTAGTAGCCCTAATCAGGCGTGGAGTTCTATACATGTAAATGAGATTCAAAGAAAATCCCATGAAGTTGCAGGATTTCTCCGGACATCAGGCTAAATCCCTGCAATATAGAGTTAAGTAAAGGCCACCATCAGACCAGAATAAACCTGGGATCAACAACGAAAATCTGCATTTGGGAGGTACGTCCAAAGCACGAAATACACCACAAGCAAGAAGCACCACTAATACCCTTTACGCCGGGCTACCTCCAACAACTTTCTGGAGTCTGTACCAGAGTGTTGAATCCAGAGTTTATTTCTGAGAGTGAGTACCTTCCTCTACGCTTATCTATTCTGCTGTACTACTAACGCGCCCTTCCTCCGCGTTCGTTACGTCCCCTCCACAACCCTGGGCGGGTATAATCCGCACCATCAGATAGGTTGGAAAGGTTTTCTCAACGCAGGTTCTCTTAAAACTTATCCTGGAGCAGAGAACAGAATACATTCAAACAAGTTTTAAATGGTATCAACCATCTCAACAACCTTAACAATTTTTAGATAGCCCAGAAGACGAGCTAATAACTTGCTAACTTAATAACCAATAAACTAATCTCTTGGCGCAGATGAAATAGCATCAGAGCTTCTAAAAATCATGGAAGAAGACATTGTGTAACAAAGTATACGACACATACATTTCGTGTAGTATGGACGTACTTCACTGTACGTCTGTATCTCTTACTACATTACAAACTCTTGTATGTGCACATGTTTAAGCTAGTCACAGTAATATAGATATTACTTCACTAACTGCACTAAATGTTAGTGCATTACTGCTCTAAAATATCTGCATTAACGTAGCTCGCAAATCAAATACAAACGACTTTCAGTTAATTACTAATCATTATGTATTTCCAACGAATTTATGAATTTTATCCACTAACATCTTGGTCAGACTGCGGTTTCCCCCTTCGTCGAACAGCCCCTCGACGACCCCCCCGCGTCGCTCCTCCAGCACCTTGGATATCTCCTCCTTGTACTCCTCCAGCACGTGCCTCCTGTGCTTCTCGTCGTTCCTCAGCAGGATCTCCACCTGGGGGCCCTCGTACCTCCCCACGGCGTAGGGCGAGACCGACTCGGTGATCACCAGGTACACGCCCTCGGCGGTCGGGGAGACCCCTTCGCCCATCTCGATCTGCAGGTCCGCCGATTCTTGGATTCTCGAGGTGAACCTGAACGGTTTGGGGGATCTACTTTGGGGTTTCTTTATGGGGCAGTTCCCCCGTAGGTACTGGAAGTAGGAGGGGCACGGCCAGCCGTAGAAGCCCTTAGGGGTGTTGATCGATTCGGCGAAGTAGAGGGGGGCTCGGTGGTGGTTGCAGGCGAAAAACCCTGAAAAAACGAAGAAGGTATAGGGTATATGTGAGCTTCTTCCATGTGGTGATAGCACTAATCGTAATAGATTTTTATTTGCATGATCAATCCAATGTAACCAAGATCTTCACTTAAGATCACTTATAAATAATAGAGTATCTGTCGAATGACTAAATCCAAAGTAAATTTGGATCCCTTTTCATACCGGTCTAGACGATAACCTGATGACAGTGTTTATGGTGACCCGTAGCTGTGATATTTATGGAAAAATCACAAAACTGTAAAGCAGTCAATTTAGTCAAGCCGTGTCATCCTTGCTAGTCAAGCCTGTTTTACTAACAAATCGTTATGCGTACTGTGGTTAGCACATAAGAACCATAGCAATTGAAATGTAGTGCAATATGTAAATATAATCCATTGTGCATACCAGTTCTAAAGGTACATTATTATGGTAATTGTAATTGATACATAACAATCACAGCAATTGAAATATAAAAAATGGTTTCGTCTTTCCCCGTCATTCTCCAGTATTTTCTAAGGGCGAAGTTAATCTATATACTTGAAATGCCCTTACTGTTTTCCGCCCAACATCCAGGCTGTATGACGCCCCCGTTCATGTAAAAGTCCACGTGACCGCTTTCCTCGGCTTTCCCCTGAAGGAAAGCGCTTGTGTGATAAACATCGACGAATTCCGCATCGGTCTTATCCAGCTTCTCGTCCTTGTTCCCCGTTATGAAACCGGGAAGGGCGGGATCCAGCCCGGTGATCCTCGGGAGGACGTAAGGGCGAAGGTTCAAGGAGACGTAATTCGTTATGTGGGCTCCTGGAAGGGAAAGCAAGTGAATAGTTGAATTGTTCTCTTAAGATACATAAGGAATTGTCTTGCTTTATTAGTGACACCACAACCTGTGCTTGTTGAAATTATGAGATTTAATGGTAGAATGAATTTATCTCTTACCTAAGCTGAAGCCGATGACGTGGATGTTACTAGCCCCCAGCTCCTGAATCTTCTTGATGAGATGTGACGTACATTCCCCCACCAAACGCATGTTTATGAGAGCAGCCAAATAACAAGGCGCTTGATTCAATGGGCTCCAGTCCACAGTAAAAACATTGTGATCCTTCGTCTTCAAATATTCTGAAAAACGCTCCAGACTTTTTCGAAATCTCTGGCAGGATTATGGGAGTCATTACTCACCTTTCCTTATCTCAACCAACGCTGTGAGATCCATGTCGGAGTTGTAGCCGTGGATAATGAGCTTCGTTTCCCTCTCCGGGTGGAAGGATGTTTCGTATAGGTTCGTCGTGTCGTTATCGTATAACTCTACGTGCTCCGGGGAATCTGGATAGGTTGGCGTGTAGAGGAAGAACTTTATATCCGGGTGTGGAC
This sequence comes from Cryptocephalus primarius, assembly GCA_963576515.1. Taxonomy (NCBI): domain Eukaryota; kingdom Metazoa; phylum Arthropoda; class Insecta; order Coleoptera; family Chrysomelidae; genus Cryptocephalus; species Cryptocephalus primarius. Next base: position 13,858,104 of record OY754941.1, read on the forward strand.
ATTTCCTGGAGGAAATTGGAAATACACTTTTCAGGGATGAACAGATGTGATGGTAGTGCCTTATGGAAGACTCACCCTTTGTAAATTATCTTACATCCCCCAAAATATATGGCGTTTTGTTTCGTCTGTATCTCCTGAGGCAACCGGAAGGGCAGAGGGAAATTTTTGTAGTCAGAGTTTTCAGGAATTATTTGACAAACCGCAACTGGAAATGAAACAATTTTTGGAAACTGGGGGGTATCACCATGTCACCATGTTTGTATTGTAACTATAAGAGACGAATGAACCGAATAAAACGAACTCTTACTTTCCAAAAAAATCGAAAATGCCACATAAACCACCCACATTTCACTATATTCCTCTCACGACATTTCCCGGAGGTTTTCGAAAAATTCCACAGGCGACATTATTTATTTATTCCGTCCTCGTAGGAATCACCGTCGCCACTGAAGACTTTACCCATTCGTCATTCGACTAAAAGCACGTCTATTATACAGGAAGTCTCGTTACTATAACGTAACCGTTATATTTCATGATACGAAATCTAGAAGAAAAAATCCAATATGTCTTATGTAACCGACTGTAATATTGAGATAATTGGATTAATAAATGGCAAAATTTCTCAAGCGTATCTAAAGGGAAACGAAAGGTCTATTAACATTTAGTTAAGGTCAGTTGAGATTGAGGGCCAGTTGCAGTAATTGCAATTAGTAATAATTTTATTGAAATATTTGTTACAATCTAACAATAGTGAAACGAAGCTAAAATGTTAAAAATTTTGGTTAAAAGAGTGTTGAAAACAAACATTCTAAAGTACAAATAGTCATATCATCGCTCATATTATAATAACTCTATCATCAGTCTCTATAATCATGGTCATATCGTCAATCAAATTATTATAGCTGTCACTATAATCGTAGTCATGTCATCGGTCATATTATTATAGGTGTACCATCAGTCACTATAATCATAGTCATGCCATCGCTCACATTATTATAACTGTATCATCAGTCACTAGAGTCATAGTCATATCATCACTCATATTTTTATAACTGCATCATCAGTCACTATAATCTTAGTCATATCTTCACTCATATTATTATAGCTGCATCATCAGTCTCTATAATCATAGTAATATCATCACTCATATTATTATAGCTGTATCATCAGTCACTATAACCATAGTCATATCATCACTCATATTATTATAGCTGTATGATCAGTCATTATAATTATAGTCATATCATAGCATGATGTTTCTTACGATTTTATTCCTTTATTTATTTTTCTTTCAATTAGCCAGTGTCCCGTACAGAATTTTTAAATAGCCGCCTACGGCAACTATGTAGATCACCAGGGAAATGTGGATACATGTTTAATCTCTTAATCGCAATCTTTTAAGCGCATTAATAATGAGAATAATATTACTAATGCTATTAATATTCTATATAACGTTGCTGTGAATACTAACTAGAGTCTTATCATAATTACGCAAGATATCAATAGGCAAATCATGGTAAGGACATGGTGAAGAACTAGAGGCAAGTTAAATTACCGAAGTGACCCTATGCTATGAAGACACTCTTCAAGGAAATTGAGCACTAAGAAACCGAAACTCATATCTCATTACCTCAATTTCCTAATCCCCGATTCCATTTCGGTCTGACCTCGCCGGTCTTTACCTCTTCGGTCCAAATTCTGACCTTAACCCGTCGTAGTCTCAATGACGAGCGTTTCACGAAACGTTCTGTAGGAGTTGCACAATCGCCTCCGGTTTTGGACGAGTCGCCACCCTCTTGGAATAGCTAATGTGATCTCAACGGCGAAAAAACAAACAAATTACGTTTTGACAGGCGGCTTTCTAATTGTTCACGCGACGCTGGACGCGATAGTGACGCTCCGAAGATGAGAAGGTGAAGAGCGAAGATGTGGAAGTTTTTCGTGATCGCCTGGCTCGGCTTCGGTGAGTACAGGGAAGTTGGTGCTTGGTATTTTTGGTCAAAATTTTAAAAAAAAACTTGTTGAACTTTACCTCAGTCTCGAAAATAATCGGTTTTTTGTAACAACGGGAAATTTAATTTTTTCAGATTTTTTTAAACTCGCCCTCGCCATAAAACTGACATTCGGGGACTGCCCGGTCGTCTTCAACGAGCCCTGCGACTCTCTCACCGTGCGGTTTTTCCTTTCCATAAGGGACCACAACAGGACCCTCACGTACGTCTTGGATCCTTCCTTCCCCGTCCTGCCTGAGCGATTCAACCTGTTGATCCCTATAAAACTGGTTATACATGGTTATGGGGGACTGTCGGTCGATAGCGCTACAACAAACGTCACTAAAGCGTACGAAGACGTCGGGTATAACGTCATAGTTGGTAAGAAAATCACTTAACTTTGCTGTAAAAGGAAAGGTATACCTTCTTTCAAAGGTCAAAAAGGATTAGTGGCTATTGACACTGTAGGGCGTCGGCAAGAGACCACTCTACCTCTGGCCGTTAGAACCAGGTAAATTCTTTTATGGTGCTTAGGGGGAGAGTTGTACAAAACGAGGACCCTAATTTGCTTCCTCTAAAGTCTAAAATTATATTTATTGGATCTATTGTGCTTTTTATTTTCTCGTATGAAGTACTCATATCATGAGGGGGTAGTTGTTTTCTCTTCTGTTTTTAGCTTTTCTGGGCCTTTTGAGGTTTCCCGAGTCCTAAAAGTTAAACTTGCCCTAAAGGGCACTTCACTTTTGAGTCTTTCAAGTCTTTTTTAAACGCTCTTAGAGATTTATTTTGCATTTAGGAATATGACTAAGCAATTTACTATCCTATGGTTTAACGCATTTTTCCTAAAACTTCCGTAAAGGGTACGTTACCCTTGAGGATGTTTGATTTCCTTCTAAACGGCTTTAGCGATTATTGGAACGTTTTTTGTTTTGAATTGTACAAGTATTTTCATATCTATGAAAATTCACTGTAACAAATTTTTAAGACAATTTATACATGAATTGTTTTATACATTTTATCCATTTCATTTCCCTTTTTCAGTCGATTGGGAGCCCCTCTCCTCCCTGCCGTGTTACGCGACGTCCTTCGTGAACACGTGGCACGTGGGGAGGTGCGTCGCGACGCTCCTGCTCTCCCTCGTCCCCCTCGGGATCCCCCCGGCGCTCGTCCACGTGGTCGGGTTCAGCCTGGGGGCGCACGTTGCCGGTCTGGCCGGATCGAACCTCAGGGACCTCCTCGGGCAGATGGTTTACAGAATAACAGGTGAATATCAGAGATATCCTTGGTGGGATATTTTTTGAAATTTTACCTAAAGAGGCTTTTACTTAGGAGAGATGACGTTGAGATTTTGCTAGTTTAGGTAGGGAGCTTGTTGTTATCAATACGCACAAACATCCACAGGAGGGTAAAAATACCAGTACGATTAACGCAGAGTTAGGGCATATACATTTTGACTATTTTCAACAGGTTTATGGGTAAACACTTCAGAGGAATAGTAAATTTTGCTTCATTACTTCCTATGCATCGCAGATTCCCTTACATTCATTACATAAATCTGCATCGTTTTGATGATAGCAGGTAAGGATCATAGCCATAGACAAGGATCAAGGTAATATGCGGCATAAGATTCGAATTCGAGTTCATAATTGGCCCATCACGCTAGGATTTTGAGATATTTGAGGTTATATATCTGAGAAATTGCAATTTTGGCTACTTTTGAGCTTACATGTAGGCTTCACAAATTTTTGGTAACTCTTCTACCTATCCCAGCCATCTGGTACTACTCTTCCTCCTTAAAATGATGCCATTATGATATTTCTCTAAAGTTATAATCATTTAAGATGACACGTCCGCGATATTTGGTTTCGACAATCAATATGTATCATCAATATGTATAACTATGTATCATCTGTTTTTGAGTTTACCTATTTAGATGCATCCCGTATTTTACCCTGTGACATACGCTAAAATTTTTCTTTTAAACAACTGTTACAGGGTGCACGTAACGTACTTTGAAGAACCCATAAAATTCCACCCATACATGTACCACGATCTTCATATCCTCTATATATATAATATATCATTTAAATTTTACTAAGCCAGAATACCTGCGGAGAGTTCCCCAACGCTCTTATATTCCCTTTTTAGGTCTGGACCCCGCCCTTCCCTTCTACGCCACGCTGAAGAGGGAATGGAAACTGGACCCCAGCGACGCAGACTTCGTCGACGTGATCCATACGAGCGCGGGGATATTCGGGAAAGTCGAGACCAGCGGCCACGTCGACTTCTACGTGAACGGAGGCACCATCCAGCCCTTCTGCTACGGAGCAAGATGTGGGTGGGAAGAATTCGCCTCTGGAAAGTTATATCTCTACGTGCTGATTGGTTTCGGGTTTCAGATCCGCCGCTCTGTAGCCACATAACCGCCGGGTTGTATTTCGCCGAGTCGATCAGGAATCCGACGGCTTTCGTGGGGATTAGTTGCCGAAACGTCGCCAATTATTATTTGGGGATTTGCGACGTGGGCAGCACTGCGATCATGGGGGAGTTTACTCATCACACGTAAGTTGAAACCGAGGGACAAAATTGGAATTTTTCTTCGTGTTGCGTGCGTTTGGGTGAACCAGGTAAATTCTAGAATACTATATTTACAGGTACTCCAAAATAAATTTCACCCTTATTTTTCATTTCCTAGAAAAGGGAAATTCGTGATTATTGTCCTAACCATTTCAGAGCCTGAGCTGTAAGCATGCCAAGTGTAAAGTTTCCAGCTATTCGGGTACTGTAAAATAAGTTTCACCCCTATTTTCCACGCCCTCTGGAAGAAAAATTCGGAGTTATCCCGTTTTTCCGAACCATTCTGGAGCCCACGCTATAAACGTGCTTAGTTTCAAGTTTCTACCTTTTTAGGTACTCCAAAATAAATTTCACCCTTATTTTTCATCTTCCCGAAAAGGGAAATTCGCGGTTATACTATTTACCCTTACCATTTCAGAGCCTGAGCTGTAAGCATGCCAAGTATAATATTTCTATTAGCTATTCGGGTACTGTAAAATAAGTTTCACCCCTTATTTTTCACGCCCTCTGGAAGGGAAATTCGGATTCTTCCTTTTTGTCGGAACCATTCTGGAGTCTAAGCTATAGAGGAGCTTAATGTCAAGTCTCTACCTTTTTAGGTACTCCAAAATAAATTTCACCCTTATTTTTCATCTCCTTGAAAATGGATTTTCGGTTAAGACTATTTGTCTTAACCATTTCAGAGCCTGAGCTGTAGGCATGCCAAGTGTGAAGTTTCTAGCTATTCGGGTACTGTAAAAAGTTTCACCCCTATTTTTAGGGGAATTTTTACCTTCTGGAAGATAGGTTCGGAGTTTTCCTCTTTCTGGGAACCATTCTGGAGTCCCATCTATAAAGGTGCTTAATTTCAAGTCTCTACCTTTTCTGGTACTCCAAAATAAATTTCACCCTTATTCTTCATCCCCTCCAATAGGTAAATTCGTGGTTATACTATTTGTCTTAACCATTTCAGTACAATCAGTCAATTTTACTGATGAATCTGATAAGGGCGTACCCAGTTAGGGGTGGCCTCCACTCTTTCTAGAAGAAGAAAATTCAGAAAACCCTGGATATATCCAGAGCTCCACCAACTTCCAGTTGCTCTCTTGGGTACTCCCTTAGACTCTCTTGGAGTTTCTGTAAATTTAACTGATTTGACCCTCACTATAATAGTTTTGTTTCAGTGAAGAAGTGTTAAGTTGCAACACGAATTAAGTTCCATTCTAATTATGCAAAGCTTGTCATAAATCAATCAAATTCGTTTAAACTAGTTTCGACGTTGCTATTTCCTAATATCCAATTTTTTTTCTTCGGCAGAGTAAAAGGAAAGTACTTCGTCAAGACTGCGGACGGAATGCCTTTCGGTAACCCGAATCTGTTATTTGAATAAATAACGACATGGATCTGGGTTGCGTGTATTCGTTAGATAATAAAATCGATAGGCGTGAATTACAAATCGCTCTATTGTTGTAACGGTATTCATAGGAAAAGACATAAACACGTCAAATTGAACGACTATCGACTTACGAGAACTCAATACATAATTCAGACTTTATTTTAGTATTTATTCATAAATATTTCACCACCAATGCCTGGCGACGCTGGACTTCATCCCTTCGGTGGTGCTAGGAGGGACGATCTCCGGGGCTATCAAGCAACACCTTTTATCCCCGATCTCTCCTTGCTTCTTGGGACAGAACGGGGGATAAGTGTCATGCACGCAATAAGAACCAGATGCCCTAAAAAAAATCAATCAATTTACTTTATTTTATCACTGCTAGGTTATGGTATTAAATTAAATTTGGTTATGACATATTGCATTCATACATTTGTCAAGAGATGAAGGTTAATGTTTTCTAAAATTTTCATTAATGAGGCCCTTTGTGACACTTGTGTCTCTTTCAGTATGGATTGACAACACTGCTGTTTTTACTCACATAGAAAATGGCCGAAGTGCTAAAATGTGGCATTTCCACAAATTTTCGAAAAATCGGTGGCGACTGATGAAAGTTCATTAATGATTTTCAACGTGATAGCACCTTGTAGCACTTATGCCTCTTTCTATAGTGGCTTTTGGTAACGTTTTCTATACACATACTAAATAGCATAAGTGAGAAAAAGTCGACAAAAATGCATTCCATGTAGATACCTTCAATCATACCCACAGGCATAAGTGCCTATCTGTCCCTATCTGTCTTTGGTTTCCCTCTGCCTTTATGCCAATATTTTTATGAACTGTCAGTTGAATAATTGTTGCACTCTTTAAATTGGCAGCGATGAGAAAATCACAGGCATTTTTGTATTATACTTCAAACCCTAAGACCCTTGCTGCACCAACTCAAACCTATTTGTAATTTCATTTTTATTAAAAGATCGGATCATTATTAAATATTGACTAATAAGTTTGTCGATCACTCAGTTAGGTTAAGGTATAAATCTTAGGTCAGGTTAAGGAACGTCAAATGATAGGTTAGTGTATTAGATTGTGCTGACCTGTTTTCCTGTACCAGATAGCAATGTAGAATTACTAAATCGGTACCAGAATTACTAGAATTACTAATTACGTACCGTAATTAGTAGAATTACTAATTACGGTACCAATCAGGAATAATTGCTAGTGGCGTTCCTTACCCTAGAGGAGTATTTTGTCCCATCACGACCGGTATCCCGACCCTCATCCCAGGTCTTGGACCCGAGGGACACCTCCTGGAACAAGGTTCGGCCCTCCTGGTGAACTGGGGAAAGAGGCTCTCTGCCATGTAACAAATCGCCCATACGTGACTACACAACTGGACGTCCACTAGAAGAAATGAAAGCGTAATTAATAAGTGAAGTTTCAGGAATTTCATCTTTCAGTAAGGAAAGATTCAAAAAGCTATCCAAAAGTCCCCTTCACTACTCCTCTAGTTTCATTTTTAATTTTCCTTACGATCGGTATCCTCGCAATAGGGCTGGATCCTCCCCCCGTTTATGCAGAAGTCCACGTGGCCGCTCCTCCCGGACTCCCCATAATGCCCTGCGTTGGTGTGCAGGATATGCACTGCCGCGGCGTCCCCGCTCGTCAGTCTACTCTGGGGGGTGACCAGGGGGCGAGCAGGATCCAGCCCCACTATGCGGTGGAGCCTGAACGTCACGAATTGGGAGACCAAGCCGCAGACGTGAGCACCTGGAAAATCGCAAGGGGTTGAAAAAGTGCAATCACCTCCATGTAATTAAAATAATTTAAAATGCGTATTCCACATGGTCATTGTTTATGATTTTTACCTAATGAATGTCCGATGCACGTGAGTTTATCAGATGGCATCCCTGCCACCCTTAAGGAGGTGAGCAGCTCCCCCGTGCACCTTGCGACAGCCCTCATATTATTCACTGCTGCCCTGTAGCATGGCGGAGGTCCCAGTCTACCCCAATCGACGACCCATACGTTGAAACTCTCGTTTCTTATATAAGCTGAAATGAAGGGATCATGTCAAAATTGTTGCATAATTTCAAAAGGGATCGTAGGGATCAACGAGCACTCGAGATGCAACTATTAGCTACTCAAAGCATCAGATGGTATAAAGTAAAGGCAGAAAAGACATAGAAGAAAAGACTTGTGGAATAGCTAATTTCATTAGCAAGGAACCTTGTTTTGATCTAAATAACAAGTCAAATCCAAAATTGGGAAAAGGGATTAACGTGCTCTAATAGAACCTGAAGGATGTGTATTGTGGTAATCTATCCATTAAAAGGAATTATCCAAAAACCGTTTTGATCTAGGTTGGTCTCAAGTGTATTGGAAAGAAGGGTCTGTAAGGGATGTTCAGGGTTGCTAATCCAATCTACTTCAACCTAGTTCAAACTTTGAAACGTTATTATTACTACCCTCAATTGTTATGGTTGGAGGCGATCATGGTTATCAAAAAGAAAACCCAAAGCTTGACATTGGGGGTTAAAACGAAGGGATTGCTCTAAAAATCCTTTTGATTTGGGTATGACTCAAATGAATCGTTAAAAGGTTGTAAATGTAGTTCAAGGTTGCTGATCTAATCTACTCCCACCTAATCCAAACTTATGCTTGTTATTTTTACTAAGTACACTCTAAATGGCCAGTGCTAAAGACTATCACAGCCAACAGAAAGAGAACCCAAAGGTTGGGATTAAAAAGATTAGAAAGCCAGCGGAATTACCCAAAAATCCTTTTAATTTGGGTTGGTCTATGATTTGCAAACAAAGCTAATAAGGCTGTTCTAGGTTGCTGGTCTAACCTGTTACAACATAATTCAAGCTTCCAAATGTTATAACAACGCACCCTTAATCACCATCACTGAATGTGAATATAATGGGAGCACAATGGTTGAGACTGGGAAGTAAATATCTGCAGAAAATCAAGCCAGGAAAGGAACTTGAATCCAAAAAATATTTGCTACCAAGAAACCCATCTGATTCCTATTGGAGTTGCTTCGACAGCAGGTAGAGGGGAAGGATCCCACTGGGTCGTTCATAATTACAAGTTTCAATTACCATCCCTCAGAACAACCATGGGCAACTCGTCGTCGCCTCCAGCGTAGCCGTGGATCAGCATGACGTCCTCCTTGGACGAATCCCACGGGCTCTGCCTCAGCCAATCGGACTGGTTCGGGTCGACCACCGCCTTCGTGCCGTTCGTGTACAACACGTGCCGGATGTCCGGGTCGGGGCACAGGTCCTTGACGTTGATTGGTCGGAAGACGCAGTCCTTCAACGTCAGATTGCTGCTGACGAAGTTGTGCAGGAACAAAGCGTCTTTTATCGGCTGATTAGGAAGGGTTATCTGCGACGAGGTCGGACCTAGAGAAGACAATGGATAGAGAGATGTAGTGCCACCTGTCGGGGGGATGATTTAGTCAATTTAGCCATGTGAAATGTTCGTGGCATCTCAAGACATGGAGACCTGATCAAGCTAGCTAAACTGGACTGTCTTAGTTTAATCACGTGACCGTAATGTACTAAAAATAAGTAGGAAATGGAGTGAAAGTGTTTTGATTTGTTTTCTAGTGGCTGTATGTACAAAAGTGCCTTTGGGCTGAAAGATAGTGTGATGTGAAGCAAGTAAATGCAGGTAATAGATAGGGCAGAAAAATGTTTGCTTACAGATAGGTTACCTATTGTGGTATGTAATGAAATTTTATTGTAATAGCAACAAATATGACTGTAAACAAGGTAAATTGTGGTGAAAGACGCTAGTTGTTGTTGACGGAACAATTTGGTCATGGTATAATAATTTAAGTACAGTAATTACCTTAGCACTTCTATAAGGTGGCATATTTTTGAAAATTTTAGGTCAGGTTCGATGAGACACTTTAGTTTTTGAATTCCTCATCAATTCAGTTTCAACAAGTTTGATGTTTGCGTTTAGAAAATGCTGGCAAATTGAAAAAACCTAATTTTCCAAAAACGTTTTAAGCATTATTCCTTGAAGTTCTGAAACAGCTATTTGAATAATTCTCCTTAGGTGCGGATTCAACACTAGGTATTACTAATAATGTTGCAATTTTCGATCCAATCTCACCACCACACTACTTGCATTTAAATCCGTGAAATTTCCTTCTAATCATCTGTTATAACTTAAGAAAAAGTGTGTTAATACTTACTGGCGAAAAGTAAAAGCATCACCATAAAATAACACATCTTCACCGTTATTATCTCCTCACCGGACTCGTTCCTCGAGAACAATGTCAATACGCGAATAAATTCCTCGTCGCGGACAACTTTTGGAAGAACAGGAAAAACGAACTTTTGCACATTCAGTCATTAACGAAAGGACGCATTTAACAGTTTTCTGGCGTAGGATCGTCAAAGGATATCACAATGGAGGAGGAATGTTTGTATATATACCGCGTACCAGAAAAACTGTTATACGAAGAAAGTGTCTTGAATAATAAATTCGATCCACGCGAAAAAAGAAATTGTATTTGTTTTGATCTAAACTTCTGGAACAAATAAAATGGTTCGTTCATTGTGATACATTAATTGTTCGTTTAGTATTTATTTTGTGGTAAACAAGTCTTCGATTTTTGGAAAAAATAATTTTTGATTTTGAAACCAATGATTTTTGGGCACTTGTGACTTTCACACAATGATAAGCACATGTAGGTATTTGATTTATGGACAATCATAGTGTTATCTGCTAAGTTGCTGGAAAAAGCAATCATAAATTCTACAATCTAAAGAAGTTTTTAGAATATTGCCATTATAATTTAATAAAACCATTTAATATATTGTATATATATATATATATATATATATATATATATATGATATATATGATATATTATCATGTCCTTTAGTCCAAAGTAGTATGACACATTATCAATCAAATCACACTTTCATAAAGTACAAGCAAATGCACAATATAACGGAATTGTAGGCAAGATAATTATTTAATTTCCTTAGAGGAAGTCCCATTATGAATAGCAATCCTTTATGGGCCTTCCTCTAACTGTAAATTATGATAGAAGCATCGCATTTACGAGGAGCATGCGAATGGTATGAAGGCATCAAGATGTCTACATCAAATTTCTCCCCATGGTCCATAGATTGGCCTAGAAGAAGTCGTATGTTACAAATGTTAACGTTTTACGTACGTCATTATTACACGTGGCGTCTTGTGTCAACTTCCATTTTTTTCATTACACACATTACACTTGTAAGGGTGTTCTCAAAAAGTATAGCCTAGGATACCAAGAACGATGAATATTTCATTATTTTCGTCACAAATTTTTTGAGCTCTACGTATAGTTCACTAATGCTGTCTTAGGCCGTTTCTTTGACGCGCTGGACTTCTTCGTGGACTTTAAACGCATATATTTTTCGCCAATCAGCCATAAAAACAGAGCATTTATTTAATTCCATCTATACTAGAATTTTTCAAACCATAGTCCTAATTCGCGGGCTACTATTTCGCGTTCCATGCCCAAACACCACGTTTCAAGCCCCTGACAATTTTTCTAGGTTAACTCTATACTTTTTGTAGGTTATTTATTACACCTCCTTTATTTATTTAGCTCTACTGACTTACGATAACATGGACCTCGATATTTCGTATTATACACAGGAGACTGAGAAGGCCGTAAGTGTTTTAAGGGATACCATCGGTGTAGTTCGTTAAGCTGAGATTTGTTTAGCAACGCGAATTGGAGGTGCTGAAGAGGCAGGTGGAGGATTTGAAGGAGAACATCAAGCAGGGAAAGCCGCTCACCATGGAAAACAATCACATGAAGGAACTCCTCGCAGAGAATGTTAAGCTAAAGCATCGCATGGCCATATTACAACGTGTAAGTTATTGTTTAGTTATACGATTACAACATACGAATACATCTACAAGCTATAAGTAAGCCGTATTTTGTTCCATGATTACTAAAAGTACATTACTGTAGATTGCGTTCAATGTGAATAATAAAATGTCCTTCATCATCTACACGTATCTCTAAATCACGTTCATCGGTTGATGTATATTGGGCAACATATGCTAACACAGCCTTTCCTGACTAGACAGAGTGTCTTTGCTCGACCGGTAGTCCATCAGGTTCCTGTTGGTTAATCCAATACTATCTGAAACTTAAAAATGGAATTAGAAACTGTGTCACAACATTTTGATTAAATCATATATTGAGCAACATGTGCTAAGTGGGATCAGTTTCTTTGAAGTAATCTAGAGCGTAATATTTCCAGGCGATAGCAGCACAATCTGCCAAACGGCCAAAGGTGGAACCCTCGATGATGCAGAGCCTCATAGATATCTTGACGGACGTGTTCTCCGCGGCCATCGTCGGTGCTTTCCCGGATTTGCCGGACCCCCCTGTGGTGATCGCTCTGTCCGGGAGTAACGTGAAGTTCGGGGATTATCAGTGCAACTCCGCCATGCAGATAGCCAATATGTACAAACAGCTAGGTAAGATGCCTATTCCAGAAGTAGTATACAGAAGTGATGTAAATATCTAGTTGTCTTTGATGACTGCATACTGTTATAGGGTGCATTTAAATCGTTACTTTTCAACATTTAGATGAATGAATTACAGGAAGGAAGCTTTTGTAGTTTAACTCATCATTGCAGTTTCCATAAACCGAAGAGTTGCCTTGGGTGGTAGTCTAGGTTATTGAAAATGATACAGGTTTGAGTTACTTCGTTACAAAAAATAACGGAAATTTCTACTTTTTCATAATGCTTTATTCACATGTACTACACCAAAAACGCATGCAAGAAATACATTGGGTATATTGTATATGCATGCATGTCCCATATATCAGTTTTAACTTTTTTATATAGTTTTCAGTTCGTTTTAAATTTTTTTGTAGTTTTTCTTTAACATCGATAAATATTTATGACAGCAATTTGTCTATGTCAAACATTTTAGCACCTCTGAAATTACAATAAGTAATTTTGTAGCACCTAACCGTTATTTTTCAGTCATCATATTAAATTCTTCTTTTTGAGCGATAGACATCTTATTGAATAGAATAATGGCACGGTCTTTGTGCGAAATTACAATTTGACTCCTTAAATCTAATATCTCAAGTGGTATATATATATTTTTTTTTCTTCCTCGTTTGAGGCGTTCTTAAGGGACCACTTTTCAACCAAATTCTGTTCGGTTCGTTTAATCCCATTTAACACCTGAAAGCTCTACTTTGCTCTTCACGACACCCTAAATATTCAAATAATTCGAACCGACTGTTTCCAAAATAGCAGATCTTCCTACAGCCAGCGTTAGGGGCAACATCAATACTACCTATTGACATTCAGTTTACTTATTAGGAAATCCATAGTACCCAGACGGACCCTTCGGGTTGGGTAAAATCGGATACGCGTACTGCTGCTGCGCGACGGGCAGATTTTGGAAGTAATTGATCAGCACTCCCTTCGGCCACAGCCGACTGGCCATCAGCTGCGGCATCTTCTCCACCGGGACGCCGAGCCTGAACGAGCTCTTGATCTGATCCTTCTTGGTGTACATCTTGTAGCACTCGCACCCGTCGTCCAGGTTGTGGCTTTCCAGGAAGTGCATGATGTCGTCTTCCCTGGTGTTCGGATCGAAGCCCGACACGAATATCCAGGACGGTTTCGGCGCGAGTTTCAGATTGGTGTGGTTTCGATTGGTGCCTCTCATCGGAGCAGGGCGTTGGGAGATGTGGTGGTGGGAATTACCATTCCCGCCACCATATTTGGGTTTGATGTCGATCATCTTGCCTTTAGTTGTTGGGATGTTTGCGTGTTCCTTGGGTTCCGCACCGGTAGCCAGGTTCGCCTTGTGATAAGGTGATGTAGATGGGTTGGATTCGATCGTTCGGTCTTCGGTTGTGGGTTTTTTGGGTTCAGGAAAAGTAGGAAAGTTCTGCTTGTGTTGGGGTGGTATTGGTGGATTGTGTTTTATCTGGTTGGTTTCAGTCACCCTGCCTTCCGTCGGTGGAATGTTATTGGGTCGTTTGGGTTCATCCATGGTAGCAATGTTCACCTTGTATTCTGGTAGTATCGGTGGATTGGGATTGATCTCGATGGTCGGTGTGTGCCTCATTATTTCTGATATCCTGTTGGAGATGGCGGTGGGTATTCTCGGCGCCTCAGGTGGCGGCTTGAAACTCACGCCTGAGCTTTGCAGAAAAGCAGTTTTCAACTGAGCCGTCTTTCTCTTCTCGTCGGCCAGATTCTGGCTCAGCATATTGTTGCTCTGGGACAGGATCCTGTTCTTCTCCAGCATCTCCTTCACCACCGCCCTGAGCAGCACCTCGACTCGGTTTATACCTTGACCACACTGGTCGATCAGGCCCTTGGACATCACGAACCCCACCTCGCACCTGTAGCAGATCAGCCTGGTCTCGTCGAGCTTCATCGCCCACCTATCCGTCCCGTCCTGCAGCATGCATTGCTCGTGGTACACGCGCCCGCACGTTACGCACACCCTTAGTTTACTCGTTTTCGATTTGCAGCAGAAGTACGAGAGCTGCTCGGAGGGCGCGAGGCGCGGCACCGTCCGGCCGGACGCCATCTCCGACCAGCGGACTGGCGGACGTCGCGACGCGTCGACTTATCGATCGGGGTTTTTGGGGTTTTCGCCGAAAATCGCGGGAAATGTAACCGCGAGGCTCGGGGACTCTCGGATTGGTTCGAATCGCGTCAAGGGCCGGCGGTTTGCATCATCAGCGTGAATAATGTCGCTCGGAAAATGGAAAATGGGAAAAAATATGTAACGGCTATTTATATACTCATTGCAGAGAAACGTCGATATCTGGTCGCTGCTTGGGAGGTGGTGGCAGGGAGCTACAGTATTGATCTGATTCACATCTAATCCGATGCACGCCTAGTGCAATGCATCGATCAGGTTCAACGATGAGGTGAATGGGTCTGTGATTAAACAAAAGCGTGGAGGGAACTCTTCGACAAATTCACCAAGAAATCCGTGCATTCATAATTGCACTAGTATTTTATTTATATAAGTTGACATTTCATATTAATAAACTTGTCGTTGAAGGTGTCCACCATTTTTGTATTTTTTCTGTCAGTCATAATAAACTCATGTGTGTCAGATTTAACATATACCTAATGTGAGCCTCAGACTGTGAGGATTAACTAAGAAGTTGTTTTTTAATTTCTGGAACTTTCTAGTGCACTTTTGACCAAGGTGCCATGACCAAATACTAAACCTCTAGAGGCAAATTTATAGTCCATCGTTTAAGGAATACTCAAGGAGGCTTTAGTGGAGGAAACCTTGGTGGAACCTCAGATAAGCTGTTCGATAGTTACAAAATCTTCTTGCTTCTGCCTAGGAGCACTTAGGAAAGTAAAAGTTCTGACAACAGCACAAATCATTTAGGAACCGCTGTTTTGGACCAAAGTGAAAGTTACAACAAATCCAATTAATAGAGAAAAAATGACAGAGTTGTAGTACTAAGAAACAAATTGACAGAGTTATAGTACTAAGAAAAACCGCAGAGTTCATGAAAATGCTAGTTCCAATCTCCCATAGAAGGAGGGGCGCTGAGAATCTTGACAAATCTAATGAATTCGTTCCAATTCTTGTTAAACTCTTGTTATGGGAGGTACTAAAATAGAAATGTTTACGTCTGAGGTTAAGACAATGATACACTTGGTTAAGTCAATGTGTTAGTTTTTATACATATCATTTAGTCCCTTCAATTGAAAAGCAAAGGGATGTAGATATCGCAGTAAATTATATTTTTGTCTGAATTCTAAGACTATACTTAAATACCATTTCCTTCTCTTTGCAGGAAAGAAAGTGTCCCCTAGGGACATCGGCCAAAAGATCCTCGACCAGGCCCCAACCCACGCTCTGATCGACAAGCTGGAACTCGCCGGACCCGGTTTCATCAACATATTCCTCAGCAAAAGCTACGCCCTCAAGTCGCTCTCTTCTATCTTCAAACACGGAGTCACGCCCCCCGAAGTCCCGCGTAGGCGTCGCGTCCTCGTGGATTTCTCTTCACCGAACGTCGCCAAGGAGATGCACGTTGGGCATCTACGCTCGACCATCATCGGCGATAGCATCTGCAGGCTGTTGGAGTTCCTCGGCCACGACGTGATCCGGATCAATCACGTCGGAGACTGGGGCACCCAGTTCGGGATGCTCATAGCGCACCTGCAGGAGAAGTTCCCGGATTATCTGACCGTGTCGCCTCCGATAGGAGACCTGCAGGCGTTTTACAAGGAGTCGAAGCAGAGGTTCGATACGGACGAGGAGTTCAAGAAAAGGGCATATGCTAGCGTGGTGAAGCTGCAATCGTTCGAGCCGAACCACAAAAAGGCTTGGGAGCTGATATGTGATGTTTCCAGGAAAGGTAATGATGCGTTTTGTAGTGGAAATGGAGGAGGGCGTCAAACTTCCAGAATAGTTTTTAGAAGTTTTTGCAGGTTCTGGAAAGATTTGTTTTGAAAAGGTCTGGACTAATCTTGGCACAATGGTTTTGAAAAACTTCTATGAAGGTCCTAAGAAACAATAGTGGTCATTCTAAAAGGAGTCTTTTTGGAAAATTGTTAAAGGATCTAGAAAATTCTCAATAGAAGGGAAACCAGATAGAAATGGGATTATTTTTCAAAAAACAATTTAAGGTTGAAAGAATGTAAAACAATGTTTTTCAATACCAATAAACCCTCAACTTGGATAAGCCACCAAATGGATTCAAACGCTGTAGCACCCTTCACATATCAGTTGTTCACGTCTGAAGGCCCATATGGGTTAGGCTTCCTTATTCTGTAACATTATATACAACTGTACCATTTATAGATACTTCCTTGTGTGTTTGTCAATTCGTATGTTAAAGATTTCTTTCAAAGGCTATGTCTGTTTTAAAGTTAATGTTTTTGTAGAATTCCAAAAAATTTATGACCGACTTAACATCAAGGTGAAGGAAAGGGGCGAGTCTTTTTACCAGAGCCGCATGGAAGCGGTCGTCAAGGAATTGTCCGAAGGTGGTTACCTGGAAGAGGACGAGGGCAGGAAGATCATGTGGGGCGATCAGGCTGTGCCGTTGACTATAGTCAAATCAGACGGGGGATTCACATACGATACTTCTGACATGGCCGCCATAAAGCATAGGCTGTACGAGGAAAAATCAGATTGGTTGATTTATGTAACTGACTCGGGTAAGGTTTTGATCTCTCTGAAGTGCATTCACTTCATTCCTTTTTCAACATGCTCATTTACTTAGGTCAAGCGAACCATTTCGATATCCTCTTCAGTTGTGCCAGGAAGGTTGGCTGGTTGGACGATACGAAACACAGGGTGGACCATGTCGGCTTCGGAGTAGTCTTGGGAGAGGACAAGAAAAAGTTCAAGACGAGGTCCGGGGACACGGTCAGGTTATTGGAGTTGTTGGATGAAGGGCTCAAAAGGGCGTTGGATAAACTCAAGGAGAAGGAGAGAGATAAGGTAGGAAATATTATAGCTCAGTAGGTATTTTGAGGAAAAAACTATGTACTTATTGCTCTATACATGACATTTCAGTTGATAATGAATAACCTTATTATAAGATATACTTTCTTATTTAGTAATATGTTATCTTCTAAGTATGCTCCTGTGTAATCTTGGTAACTTATATTCACTATTAGACTGTTCTCTACTGGTGGATGAACAAACTCAAAACCACTCCAATTTTTCTCCATTTCTCAGGTGTTGACTAGCGATGAGCTGAAGAAGGCCCAAGAGGCTGTGGCGTACGGCTGCATAAAATACGCGGACCTGTCGCACAACCGCCTACATGAGTACGTCTTCTCCTTCGACAAGATGCTGGAGGACAAGGGCAACACCGCCGTCTACCTCCTCTACGCTCTGACGAGGATCAGGTCGATAGCGCGAAACGCGAACTTCACGCCGGAGAAGACGAAGGAGCTGTGCGAGTCCGAGACGGTGTCCCTGGACCACGAGAAGGAGTGGAAGCTCGGGAAGGTGCTGCTGCGTTTCCCGGACGTGCTGCTGAAGATCACCAAGGATCTGTTCTTGCATCCATTGTGCGAGTACATTTACGAGATAGCGACCAGCTTCACTGAATTCTACGACAACTGCTATTGCATCGAGAAGGATCCTTCAGGAAATGTTGTCAAGGTGCATAATGGCAGGATTTTGCTGACCGTCGCGACTGCTATGGTTATGGAGAGGTGTTTCGATATATTGGGTATTAACACAGTTGAAAAGATGTAAGGATGTAAATAAGCAAGGCAAATAAATCTGTTCAAATGATAAATACCAACGCGTAGCATTAAATAGATGAATAAAACAACGTATGCAAATACGTTGGAATTAGTTATCAATCTATTAGTAATACTGTCATAATAGGAAGTATTTTATAACTATGGTTTATAGTATAATTCACAACATCGATCCCGGTGATTCTAAATCTTAATTCACAAATTTTAGTTTCACTTCCAAAACTACTGTTTTTAACAACTATTTATTTGTTATATTACAAATACTGATAAAATTACAATAAATTGTTCTGATGGCAAAGGATGTCTTCAGTGACTGATTAGGCGTGACTGCTATGACTGACTAACTGACTGTTACGCTGTTGTGGATTCCTTGTATAGTGTTACTTTGCCGACTAAAGTACCTTTGCTTCTTCTATACTTAAGTATTAGTTGATGTAACTCAGTTGTGCATGGATACTAGAATAGGGGGAAGAAAGTGAAAGATCCAACGCGAGACTTTACTGGACTTAATACTTAACCTCGAAGCATGCTTGCGATCAATATCTTCTGATCGTGTATTGATACTTTCGTTTGATCATCGATTGAAGATTACAAATTTCATGGGCAATTTTGAAAAATGTATGAATAATTGCAGGCAACCAGTTATACCGAAGTCGAAGTACCCGAGGCGGCGGCAACGTCGCTGGCTGAGCACATGCCTTCACTGACGTGACACAGTCGTGATAGGATAACCTTTAAAGTATAATTTTAAACTTCAATTTTCCCGATGAAGGTGAATTAAATTCCTGTGCATATCATTAACCCGACTCGCTCCGCAGCCGGAACGTACGAAAAATGGCGTCTCTCACGAAGAAACTCGTCGACCAACTGAAGTCTCCGGAGTTCAGGAGTTACCTCATGAGGTAAAGAATGAGGGAAGGTAGGAAGGAAGGGCGAAATGGAGTTAAATTATTATTTTCCAGCACGCACTTCTGGGGTCCGGTGGCGAACTGGGGTATTCCGATAGCGGCGTTGGGGGACATCAGGAGGGACCCGAAGATCATCAGCGGCACGATGACAGTCGGTAAGGATAAAAATAATTTTTTCAAAAAATATTAGGGTATGCCAATATTCGTGGGTTACCTAATGCTAACATTTCAACACTTGAAAACGAATCAAAAAGTGTAAGCATGACGCAGTAAAATTAGATCAGTCCATAAAGGAGAGGATCGAATAGATTATTGTATGCACAAGGTTTTCTTGTTTGTTAATTAAGCACATTCTAATTAAGTAACGAAACATGCGACAGTTTTAGCAATTCATGTACTGTAAAATTTTATCTATTACAATGAAAGATAAAAGATTACTTGTATTGCAAATTTACTTAACAAATAAAGTACAAAAGTTACAATTTTTTAACGCACTGACACTACAGTAATTATCACTAACCATAAATTGTCTCTCAATCAACAACTAATTTACAATTAATTGTACTCCTATTAACGAATTATTTATAATGACAGTAATCGTGACTATAATGCAGTGCAACATAGCTTAATTAATTCTTCATTGAATTGTTACTGTTCGTTACTTCTATTATTTAACTAATTATATAAGTACATTGCTCCTCGTGCATTGCGTTATAATAGTAGTGATTAAATTAATATGATAATGTCTTAAACATCCTAAGGTAATTGTACTAATGATTATTGCAAATAAACAAACAGTGCAGCTGTTGTTCATTAAGATTTCGTCTTGAGTTTATTTCAGTATAAAACATACGAGTAGATATTAACAAGTCTAATTTTAGTTTTTATCTATTATCCATTTAATTTATTATCCGCTGATTAATGGTGCACTCACATCAATAATGACAGTGTGATACACTTTATTGGAAAATGATTCTGATAGTCCTGCAGTGTATAAAAAATTCCAGAAATTCGTAACTCTCAAGAAGATTAGAAGAAAAAAGTTTGTGTCTATCATAAGTAAAGAACTTATCACAGTTTTAATACATAACATGACAGCATTTGTACAACAGTTCATAATTGTCTGTGACAATAAGTAAGTAACTAAGACTTCTTAGTAAGTTAGCAACTGTGGCAGTTACATTATCTGAAGAGAAAGGAAAAATGGATCATTGTAGAATAATTTTTATTCTTCTAACAGAAGTAATCTTTCATTCCGTTCCTTCTTTCAGCGTTATGCCTGTACTCTGCGATGTTCATGCGCTTCGCCTGGAAGGTCCAGCCTCAGAACATGTTGCTGTTCGCCTGCCACTTCACCAACGAGGGGGCTCAGCTGGTGCAGCTCAGTAGGTTCGTAAACTATAATTACCTCAGCAAAGAGAAGGCGGGGGCGAAGGACTGAAACCGTCTGAACCACTTTAGCTCAAGGTAGGTCCCGCGAGGGCGCCCAGGCCGATTTTGTGATACGATGTACCGGTTGAATTTTCTAAATTTTATGCGATTCTGACCTGCGCGTCCTCCGTAAGGGCCGGACGCTAGAAACGCGTCTGTGAATAGTGTTCAGTATTCGGTTCGTCTGGTAGATGTCTTGTTTTAGGTATAGGGATGTTGTTAATTTTTAGAAAGAATTTAGATCTGTTTTTCACTTGTCGAGTGTTGTACGTACGTACGCACTGAGGGGGTACCGTACTCGCAAAACGATTTTTATCAAAATTAGGTCTTCTTAAAATTAAAGAGAGGTGACAGACTATATATAATAGTGCCTTTGGTTCAAAACTTATACACAGATTCCAATTTTTTATGTAAATAGTCATGGAATATTTATACATACAAATTTAAATAAAGTTTATTTTGTTGTTTGTCGAAGTTTTACTCTGCAGGAAGCTAACATCAACGAGGAAACGTGTCATTCTCATGTACTAAAAATAGTTTAAAACGAATAGTATATACATCTACTAATTGTGTTTAATAACTTTCAGGTGACACATTGTTCCTCGTTATCTAACCGGTAAGTACTATGCGTATGTTCGTTATCAGGGGTATTAATGAATCATTGTGTAACGAAACTTTCCGACAGTTTATAATTGTCCGTGACAATTAGTAAGTAACTAAGGCATCTTAGTAAGAAAGTAACTGTGGCAGTTACATTATCTGAAGGAGAAAGGAAAAGGGATCATTATAGAATAAGTTTTATTCTTTTTACAGAAGATATTTGTTGTAAGCGTTGAATGATATGTGGTAAACTAGGAAATTACACATTAACCTGTCGAGGCTTTGGAAAAATTTTACAACTTTATCCTTGCTCTCCTTTATAACGCAGTAAATGAAAAAATAAGACATTATATCAACACTTTTAATACTCTCAGGAAATAATCGTCACAAGTTTAATACCAAAAAATATTTTTATTTTAAAATGTCCATAATTAAAGACTAGAAAAAGCAGTCATATAAACATAAAACATAAATAAATTAGGACTTAAGGGACGAAATACTCTATATATACACAAGAATACAGATGCACACGACTGAAGCGCAACATTTTATTTCCTCAATTCGTTACATATACAATACATACAGGGTAAATCATTCAGCAGCGTAAGTACAAAAATATTCCTTCGCCCACTTAATGAAAATTCAGTCGCATCACTGTATTGTCATCTATTTACATAATAAATTATACTTTATGGCAATTTTTATACAATTAATTAATGTTCAGTACTCGGGAATCAATTAATACTCGCTTCACAGTTTAATTAGGATCGAACTGGACGGTTGGCGTTCAAATCAATTGCTCTAATTACGTTACGATCTTTATTTCATATGTACATTTTACTATCACAATCCAGTTAGGATTAAATTGTGAAATGATTAGTACAAAGTTAATCAACCCCCCGTTACGTACTTAATATTTACAAGTAATTCAAGAATATGGAAAACGTATTAATGTTAGTACATAATGGTTAATTTATTACATGAGACGAATCAAAGTTACAACGTACAAACAACAGAAAGTCTATTTTCGATATTAAGTACAATAAACAAGATCATCTCGCTTACCAGAGGTGAACGGGACGAGTCTTCAACCTTCCACCCTCGCAATATTACAGATGATTTGTTAAGTTTGGCACCATTGATTGTATCAGGGGAATCACCGATGATTAATGGACGAAATCCTGATATAATACGTTTTCGTATCGTTTTCAAAAGGACGATACCGAACCTCGGAATACGAATTCACTGGCCAGTCGATTTCACGTAAATTATACAATTAAATACCTTGTAATGGAACATCCTAGAACAATGTGATATTTACAAAAAAAGATTTCGCTAGAGAAAATACACTTCTTTTTAAACCTCCCAACGATACTTCGCAGTGTGATGATGTGCTAATAACGCTAATGATCTAAATACATTGATTTATTTTCATTTAGCTGGTTTTGAGTGTCAAGAGAAAAATTACAAGTCATATTTCCACTTTGCCAGGCACTGCTTCGTATACCCTAAGACGTTTATGATGGGATGAGTCGCTCTTTTAAAATATAGTAATCTAGAAAACATTACTTATAGTGGTGTTATACATGAGATATTTGTAGGTAAATATCTTAGAGTACAGGGTTTTAGTTGCACCTTTTGTTTTAAAAGTTGAGTCCTTGAAAAACTGGATGTTTTGAAAAGGTCCACAATTTTAAGTTGGAACAAAAATTTTACTTTTCCCTTACTACAAAATGATCTTGGATGTGTCCTTCGTGGCATGAAGTAAAAAAACTTCCCCAACTCTTATTTCCTAGGTTAAGCTATGTAAAGTAGGTAGATACGAACCAAGCATGTAATGTACGTCTTTTAATCGCCCCGGAGTTAGTACCAAAAACAAGAAGCACGAATTTGATCCCAGGAGGAGACTTCGATCTTAATATGTAAATGGAACATAAGCAACATTTTAGCAAGAACAATACACCGACGACTGGCGCAATTCACAAAATGGTAATTTCCATTAGAACAGGCAAGTTTTGTTAGAAGAGAAGCGATCTCAATGAAGAGACGGTTTTCAATGATTTCCATGCTTTACAGGAATCCACTAGGTGCAATGGAAAAACTTCTGGACAACGTTGGAAGAAATTGGAAGCCCCTATCACGTTACAATGCCTACCCATATAGCGTCTCGAAACGCCTTTGTTATAGAAAGTGTAAATCTATTTCCTAGACTTCTCAATGTATGTGGAGAACGCATAATGGGAAGAGGAGGGTGTAGACAACTTAGAATGTGGAATTTCACTTATATGTGTTATAATAGCAAGTAACGACAGAAAGAAGAAAAATTGACTGAAATAAACAGTATAAAACAAACCCTAACATCATCAACAGAGGAATCGGAATCCAGTAAAGCAATCAGCTAAACGTGGAAGTTGAGTCCATCCATCTTTGGTCACTGATATGCTATATATGACTGATATGCAAGATAACTTGAAAAACGAATCAATACACATCATAATGACGAAGCTAGTCAAGATCTAAGAGGATGGTTAAGTCATACATCGGTCAAGTTCTCCAGTATTGGTGACATGGACAGTTAAAACCATGGAAAGGGAAAATATTGATAGGGTGACATATGCATCCATACTAGACAAACTTGAAGACAAAGCTGGATGTGCTATAAAAGATTGGATATGCCACAAGAAGAGAGGTGGGATAATTTAGAAAAACTAATAGTACAAGGCAAGGACAAGGCTAGATCATCTAGCAGGTGAATGGATGAAAAGAAGACAAGCGGTACGTCGTTCTAACAGAGATGGGATCACAAGTTCTCAGCCATGAGGCTCAGTATGAAAACGTGGCTCGAGGCTTCTCCATTTATAGCTTTTCCACTAATTTTTACACCCGGGATTATTGAATCTCCTCAACTTGTCAATTTCTTATGACCACAACAAAATAGAAATTTTCTTTGGCGATTGTGTTCAGCGATTAATCACAAAATTATTAAGCTTGCCAGCTTCAAAAAATTGGAACCCGTTTATCCTCATGAAGTATGTTAATGATTCATCCTTACAACGTCTGGGATCGAATTCGTGCAGGGGATCAAATGGTTCAAGTGTAAACTGCACCAAAAGCTATTTCCAGTTCAGCACCGGATTACGATAATAAGGGGATCGCGGAGTCCCTAAAGTAGTTGGAAAAGAAATCCCGAGGAAGAAATGTCTTAGTTAGAATCTTAACTAAACGTGGTAATGTCATTTTGATTAAAGAGTATATCCAGCAAAATCTGGCATTGAGCGGTTGAAAACTGTGCCGTATACGCCAAGATGTTAAGTAAGGATGTAAAGATGTTAATTCGTATGAGTTCTTAGCATCTCTTGGATAAGTAGTCCTTTCATTTTTAAGTCATTCTTGGCATTAAGTCGAGTTAGATTTAAACATCCTTAAGGCTTCACACACTTCATAGTTGAGATTTCCTTTCTAACCCTATACCTAAAGGGGCTTCATCTTCTTCTTATTATCATATTCGGGTAAGTCGGTAATGGCTTTAGGCGCAATTTACTATCCCTAATGCCCAAGGCTCGATATTGTGTGCTCGTCCAGGGTAGAAACAATTCGTGTGTACAGGTCCACTTTTCAGTCCGTGGATCAACGCAAATCCGTTCATTGGCGTGAACGTGGGTAGATAAGCGTAAAAAGGGGAAAGTCAGTCGTGCAACCTTTTGGGGATGAAAACGTCCGCGGCCGCGTAGAGCACCTTCGCGTACCAGTGCACCCCGAGGGGCGGCGCGGGCCGCGGCGCCGTCGCCTCGCGCCGCGCCCCGACGCCCCAGGAGGCGATCGGCCTCCTGAGCACGTCCCACAACCTCTCGAGGCCCCTCTCGGCGTTCCACGCGAGCCTCAGCGGCAGGAACGCCCAGTGCGCCAGCGACTGGCTGTCGACGGTCGCGTAGCACGAGGCGACGACGTCGTCGACGACGAGCGTCCCCGTGGCCGTGAGCGGCGCGTACGCGCCCCTGGCGACCACCTCGGCGACGTCCACGACCGTGTCTTTCGCCTGCCGGGCCGAGCCGACGGCGAGCAGCAGCTCGTCGCCGACGCGGACGCTGTCCGCGAAGACGGCCGCCGCGGCGCCGTCGAGCAGCAGGTGCGCCGGCGTGACGGTGAGCGTCCGCCCCGAGGCGAGCGTCAGGCGGAGGAAGCGGCGCCTCCGCTCCGGGTCGTAGTCGAGGAAGAGGATCACCTCGCTGAAGACGAGGCGGCCGGTCGCGGGGTCGCGCGTCAGGACGGCGTCGCCGACGCGCACGTCGGAGATCCGCCTCCGGGCGCCGCCGGGCGTCGTCACGAGCGTCTCCGGCGGGAAGCAGCCGCCGTACCTGCCGCCCTGCGAAGACTCTGAAATGAGATGAGAGACGGACGTTAAGTCAAATTTTGACGACACTTGAAAGGGGCAAATTTATAGTCCATCACTTAAGGAATACCCAAGGAGGCCTTGGGGGAACCTCAGATAAACTGTTCGATAGTTAAAAAATCTTGTCTCGTGAATAAGGAACCGGTCCGGGAAAGACAATAAAAAATATTGTATGAAATGTTATTGGTGTAACTTTTGAGGAATTGGGAGAAAACTTGATTTAAATCGAAAAAAAATTCTTTAGTTTCTATATTTTAAGTTTTATGGAATGATTTAATTAAAATTTGTAAATTTACCTTTTACCTGTATATGCTTATTGTTAAATTTGTAAACATAAAGTGTAAACATTGCTCTCAGTGACAGTGAAAAAACGATCAAAATAACAGATACTCCTATGCGCGCCTATCTTTTGGCGGTTAGCCATATTAGGCGCATACACCAAAAAATAGGAACGTGTCTGTATTATGGCGGTGCATACACACTAAAATATATAAAATAATGCTAAAATTTAACAACTAAGCGTTCTAAATTTAAATTTCTTTAAACCTTTTGCATCAGATGTCCTTCTCCTTCCTTCTCCTTGAGCCTCATTTTACTTAAAAAAAATCACTTTTTCACTACCTACTCGAAAC
The DNA here is from genome assembly GCA_963576515.1 of Cryptocephalus primarius. Classification (NCBI taxonomy): domain Eukaryota; kingdom Metazoa; phylum Arthropoda; class Insecta; order Coleoptera; family Chrysomelidae; genus Cryptocephalus; species Cryptocephalus primarius. Next base: position 13,884,290 of record OY754941.1, read on the forward strand.
GTTCCTTTTCCGTAATTTCTTCCCGCCGCATAAAAATTAAATCGTTTCTGCGCGTTTCCAATTTTTTCCTCCGCCGATCGAAAAATTCGCGACATCCCGCCGCTCTTCATATACGGTATAATTTTATTACGGCTTAACCTTCGGTGCGTACTTAATGAGTAGAAGAATGTTAAGTGGAGGGATTACCTGTAATTAACGACGTGTTTTTTAATGATTACTTACGGCGAAGTTGGTCATTTCTTTATATATACCGAGCGCATTTGCGGAATATTCACACGAAAACCACTGCGGCGATGCACGAAACGGAAAAAATCGAGGAAAAAATCACTCGATGGGGAATGCATCGTTGCAAGTCGGTGAATATCGATTTTTCATGGCTAAAGTTTGTGAAATGCTGCAATTTACCTTATTTGAGGAAGGAATTCTCCAACGTAAACACTTCCTTATACACATAGACATATTAAGTCCTAATTACTATATTGTAGGAGATTCTTTGTATTAATTAATAAATCGGTTGACCAAATTTCCTTGAGATATTCTTAGAGCCTCAGGTAAAACATTTAGATGCCCAACGTCTTCTCAGCTTCTTACTTATTGAGGTATCTTCTTCTTTTACCTGTGTTCCAGTAGATTCCTCCATTGCTTATAGATAATGCGACTTTCACATTGTACTTTGCATATATTACATCTTTGCCTAAGTTCTTCTTAGCTTCCACTTTCTTGAAGAATGGTTAATTGACGCATTCCTTCTTCTATTCGTGTTTAGCCAGAGTCGTCATATAACATTTTGTAGGTCATGGACCATTATTTGGATTTGCAGCTCCATGTACTCTCCTAGCAATATTTCTTTGCATTACTTCTTAATTTCTAGCTTATTTATATCTAATTTTTATAACTATATTTATATATATATATTTATAACTTAATAACTAATTTAATAATTATTAAATTTAACGATACATTTCTTCTTTTGCTTAAGTTAGGGCAGTCATCAGGTAACGTTTTGCTGCTTATGCAGCCATTAAGATTGTAGCCCGTGTTGTATATGCCCTAGCTCCTTACATATCTTTTTGTCTTAGCTTATTGATATAGCTGACAATTAATTGATGCACTTTTTGCTTTTACTTATGTTAGGGCAGATTCATCATGTAACATTCTGTAGCTTACAGAACACATGACTTTTTGGATATTTATCCTTACTTTATTTACATTAGTCTTTTGCATAGCTATTTCTTAGCTTTTAGCTTATCGAGGTAACTCGATTTTACGTTTGTTTAGGCAGAATTGTCATGTAACGTTTGGTAGCTTATGGCCACGTGGTTTTTAGGAATTTAACTGTACTTTACTTGCATTGGTCATCTGCATAAGTTCTTCTTATTGAAGTAATTTCCTGGAAACTGATGTCTTCTTTTTGAACGCAAAACTCTCCTGTAATTTCTTCTGGCTTTACGGATTTAGAATTTTAGACTACTTTACAGAATTTAGTTCTTTGCTTAACTTCTTTGTAGCTTCTAGCTCATCGGGGTAACTCATGGTTAAATGATGCATTCCTCCTTCTACTTGCACCATCCATCTGTTAGGATGAAAGACTGTATTTTGCTGGTCATTGCTTCTTTGCATAACTATTACTTAGCTTATAGCTAGGAGACCCTAAACAAATCAAATGGAGTTATGTTGCAAGATTCAGTTGATGGAGAAAAGCAGGTCTTAAGCGCTGACGTATAATACTGAGTCAAGATTACTTAAATTAATTTTCAGAGGTACACTTGGAGGTGTTTCAAGGAAGTTTCGTACCAAAAGAGAAATCAAACTAATTGATTCGAAAAGCGATTTAGAAACGACTAAATTCGGTGTTATAAAAGTGAAAAACCGTCCAATCGGTATAAAGCGATGTGTGTGTGTGAGAGCGTATATATGTATATATTTTAATGGTGTTGATGAGGAATTCGAAGATCTTTCCGAAGATGAATGGACCACCCTGCGGCGCGGTGCCTGGTCCTCACTAAAAACCCGTGTAGTTTCGTGGTTTATTTATACAAAAAGGACTAGATAAACTGAACTAGTAAAGTTAATTTGAGGCTATTAAACTAGCAGCAAATGTCACTGGCGATAACATCTGAGAACGGGCCATCCGGAGAGGTATCGTTTTTCAGAGATCATCTCCTTCTTCTTTCTTTCATTCTTTCTTTCTCTCTTTCTCTCTCTCGCTAGGTCGTCTTCGTCTTCTTCTTCTTCTTCTTCTTTGGGTATAACAAATGACCGGCTCGTTGGCATTTGATGATAATGCGGTGCAACTTTAGTAGGATTGGGTGCCTACTTGAAATTAAATATCTCTGCTAAAGATAAAGCTTGTTTATACCCAAAACCGGTCGAACGGTCGGCGGCGGCGGCGGACCCTCTTTTTCTCTCTCTCTTTCTCCTCTTTTTCTTCTCATCTCTCGTTCTTCTCCTCCTCCTCCTCCTCCTCCTCCACATCGATCCCTATGGCAGTTTACTACTTTTTAGCGAACTTCTACGTTATAGATGTGACGATTTTTTCCCTCCGCGGGAGTTATTTATGGCGGAATCCGAGGACAGTCGCCGGCATAAATCCTTCCCGGCTAACTAGGCCACTTAAAGGAGGCTTGATCCTCGATTTTTTCAAACCTGGGCGCAAATATGTTTTCTACCCTCAGGATTCAGAATTTGTAGGTGTGAATCGGCGCAACCACCGGCAAGGGGTTGAAATTCGCAATTCGTGACTCATAATTTTTAAAGCACTTTATTTATGGCTATGAGTTCATTTCAATTTGAGCCGACCACGAGTTGGTTTCGGTAAAATGGTAAGAATTTTAAACGGTGATCAAACTACATGAGACTGAAGTCTCTTGCATTCATCCTAAATTAGTGCTGATGTTTCAAAGGGAGTAAAGGAGTTTCTGAACAATTTTTGAAGGCTGCAATTGAGTTTGAGAAGTAACTCCTGGAGTTTTTAAAGGAATTTTGGTTGCTGATGGTTGTGGAGTCCATAAAATCCCTATGATCCCCAGTGGCAATTACTTAATGAACACATGACATGTAAAACGTTACTTAACAATTTTTAAAGGAGTTTTGAGAAACTCTATACAGTATAGCTCCATGGTTTTCTTTGGCACGTGGTTTCGAATGTAAGCCATTCGAGTCAAAAATATCCTAGCACTACTATCTATCCCTACTGGCTTAATAAACGTCAGGTTTCGGTTAGGAAAACCTTTCTGGTTCTCCTTACCTAATTTGACCGAGCAGTGGATGTGCGCCCTCGCCTCGTAGTAGACCCAATCGAAGCCCGCTTCGACGGCCAGCCTGGCCAGCATCCCGTACTTGGACCTGTCCCTGTCGGAGGTCGTGATGTCGACGGCCCTCCCCTCGTAGTGCAGCGAGTCCGGCTGGTGGAAGCCCTCCTCGTCCCAGCCCTCCGTCACCAGCAGCTTTATGCCCGGCCACTGGTTCATCACCGAGATCGCCAGGGTGTTCAGCTTCTCCTTGCACCTCTGGAAACGAGAAGATATGGGTTAGATGAGGGGGAAAAGTCTTCAGAAAATCTTAGTTGGGACTAAGGTAGAGAGGAAAGGGATGGTGGTGAGATGGAACCATCACTTGGAGTGGAGTGGAGGGAATGGATCCAAAACGGGGAGAAGAGGAGTGATCAGTTGGGAAAACCACAGGACGCCTAAACAAGTCTGAAGGTGGCTTAGGATAAGTGGACGAGGTACTGCGAATAAAATATAGATAAGGCTAGGGCTATTCCTCCGAGATAGGTAGATACATTTCTGGTGCTAGAAGAGTCTCCAGGAAGTTGGAGAAGGATCAGGGAAGATGAGGGAACTAGAACAAAACAGACTGTGGTTACAAGCTGTGAATGTCACTAGAAAACTGGAAAATACACGTCTAGACTCAAGGTATCGGCAGGAGAAGGGGCAAAAATGGAGGCATCTTCAATAGAATGAAGATAAGACGAGTGGTTGTAAGCTGAAAGTATCCCTAGTAGATAGAAAGATGCCATTTTGATCCGGGAAATATCCCCAGGGAACTAGAAAAGGTCCTAGAAGGTTGGATAAAAAATTGAGTCACGAAAAGTAACTGTGAGCTCTAAGTGCCACTAGAAAATTGTACAGAGTCTAGAAAAGCACAACAAGTCTTCAAAATGTGGGAAGGCTGGAAACAAGGAAGGGGGCTGTAAGCAGAAAATGTCATTAGAAAACTAAATGATACACATTTGGACCCAAAATAGAGAAAAAAGAAGAGGTTAACAAGTCGAGAAAATCACAAGATACCTGGAAATGAATCCAGGAAATTAGAAAAGGTTCGAGAAGAAAAGCCAAGAAAAATGAGGGATGCAAATAAAATATACACAAACCAAGTGGGGGCAAGCTTCATCTGTCATTAGAAAATAGGAAGGTACACGTTTGAATCCAAAATAGAGACTAGCAAAAAAGATATAAGTTGAAGAAGAATTTCGAGGACGTGAGGGGAGAAATAAAATAGAGACTTGTAAAGACGTGATAAGGAAAAGTAACTGTCACTAGATATCTGGAGAAGATACACTTCTACTCTCAGTACAGAAACGGGAAAATCCAGCAGACTCTAGGAAATGTTATGGTTTGTAATAAGGTTGAAGAAAAGCTGTAGATAAAACAGAGACAGGAAGATGACTAGATAGAGGCAATTAAGGATTAAGGATTTTGGAAGGACATTCCAGAAATCTGGAATTTACACTTCTGGGCTTCAAAGAAAGACCAGGAAAGAGGAAGGAAGGAAAGAGTTGATCAAACCGAAGAACCCCCAGAGGGTAAAGTCGAGGATAAGAAGAAATATATATGTGCATCCCCTTAAATCACATCATTTATTTTGGTTAAGCTGATATGACTACTCCTACAAGTTTGTAGACCTTCAGACGAATCGAATTAGGAATTGCAGTTGCGAACTTTACACCCCCACCCCCGTTATCTAAATGAGTTTATTGCATCTGTAATTTGAGCGCAATCAAATAAGTAATGCGTCCATTACTGGTACTTTTATTACACGTCCACAGGTAACCGAATACTTCCGAAAGGTGAACGTCCTCGTCGCCTGAAGGGGGACGATTGTTATAAACAAATTTTATCGATACGATAGTTGAGCCGAGAGTTTGTTTTATCAATAGAGATTTATTTACGTTACGAGTTTTACTTTCGATAAGTGGGCACGTCGTGGCAAATATAATAGTTATGCGTCAGTCACGTTCGCTGCGATATTGGATTTTTACTTAACGCGTCGCGAATGGGTTCCATGAACTTTCCTGATAAAAAGGAAAGTAGGACTTTGGAGAAACTAGGATCAGCCAATCAATCGGTTTGCTTTATTAAAAGATATGGTGTTGATTTTCACAACTTTGTATCTTTCGTTCTTCTTACTGTCTTAATCCTTATTGAAAGGTACGAGACCTTTGAATAATTTCGTTTAAACCTACTGCGACTAATCTTAACCGTGGGTATACACCTGTTGGTCAAAAATCCCGACGGTTGGCCAGATTTCAAATTCAAAAATACCTCAACTTGTCAAAACGTAGTTCTGCCTTTACTTAACTGGTTTGCTCGACAAACTCTTACATAGTGAAACGCCAGATTTATGTGTACCGAGTAAACAAGTCGAAGAGGTGTAAAATTTTTTGAATTGTTGGTTTGTTTGTCGTTTTCTTGCATGAAAGGGCCTTTGAAACAGAAATTAGACGGACGTCAAAAGATCTATAGAGACCATATGTGTCTGAAACACAAAGTAATGAGTAAACCGTTACTATAAGTAGATTTAGAAGGGCTATCTAAAGTATAGGTACCATTAAATATTTCTCATAAAAGTCGGGCAATTTTTGTTATGTTTCATTGATCATAACTAAATTAAGAGAAAACTTCGATTTTTTTTTTCACTAGAGGATGGTGTGGATTTTATCACAATTTCTGAATACAGTTGAAAATATTCTATTCAGTGATTTGTAAAAATACGCCCTTTTTTTCTTATGCCCAATTTACTGTTCCAACTCTCTGGTAGAAGACACAATTTTACATGCGCTCATTGATGATTTTAACAAAATGTCTTATTTCCAATACAAGCAAGAAGATTTTAGTTTGCTTCATACCGTATATACAGGGTGTTCCAGAAAGGTCTGTACAGAACTCTACCATAAATTCTTCATGTAAAAATAAATCAATTCGCTCTATCTTACCTTAATACAAAAGTTGATAGATACGGAGATAGAGGGCGTCAAAATTTTTATTTTAATTTCAATTTTCTTGCACGTGTAACGAGAGAAATATCACAAATTCACGAAAAAATGGGATTTTTTAGGGTGACAAATTTCAATATTGCACCAGCTTATATGTAAGGTGTAGAGGGCGCCACATACTGCGCAAAGCTACTTAAAAAATAAAAACCACTTTTTGATTGAAACGTTTTTTGTAACATGTACCGTGAAGGCACTTTATCCTTGTTAAATTTCGATGTTTCACAATATCCCCAAAAATTTCTTTATTAATAATACTATATATATAATAATTTATCGTACCTTATAATCTTTTTGCTTGAATATTTGATGTCAATTCACGCTTGGTAATTTTTGGTATACCAGATTCTTCCCAAAATTAGGAGGCAAGGGGATTTTTTTTGTAAAATAAGCCCCAAGGACCTTCCGTTTTTCCACATTTTTCAAAAAAATTCCAAATTTACACATTCCTTACATTTAAGAAAAAAGTTGGATGATAAAGGCAAACGAATCTTTCAATGGTACGTACACGTCGACGAAAGTCGACACTTCAAACGACTCAATTTAAGTAAATTCGACTCATATTCACGCATAAGGAAAGAACAGATGCCTACCTAATTTTCCCATTGACGACCGAGTCGTCGATTGTATTATTACGTGTAAAAGTGAGCATGACAATGCCGATTACACACTCGACTGTGCCACATTTGAATAGAAGTTTCCCATACGGCGTTACACGGAAGGGGACTCGGGCGTTTACGACACCCGAGCTCTGTTATTCTTACCTGTTGACGTTCAGGGGTGTAACGAATCCGCGATGAATCGAACGATTCGTCTTGTGTTCCGAATCTTTTGCGAAAAACTACCTACGTACACTTGCGCGTATACGCGACGCAAAATCGATTTTACGTGTGTCACTCACTTTCTCGACATGTTTACAAAATAGACATAAATCTGCGTTTTTCTACGGGGATTTACGATCTCTTCTTGCATAGGGTAAATCGGCCGCAGCGTCGAATTTTTGAGGAAAAAGGAAGAGGGCGTAAATGCGGTTATGCGAAGCAATGCGTGCCTCACTTGCAGTATTGGAAAGCTTCAGGTGAAAAATTTATGAAAAATTTATTCTAAACATTAGATTTTGAAATATTATATAAACAAATATGTGCTAAAACTTGCTTCAAAAGACTGAAGAATCTTTGTGGATCTTAACTGAATTTTGAATCTCATAAGCTAAACGATTTCCAACGCTGGTCAACGTGTGGCTGAAAAAAGCTAACGAGGAAAACTAACTCTTCTGATAGGCTTTAACTGACACATTTCCAGGCTCCCTAATGCAGCACTTGAGGACAGTGCAGCTGATTTGGCTACTGGAAACATTTTCATCGAGGGCCCAAGAAAGGCGTCAAGAAGAGACTAAGCCCAAAGTAAAGAAAAACCACAAAAATATGGAGGTAGAATTATTGAAATAACTTAAGACATTTTTAATGGAACAAGTGAAGGGACAGTTAAAGAGGCGACCATGAGTTATATCCTATGGAAAATAAAGGCAGAAGTGCAGTAAACCCAGGAGAAGAAGCTAGAAGGGAGTTATAAGAGTGAAACGCTTTCTTCAGAAGTTTTGGATCAAAGTATGTCTAATATATGACTAAGCCCAAAGTAAAGAAAAAGCACAAAAAGATGGAGGTAGAATTATTGAAATAGCTTAAGACATTTTTAATGGAACAAGTGAAGGGACAGTTAAAGAGGCGACCATGAGTTATATCCTATGGAAAATAAAGGCAGAAGTGCAGTAAACCCAGGAGAAGAAGCTAGAAGGGAGTTATAAGAGTGAAACGCTTTCTTCAAAGGTTTTTGATCAAAGTATGTCTAATATATGACTAAGCCCAAAGTAAAGAAAAAGCACAAAAAGATGGAGGTAGAATTATTGAAATAGCTTAAGACATTTTTAATGGAACAAGTGAAGGGACAGTTAAAGAAGCGACCATGACTTATATCCTACGGAAAATAAAGGCCGAAGTGCAGTAAACACAGTAGAGGAGACAGAAGGGAGTTATAAGAGTGAGACGCTTTCTTCAGAAGTTTTGGATCAAAGTATGTCTAATATATGACTAAGCCCAAAGTAAAGAAAAAGCACAAAAAGATGGAGGTAGAATTATTGAAATAGCTTAAGACATTTTTAATGGAACAAGTGAAGGGACAGTTAAAGAGGCGACCATGAGTTATATCCTATGGAAAATAAAGGCAGAAGTGCAGTAAACCCAGGAGAAGAAGCTAGAAGGGAGTTATAAGAGTGAAACGCTTTCTTCAAAGGTTTTTGATCAAAGTATGTCTAATATATGACTAAGCCCAAAGTAAAGAAAAAGCACAAAAAGATGGAGGTAGAATTATTGAAATAGCTTAAGACATTTTTAATGGAACAAGTGAAGGGACAGTTAAAGAAGCGACCATGACTTATATCCTACGGAAAATAAAGGCCGAAGTGCAGTAAACACAGTAGAGGAGACAGAAGGGAGTTATAAGAGTGAGACGCTTTCTTCAGAAGTTTTGGATCAAAGTATGTCTAATATATGACTAAGCCCAAAGTAAAGAAAAAGCACAAAAAGATGGAGGTAGAATTATTGAAATAGCTTAAGACATTTTTAATGGAACAAGTGAAGGGACAGTTAAAGAGGCGACCATGAGTTATATCCTATGGAAAATAAAGGCAGAAGTGCAGTAAACCCAGGAGAAGAAGCTAGAAGGGAGTTATAAGAGTGAAACGGTTTCTTCAGAAGTTTTGGATCAAAGTATGTCTAATGGAGGAGGTGTTTTGAGGCAACGGTTCTATAAGTGCTAGTTAGCGGGCTTGAATATACATTGCTCAACTCTCCTTGATTGATCTTTCCATCAAAGTTTGTATCGTAACCTCTATTCCAAAAATGGTCTATCTATTATACAATTAGCATCCACCTGAATTGGAACTGTCGATCGCTTTAATTCTTGAACAGTGCGATCTCCCCGCTAATTAATCGATGGGGGCGCCCCCTCGTGATCGTTCGAATAACCGGCGATAAATCGCCCAGGGGATCAACGCAGAAAGACAGAGCGAGCGAGAGGGGGCTCTCTCTCATTGTGTGGCTGCCGTAGATCTTTATCATCATTAACATTTCTGAATGGTCATCGCTCACTAAATTAAATAAATGTAAATTCCTCATACGTCCTCGTTCTTTCGGGGGTCGTTAATGACATGTGTTTCGGCCGTTATTTATGTTTTTTATCGGCCGCTCACGGACCACGAGGGAGAGAGAGAGAGAGAGAGAGAAAAGCGCCGAGGTATCACAGATCGGACGCTGAGAGGGGTCGGAGAGGAGGCGTCAAACCGAAAACGGGCTCTTATCGATCAAAGGGGGATTTTTCACCAGGCTTTAAGAAGCAACGACACTAGGTGGAAGTCTACCTGATTTATTAATCAGGAGCAGGATCTGCGGTCGTGCCGGCAGCTAATTATATCCAGGCCGAAAGGACCCGAAAGAGGTCGATCGAATGCAGGAGTTAAAGGCATTCTACTCATCTTTGGACAAAGACACACGTGACCATTTTACTTTATTCTTTACTACATCGCAATAAATATCCTTTTAACAAAAAAAATCTTTTGCGCACCAGGTATGGGTGTTTTAATTTTTCTGAATTCCATCGTTTGACGATGAAACTTTTAATTGATTACAATTATTAACTTTTGATATAATTAATTCTAATCTAATCAATCTATACAGCTTTTTATTACCATGCTTCTAAGATGAAATGTGTTCTTACTGTAGGTCTTTGTATACCTATTACAGCATTTTTATTTTTTGAATTCAATTCCCAAAATTGACTCTAAAATCCTAAGCCATTTTTTGTTTGGTGTTTAGTCACAAAAAACTTGTAATTTTGACCTGTAAGTAAGTAACATAACCTATGAGTTATAAAAGGAAAGCTTAGCAGCCTAATCTTTCAAAAGGAACGCATTTTCTTCACTCATAACCCTGTTTAGTAAGGCTTTCTTCTGGTTTTTAGTTCCAATCAAGTCAGTTTTCCTTTTGTAACATGTAAATATGAATTAAGTCGAAACAAGTATTCCCACTTAATAGCCCAGTTTATAGGGCAAAGAACAAGCTGTTTTGGTAGATAAAATTTAACAGCAGACGGACCAAAAAACTTTGTTTAAAATGGTTCAAAGATGATAAAACCCAAAATATAGGCAAATTTGAACGTTTGCTTTTTTTAATCAATAAAAATTAAAAAAACAGGTCGTTTTTCCGTTTTTTCCACCTTAGCGTGAAAATTATTGACGGAAATGCAATACGTTGTACAGACGATTTGTAGAGAATTAAAAGGCTTTCAAAATGAGCGTTCCTAAAAGGTGATCGGAGCATTTTTCACCGAGAAAACTTGGAAAACCGGTTAAAATGGACCCTTTTTCAAAAATTTGCAGCTCTGCCCAGTTTAGAGCTGCAGCGCTAATTTTGCTTAAAGTGTTAACTTATTATGTCTACTTTAAGCATGCAAAAGTTGGATACTATCGGATGAACAGCTTTTGCGCAATTACGTTATCAACAATATACACCGAAATTTTGCAAAATTCGACGTATTAACTGAGATGGGCCGATTTTAATTTTTCAAACGGTTTTTGAAAGAGGACATCAAAACTTACAACTTGGCTATCTTCGATTTTCATATACGTTTGGAAAAAGTGCGAAAATGCCCTCGAACATTGCGCGAACCACGTGATTTCGCATTTCGAGCCAAATGGCCGGGGCCCTCAAATTTTCTCGTTGAAAAATGCTCCGATCACCTTTTAGAGACACTCATTTTGGAGGTATTTTAATTCTCTACAAATCGTGCGCACAACGCACTTTCCATCCATTTCCATCAATAATTTTCACGCTATGGTGAAAAATCGGAAAAACGACCTATTTTTTTATTATCGCAGAAATTAATGCATGCTCATATAAATCGATATATCCAACTTTTCTTTGCATATAATCCGGTTTATAGTGATCGTGAGGTCAAATCTCTATCGGACTGTAAATGGGTAGACGGACAGTATGAGTAGGAAACTTGAAAATTAAAATATTTCCCAAAAAGCGCATGGATCAGGAACGCGGGCACAATTGTGGTCAAGCAGCAATTTTGCACTTCCAAACGAATCCATTCCTTTGATCTTTTTGTTCCCAAAATGAGAAAGTAAAACAAACAAACAAAACGCCTCTCGATCTCTCCTCTCTCGGGTGTACATTGTTAACACGGGCCCCTGACACATGTTTCCGTCTTTGTGTCCGAGAAAACTGCCTCGTGTGTTGTATGTGTGTATGTGTTTACCGTTCCCCCCGAATACAAACCGCCTAATCAGCAAACATTCTGCTGAATGAGCCTCTTTGCTCGTAAATTATGGTGCACTTTCGTCTCCGGCGGCCCCGGCTATTTCTGTCGGCTCGCCGGCCAGGTAAACAATTCGACGTTTTGGCATTGTTGTCACAACTTTTGTGGCCTTAAATACATGATAAATGAGCTTTTATTAACCGGGGGCGAAGAGAAATGGGAGGGAAGAAAGGGAGTTTTGTGTGTGAATTGGACCGTGCGCGCGGAAAGTCAGTTCCCTTTGTAATTTTCGGCGAGGGAATCGAACCGACTTTACCAATACTTACCTATCTGGGCTCCACCCAGATTTTAAATAGGTAAAAATATGGAAAATGTTAAATATGTATTTTGCATAAGCTTCAGTTGTTACCCACTTATCCAACAATATACCTACTGACTTAAGTTATCTAAAATTTAGTTTTATAAATTCACTCCACAACCAGGGAAGTTAAACGAACCAAGGTTTTGTAAGATATTACTTCATAATACTAAATTTTCCTACTTTTGGAATGATTGGAAAAGTTTTCTTCTTTTGTTTAATTCGCTACAAAATCGTCTGTACAACGTACTGCATTTCCATCAATAATTTTCAGACTATGGTGAAAAACGGAAAAACGACCTATTTTTCGAAATTTTTATTGTTACGCAAAAGCTCAGATTTGCCTAGATTTTGGGTTTTTACCATCTTTGATCCATTTTAAACAGAGTGCGTCTGCTGTTAAATTTCATCTACCAAAACAGCTTCTTTTTTGCTTTATAAACTGGTCCAATTAGGTTAATAAGCATTTTTCTGAGAACAACGGAAAACCTGAAGAGTGGCAATTTTGACGAAACTTTCGTGGAAAATAGACACTTTTCATTTCGGTGAAATTTACTCTCTAGCCCTCGGATTCGCCCAATCTCAATTCAGATTTTCGGGAATTAAAAAAATCTCGCATTACCGTTAGATGACCGCATCCAACGTCCCTAATTTATTTAAATTTATTTCCGTATTTAACGTGGAAGCGCGTAAACCAGTTATGAAAATCCATTGTCTCCGTCGCAGTAGTCCGAACAGCGAGAACACGCATAAGAAGAACGACGAGGAAAACGAGACGAAGAAGAATTCCTCTATTATCCCCCTAACGAGCGTCCGGAGAACCGCATTCATGCGCATTGTGTCGCGTTAATGTACGTGCGCGCGCGCGCGCTAACTCGTCGCGCAAACTAACCTCATTTTCGGTCGCGACGTTTAATATTTTTATCGGGTCGAAAGAGGACAGTTTTCTCGAGAAACTGCCCGAGAGGAGTAGAGTTTGCTTTGGCCGTGTCAACAACGGGCGACTAACCAAACATTCGTCCTACGGCCGTTTAGTCAACAATCAGCACCTGTCAAATGTGTCACGATCGTAAACAATCCGGCGGAGTTCTCGGCCATGCGAAAGCTACGACGGGGGGAAAAGGGTCGAGGAAAAATAGAAAATTTCGTCCTTAGTGCTCTTTGATGGAGAAAACTTATGGGCTTAGTTGCATCGAATTTCGTAAGTGTCTTGAGGTTGCCTGATAATAATACGTTTTGCGTTACCACCAAACTCTTAGCGTCAATTTAAAAAATCCAAAAATCGAAAATGCCTTTACCCCTCGACACCACCCGTCGTGTCCATTGCTCTTTTCGAGTGTTTCAGGTCCTCGAAACTTTTATAGCTCAGTTAAATACGCCTCGAGTGTAAATATAATTTGATACCTGTAATAACTCAAGTGTTAAAATAAGATTAATTCTTAATTAGAGTATGTTGTAATTAATTTTTACTTATGGGAAGTAAGGACTTACCCAATCGGACCATTTATAAGTATTGAATTCTGGCAGCCTGTAAGCTACGACCTACGGGTCCATTGTTGCCATCAAACTTTATCAGAAAAAAGGATACTCTTACCAAATCCAATAAGTAACGATATACTCGACATAAAATAAACAAACCTTTTAATTTTCGAATGGAAATGATGCTGAAAAATCAAGTTGTGTGATTTAGTAACCAACAGATGGCAGGTCAGTAGCACACGCCACTTACGTATATGTATTTACTTATGACAACTAGGAGGTAATATGACTTGCGACTTTCAACATTTGCACTACTAATTAGTTCAGTTAGTTACGGTAATTATACTGTTATTGGCGATAAGTGGGGTGATGATGAGTCGATCGTTTCCAGTTATTAGAAGATTTAATCGCTTGGTAAACGGTGGACGCATTGTGTAATATTCATTATATAACGTTTAATAAAGAGTTAAAATAATTAGTAAATATGTTCGTCCATTGTTGTGCATGTTTACTCCAGGTAAGCACAATCTGGTAAGGGGAGAGACAGTATTTTCTGTATGTTATAATGTAGTTAGCTGAATGAGTTTTGAAAATACATGCAATTTAAAATTGGAAAATAATAATATACCCAATAACCTGAGTAAGTGCTAAAGTTAAAATTTTGGAAATAGCTCGATCAATCATTGCAAAATTTTGAGTTTTCAAAACTACTTATTTGCAAGATCGAAAATATTATTTTGAAAGATTACCTAAGGTTTAATACACCTAGTTCAATGTTAAATGAAATACTTTTGGATACTTAATTTTTAGAAAAGTGTCAATGACATTTTCAATTGGAAGTGACACCTGGTTAGGTTTGCAGAAGTAATCGTATATACTTAAGTACCGTTGAAAAGTCGTAAAGAAAAGTACTATACTCTGGCAGAAATCATACTAATTATTTTATTACAAGCAATTTTTGAGTCGTTATGGGTATTATTTCTTTCAAAACTGACTTAAAGCAGAAATGTGTTTTATGTTAACCAGATGATATGGGTACCACTATTTTATAACCCGTACCTACTGCTTTATTTATGATTTTATTAAATCTACCAGGTTTATGTGATGTCTAAAAATATTGAAAAAAATCAAGCAGTAGTACCAGTTTGTTGAAAGTACACTACAATTTCGACCAGTTGAAATCACTCTTAATACATTTTACAAGCATGATTTTTTTTTTTAAATTTACCTAAAACTAAAATGAAGCTAAAAAAATGAAGAATGTACTAGGACACTTTTTAAAAAATTCACCACATTTTCGACCACATGAAATGAGTTCTATAGTATATTTTACAAATCAATGGGATCGACCTAATCTCATCCCTTTTACCAATCTCTCAGAAAGTGAAATTTGTTATTATTGGGTTTTTCTGAACTACCTGAGAACTCCGTATATAACCATACCAAGTTTCTATTGCCTCGATAATTACCTATTAACTATTATGTAAATTTCATCCCCTTTTGCCACCCCCTTTGTAAGTGCAATAGTCGAGTTTTTTAAAACTATCTCAGCCATTGCAAGAGCGAAGTCAAAACGGTGCAAAGTTTAAAGTTTCTAATTACTCGTGAAATACATTTCTCCCTTATGTTTCACCACATAGATAAGGGAAATTCAGAGCTCAAGTATTTATCCGAATTATCTTGGAGCTTTAACTACAAGCATGAGAATTTTGGAGTTTCTAAGTATTCTGATAAATAGTTTTCATCCCCCTTTTTTCTGTCCCATCGGGAAGGAAAAGTTGGGGGTTTTAAACTACTTCTGGCCACTCGGGGACCTACGTTACAACAGTTTAAAGTTCCCAGCTTTTCTGGCGGGGTTAAATAAATCTCACCCCTACTTTCCACCCCTACGGAGAGAAAAGTGTGAGGTTATACCATTTTCCTCAACCATCTCTGAGCCTAAGCTATGAAAGTGCCAAATTTAAAGTCCTCTGGCTATTCAGGTGGTTTTAATTAAATTTCAACGTATTTGCATATCCTCAGGAAAGGAAATTCTATGCTATGTTTTCCTGGTTCATTCCATGGGTTTTCACCCCCTCGGAAAAGAAAATTTAGGGTTTTCGAATTTTCCTTCAGGGCAGAAGTTGTAAGCGTGCAAAGTTTAAAGTTTCCTTTCCTTAAGATCTGGAAGAGATCACAGGCGTTTTTATTCCACTGTCAACATTTAGACTCCCTGTTTTTCGCATAAGGAACTATCCTTTTCCAGATCCGGTGAAGTTCCATGTTCTTCAAGTGGGCTACGCGCCTTCTACTTTAACTCAGTTAAATTCGTCCCTTTGAATAATTGCACGAGACTTCATCAGTGGAGTGCGCTTTTCTTTTCAGCCGTTTTCTCTTGAAAATCAGTTACGGGAGGCCGAACAAGACGCGACGTCGACCGCCAAATAAAAAGGGCTGGATGGGCGCGGGTGACTTGCACCTACGAGATTAAATATTTATATAGACCAAACAGACGCTTCCCCTTTGTCGAAGGACGACTCCTTCCCGGAAAAGGCCACGGAATCCCCTTAGGCAGGACAGGCTCGACAAAGAGAATTTCCAATCAGGAAATCTTCCGCCCGATCGGCTAATCCAATCGGCGTAATCCCGTTTGCGCATCGGCTATCTGCTAGGTCCATTCGGGCCCTTCAATTGAGCGAGAGGGATCCCATTGTCGCGGCTTACCCGGGGGCCGGCGGGGAGGACGGGAACGGTAAAGTTAAACTGTCGTTCGAGAGGATCCCTCGAGAGAAGGTCGGCACCTTTTGAGCGCCTGCCTAATGGGCAACGTGTGTGCGTGTGAGATACTTGTATACACATACCGATGTTTGTCCTTCCTTCAGGTATTCCGGGGCCCACCCCGGGGACTCCTTTTTCTCGAGCTTTGCGGCTCTTTTCTGTGTCAAAACACCCCGTGAAATATGGTCTTCATCGGTTTCGCCAAAGTTACACGTCGCCCCCCTAACTTTTTTTGTCCCCGTTCCGAAACTGACAGATACACGACCGGAAACCGGTTACCATTTTTACCTTTTTCTGGTCGTTTATCACCGCCGCTGATTAATTTCGGTTTCCTCGGAGAGGTGACCCACTGCGGCGCTATTAGCTTTAATGTATCACTAATTTATCTTGCGAGTCAAAACAAAGAGAAAAATGGTCGGTCCTCAAAGTGCCGAGGGTCGATATAGTCCAGTCGTCGAAGCGTTTTACCCCTTCTCGAGGGTGAAAGTTGTATTGGCCAAAATAAGCCCGGGAATCGATAGAAGACCTATTTCTAAGCTAAAAACGTTCTATAAAGTTTTTTCGAAAACTCAATACTTTTTGAATTATTCATGATTGAAAACTTGCCATTTTCACTGAAAACTTTTTCGGACGGTTTTTTGCGAATAACATAAAAACTATGCGTCTAACCGAAAAAAGTGTGGAGAATATAATTGTACCTTATAAAAAAACAAAATATATAAAAATATTCTATATGCTAGGTGAAAGGAAACTTTTTTCGTGAATGCTCGAGTCGGTGCATTCAACTTGAAATAACAGAAAAATGATCGATTTTACGGGTATAATGCTGAGAACACCTTTTGCAGTGCTTGAAGAGACCTTTAAAATGAGCAGTACTAAAAGTCGATTGCATTCAAACTAACGATTGCAAACAAAATCATAACATAACTCTTAAACTTTTAAAATTAATAGAAAAACGCTCTAGACAAAGATTATACAATCGCTATAAAAATAAATTAACCACAATTGAGGTTTAGGCAAACGTAAACAAATTAACGCCGAAACGACCATTAACACGCCGACACGTTAGTAGTTACAAAATAAATAATAGGTTAAAGGCGATTTCTCATTACATAACCTACATTTTAAACCACGAATAAGGCAGTTATCTCAAAATAAACGAAACCACGTGTTCATATTTACTGAAAATATCCGAGTCATTTTAAACGACAGGTTATAAACAAACACGTACCGCATTAATTAGACGACAAGTTATCAACCAATTACGCAGTCACTATTATACAGTAATTTTATTGGTATTAAATCATATATGACTTTTCAACAGTCATTACTTAAGCTTTAACGATCGTTACATTGTAAACGCACTTAAAGCCTCTATTGTTTGTAATACACCCACGAATTCGGAATAATAAACAATTTTATACCCGTAATTCAGGCAGAAACCAGATAAATAAATAAATAAACCGAGGAGCGATGGATTTTTTGTGCGTGCAGTAATCCGTGTATAAATAGGCTACCGATAATTAGAGTCTAGTTTATGGGTTAATAAACTTTTATTGGTTGTAATTACGTCGTGGAATTACTTATATCAGATCATTTACGTGGTAGTTTTGTTTTTCTAATTATTTAACTAATTTAAATTTTGACACTCTGTATTTTCCGAGGCAAAAACGTCTTTAGGTGCCATTTATGGGTACGTTGACGCTCGTTTATGGATTACACAAGGATTTGGAGCTTAACCCACATCTGAATTATTTTCAAATTGATTTATAAAAATTATTTTGGGACAAATTTAAATCTTACGTTCCAGTGAAAGTGGCTGTAACTGAATAGTTGGTATTTATTTAAGTAGTAAAGAAATTTGTAATTTTTTTTTAAATATGTTTGATTTAATATTATTTACTATTTGTACCTTTTGATTTGTGAACGATTTTAAGTTTAATCATGTTGTTCATTTTGTTTTAAAATCCCTAAACAACCCAAAAATGTTTTTGGATAATTCTGGAGAAGGTCAGAAAGTGTTTAGAAAGTTTTCGGAAAGACATTACAAAGTTTCAAAAAGTGTTAAATTGCTAACTCTAACAGTTTTCAAAATAGTGTCTCCATGTGAAAAAAATTTAAACTTCAGAAATTCGTATCTCTTTGTTCTGTGACCCTATTGAGAAAAATCAAATTTTTGACATTTTTTGGGAAATTTACAAAAAGTGAACTCTCGAATTTCGTTATGAAACTCGCACAGTAAGGCGGTTGGCGATACGAAATGCCAAAAAAGATTTTGGAAGTAATGGTAATTCGGAAAATAAAACCTATTTTTCCTGAATATCTTTTACCGCTTTCACGAGGAAATAATCTTTCTTTTGTAACCCAAATTTAGAATGTGAAGCCATATTCGATATTTTGAAATATTTTTGAGGTCAAAAATTAAACTTTTGAGTTTCGTAGTGAAACTTGCAGCGTAGTGCAAAATGATGCAATTAATCTGTGTAACAGTTATGGAATTTTTCAAAACCGTGTTCATTACTTTAAAAAAAAATTAAACTTTTCAATTTTGTGATGAAACTCGCAGAGCAGGCCAAGTGGATGTTTTTTAATGAGAATGAGAAAAAATGATTGTCTTCCTATCATAATGAACAATGATGAATGCGTTATTATAATTAATTCATTAAAATTACAAATCATTCAATCATTCACGATAAACCAGTCTACTGATTACACACGTTCGATTATCTGCGTTTCGGTTTATTTTATCTGGAATTTTTCAAGGGTACGCAAATAATTTCACAATTACTACTCGACGGTTCACAAAAAAATAAACACTCGAAACGTTGAAGTAGGCGAAGAGACGCTTTGGAGAAAAATTTCGTTTCTCTATGAGATAACAAAAGTTATCGTAGGCTCGTCCATATTGCGCTGCTATCTTTTTAGATCGAATAAACAGTCTTATCTGAGGTTTGTGTAATAACTTGAGAAGGTAAACTGAGTCGAGTGGGTGTTTCCGCTAGTTCGTAATAGTTGCGAATTTTTTAGGGATTTAATAAATGTGTCCAAGTGATTTGGAGGAAAATAATGTGGAGAGATTTTTAGGGGAACATCCACAAAACCTTTCGTTCTTAGAGGTGATGTTTGGCTAAAGATTTTCCTTCGTCCAGATCAATCTCAAAAATGTGGATTTTTTGTTAAAAGAGGACAGTATTAGGGTGCTGGAGATAATAATTTAAACTTTAGGAAACCAGTAGTTTTTAAAATTTAAATCGGATTTAAAATCCGATGAAAATGGACATGTCCATAGAAATTTGTTAATTTATATGTGCTATTGTGAAATATCGTGTGAAAATTAGTGCGACGCGTGTAGAAGACATTCCATGGATGTAGTAGAAAGAGGAATCGGGGTTCTCTCATGGGGTTAGATGAAAAATAATTTTTTTTTCTCAGAAAGTAAAAGGAAAGTCGAAAATTGGTGGTGATTTTTGCTTGATGATGGGGATTAGTGGTGATTTTTTGGTGAGTTTTTAATTTTCATGTAGTTAACCGCTTATAGAAAATCGCATTTTCAAAAGGCTATAACTTTTAAACAGATCATTTCCTAAAATTATAACTGATGTTTTCGAACTAGCTGTTTCATGTACTTTCTACTCATATATAGCTTTTGTGAAAATTCCACCTGGAGAAAGGTAAAGCTTTGCCGATATTTGCTGTCACACCTTTTTACTTTCCGTACTGTTGAAATCGTAACTGTGGATTGCATTTCAAGACAAATCATGACCACGAACATTCTCTTCAGTTTTACGATTTTATTTTCATTACTTCGCGATTTTCTCGTTACTTTTTGATAGACTTTTACTCCTCGATCTTTCATACCCGAGGAAGTTCCGCGTCGTCGTTAAATTTTTACCACAGGTATTTCAACCGCAGAATATTTGCCATTCGATGTTAAATTTATTGTTTCACCGCTAATCGTTCACTCGTTATCGTAGCGGAGAAATAAAATGAGTCAAATAGCCTTTTTATTATATTTCCCTGGTAATAACGATAATTTCAGTTTACGTGCGTTATATAAGAGCAGCTCTTTATCTTTATGGTGATGATGCCTTAATGATTAATTCTCACACGTTTAGACCTTGGCTTGCCGGTATGGAACGTTCAAAAAGGCCACTGTTCGCTTTTTGTAAATGTTAAGCAAATGCACTCGCATCATCTGCTTTTAATAGATCTTAACTGCAATCTTCCTATTAATCCGTGTGAAATCGTTAGAGTACCTAGAACATTTTTGAATCGTTCAGAAACAAGTGTTTTGTAACTTTATAGGTGATTTTATAAACCAAAAAATGCTGGATTCCCAAAAAATCCCAGGATATCTCAAAGATTTTTGAGTAGTTTTGGAATCTCTTAATGACTTTAGAGATCTTTGGTAATTTTTAAGGCTTGAATAGTGCAAAATGATTTGGAAGTTGGGATGTTGTAAAATCCAAATGTTTTTTGGTGCTCTCAAAGTAAGTCTATATCCCAAAGACTTTAAATAACTTTCCATATACTAGACTCATAATTATCCAGAAGTATTTTGGACAGGTTTGAAATAACCAAAATTTTAGAAAATTTGGTCACTTTACATATGGCAGATATCCAGGAAATCCAAAAATATCGAATATCAAAATTATCTCAAGAATTTCTGGATTGGTCTATATGATTTTATAATTAAAGTAAATTTAAAAACAGAAGGGAAAAAATCATATACCTATCGTATAGGAATATGAATCAACTAAGCAATCTTGAATTTGAAAAGTTCAAAGTAAAAAGTGCATATACAATAATTATATTTAATCTTATTAATGGCGTAAAATATAATATTAATAATACAATATAATTTTGACGATGAATGAAAGAGTAATTTTGTGAAAAATTCTGCTTTTATGACAGTTTCACGCTTTTCATTGTTACCATCAATGGATTTCAATTCCTACTCATAATAATAACAATTGCTTGCTCCTAAAAGCTTTTAAGCTTTTAAACATTTATTCTCCTGCTGGCACTTTCAAGACCTCTATGAATTACTTCGACAATTCACCTCCTTCTACCTTGAAAGGTCCTCAACCACGATTCCGTATCGCTCGAATGCCTCCAAGATTTCCTACATTACAAGTAAACGTGTAATATTTTTCCCCGTGAAAAGCATCGCCTCTTCTTCTCCACGTCTCCTTCTAGGCCGGCTCGTCCGTCGCGTCCGGACCGGTTCTCTCGTTTCGATTTCGACTCGTGCATTTGAAAAGCATGGCGATCGAAACAGTAGGTCAGGACGGGAACCTCCAAGGACCCGACCCCACTTGCGTGCCCAGAACAGGAACGGATTCGAGGAAAAGATTATCGTTTTCGTAGGGGGGGAATGTTCTCGGGGGCCTTTTGGGGCTGCTCCTAGAGAGCTCCTTTTGTCTTACCACGGATGTACCAAGGGTATAGGCGGGGAGTGGGTGGAGCAAGGAAATTGCTTATAAAAATTTGGTAATTTCCGTTTTGATGTCTCCCAAACTTGTGGTCTTTTGCCCTATGGTTATTCCATATATTTAATAATATAATAACAATAATCGTCCTTATTGATACCACGTTTATAACGTAGGTTACAATTGAGAGGGGGAAGTCTAGCTCGAGCCATTCACATTTAACCCCCATGAAATTTATATAATAAGGAAAATGACATGATATTTACATAATGGAGTTATTTAAACAAAATTTAAATGTAACACAAGAAAAAATATATTTTTAAATTTAAGATATATAACAGGCTAAATTTAGAGATATCTGGTGGTAAAATAGAAGTTAATGAAACGATTGATAAATCAATTTACATCGTTTCAAAATTATATCGAACAGTTCGATTACTAAGCTCCTTGCATGCACTTCTTTTGAGAATAAATGAAGTAGGCCTTATAATGAACTTTAAGGTACTGTATTGATCTCCTTTTTTAAGTCAGAGGGTATTGAACTGAAAATTGTAGCAGCATTGTATGAAAAAATTTTTGGGAACTGTCAAGACTATAGCTTGGCACTGATAAGATATCAGTATGCCTAATATTTAATTCATGTTTATCACCTCTGAATATCACCTTTTCTTTGAGATATGGGGGTGGGGTAGATGCAGATAGGATTCGAAAAATTGTGGTGCTCATCTGGAATTTAAAAAGGTTGTCCAACTTAAGCCATTTTAGCTGATGATGCTAGCTTAACAATAGGATATTTCCACTGTTTTGGAAAATATCCAGACATTTCTACAAGTCTTGGAGATAATTTTTAATTTCTTAGAGATGAAACATTTGTAACGTTATCCTCGGTTTGCGAAATTGTATTCCAGGGCTATCCAGAAATGCTCCAAGTGTTATGATCGTATAGGTGTATTCCAGTACTCTTCCCGAATTTGTTGTATTTAGAAATAACTCTGGAATCCTCAAAACCCCAGCACTTCTCGGTAGAAGGTTCCTCTCCTGACCCACCGTTGATATCACCGCGCTTTCCCGTGTATTACCGTGGCGATATCCGATTTCCCATCTGTTAGCCTTTAATATAGAAGAGAGTATAACGGTCCGAGAGCAAACGAGAAGGAATAAGGAGGAAAAATGAGTACGTGTAGCTAATGGAATGCGCGCCGATGTGCGGTCATCGAAAGAAAATGCAAACTTTGAGGAATTCTCGAGGTAATGTAAAGTAAAAGGATAAGTGAATGAGTGTATTTACTTTTTTCGTTTTACTGCTACACATAAGTGACCGGATGAGTGGGTATTATTGAAGATAAAACACTAAAATGGTGGATAAATACAAGTAAAATATGCATATTTTCACAATAATACAGAAAACACATACTGTGTATATACATAGAAGCAAAAGGAAATGGACTCATGTTCCTAATTTTGTTGTAGCCTGCGAAACACAAAATGTCCTGTCAAAGTGAGAACAGGAAACGTTTCAACAAGCAGTTATAACGTTCCATAAATTGAATAATCATACAAAATAGATGAATCATAACTTGTATCTTTTGTCAATAAAACCCTTATTTCCTTCTCAGGGCCCGTAAAATCCCTGCAATAAAATAACAATGGACCACTAACTCGTCGCGATAAGTAGCAGGCCACAAACGCCATAAATGCCCCATTACGAAGATCAAGAGAAAAAACAACTCGTTTTGAAATTTTCGACAAATTTCATTCCGTTTTCAAAATAAGTCGTTTCATAAAACGCATTTACATCCTTCGAGGCGGTCATTACACCCACGCTTAAACGAGGCGTTTATCTCGTGCCTCCTCTACTTCATAATCGACATTTTTCCATCGGGTATCACCTTGTGCCTTAGGTGCTTAACGCCCACGGCGCATGTCTTACTAAAAATTCCCCATTTTGACGCTCGCAGCGCCTCGACACTTCGCCCCTCCGATTCGGAAAAAGCGCGAAGAGAAAGGACAACGTTCTCCGATGATGAAACCCGTGAGAATTTCCGAAAGATGAAATATAGACCGGGGAAATTGGGCGAAATGTACTTGGGAGCGCAAGGGAAATTCTAGAGAATTCTAGTAGGTCAGATTAATGGAAAAGGGGTTTGGAAAATTCTTGAATGTTTCTGAAAATTTGGATTTTTCAGAGGTCCTTCGAGAATTAAGGTGGATTAAAACTTCGGTAAAACTTCTGAATTTGATTTTAAGTCAACTTTGGTCATTTGAGGTTCCAGAGGGTTTTAAGAGGTTTTCCTGAAGGTGAAGACAACTTAGATTTCCTTTTTTCCTTTACGGATGGATTCTTTTACTTAGTTTCTTGGAGATTTTTAACGTTGAGAATTAAAATTTTGATAATTACACAATTTATTCTGACGTTCCGTACTTCTATAGGAACTTCTAGAATTTTCTTCAGACTTTTCGATGTTTGACGTCACAACGTGAAAGCATCTGAAACTTATCTATGTTCAATTAGTAAGAACATGCTAAAAAAGATGAACAGTTTTTGCACAATCACACGTTAACAATGTATGTACATCGAAATTTTGGAAAATTCGGCGTATTAACTGAGATGAGCCGATTTTAATTTTTCAAACGGTTTTTGAAAGAGGAAATCAAAACCTGCATCTTGGCTATCTACGATTTTCATATACGTTTGGTGTAAAGTGCGAAAAGTGGCCTCGAACATTGCGCTTCAACCCCCCCAACTCGAAATGCGAAATCACGTGTTTCGCACAATGTTTGAGGCCATTTTTCGAACTTTTTTCCAAACGTATATGAAAATCGAAGATAGCCAACTTGTAAGTTTTGATGCCCTCTTTCAAAAACCGTTTGAAAAATTAAAATCGGCCCATCTTAGTTAATAAGCCGAAATTTGCAAGATTTCGGTGTATATTGTTGATAACGTAATTGCGCAAAAGCTGTTCATCCGATAGTATCCAACTTTTGCATGCTTAGAGTAGACATAATAAGTTAACACTTCAAGCAAAATTAGCGCTGCAGCTCTAAACTGGGCAGAGCTGTAAATTTTTGAAAAAGGGTCCATTTTAACCGGTTTTCCAAGTTTTCTCGGTGAAAAATGCTCCGATCACCTTGTAGAAACGCTCATTTTGAAGGTCTTTTAATTCTCTACAAACCGTCTGCACAACGTATCGCATTTCCATCAATAATTTTCACGTTATGGTAAAATAAACGGAAAAACGACCAATTTTCTTTAATTCATATTGTTAAAAAAAACGCAAAAGCTCAGATATCTCTAGATTTCGGGTTTTTATCATCTTTGATCCATTTTAAACAAAGCTTTTTGGTCTGTCTGCTGTTAAATCTTATCTACTAAAACAAACTCTATAAACTGTGCTATATGTACATTTTGTACGTTGAATAATGACGAATTGGTTGTTAGCTTGTTGTTTCGACGTCAAAATGACGTCAAAACGCGTTAGACATTTGACATAAGTTGCAGTTCAATGCTTTGTCAAAAAAAAACCTCAAACGAGGTAATTTTGACACTTTAAAAAATATATAAAATCGTGGAGGGATTAATGGAGCTTGATATTGACATGAATTTGATAGCCAAAGGACGCATTGTCCTTTTGGAACAAAATTTTGCATGTTAAAAACAAGTAATCACCAAAAAACTACCGAAATTTATATGCAAAACATAGCCTGATTTTACGATATAGTTCAGGAGTATTCACATATCTATCTGCTTTTGTTTCAATTCAGAAACGTTCCTTCAAATTTTTCTTAACTTAAATAGTTACTTAAGTCATATTATGGTACTCTGAAACGGTCCTTAGGGTGAATAAGTCTTAACTTAAAATAATTGTTGAGGGATCTTTCTACTTTGGCGTCTCAAAAAAGGATATTATTACTATTTCTTTATAGAAAAACCATAATAGATATGATTATAATCATTTTTTGAGTAAAATTAACTGAAATCCGTTTGTTTTATTCAAAAATTATCTAGTTCCATTGGACTATATAATGTTTCGTGGCGAGCGATCCGAAGACGTGGAGGAGGAGAAGGAGAAGGAGAAGGAGAGGAGAGGGCCCCGATGGAGGGAGAAGGAGATCGAGCGAGAGAGGCCCGTTCCGCCGTCGTCCGGCTCACAAAGGCGCCGACAGCGCCGGAATGAGAACCGCCAGAGCCTTTGTGAGGCCGAAATACGTAAGGGAACGCGCGCGAACAAAAAATCTCGAAACCGTAAGCGAGGGGCGGGCGAGAGCAGCGCCCGCCCACATCTTTCGATCTCTCTTCCGAGGAGCCATCGCGGCTCTCCTCGGGTCCTCTTCTCTTGTCCCATTTTTTCCGTTCGACTCTTCTTCGCCGTCTCTTTCTCTTTCTCTCCTGAAAACGGGGCAATGACGGTAACGGTCTGATGAAGGAATCCTCGCCGGTGCGTGCTCTTCATTCCCGTCGATGGCCGAGGGATACGCAGGAAATGAACTTTTCTCGAATCCCACCCAAACGTACTGCTTAGAAAACTTCCTAATTGCAGAAACATAATGCTATCCTTGTTACCTAATTTAGGAGATTTTTCGACCCTCTCTAACTTTGCTTTTTTTTTTGGGACCGTCGACCGTTCGTTTGCGACTGACAGTTCGTCACACTCACGGTTGTGTACTGGGCAAACTTTTACCTTTATTCAGGTGATTTTTCGATAAATTTTGATAAACGCTATTGATGACTAGAAAGTACATGAAATAAGTAGTTAAAAAACATCAGTTACGATTTAAGGAAATACTCCCTTCAAAAGTTATAGCCTTTGGAAAACGCGATTTTCCATAGGAGGTTAACTGCATGATCATCATGCAAACTCATCAAATCAAAATTCCACCAGAATAAAGGTAAAAGTTTGCCTATATAACTTCGTCCTTTACAATAAAATTTTTCCCTACCTTCTAAGATTTTCCCGTACTATCATAACGAATATTTCCCGTTTCCTCGTCTAACTATAAGTCGGCTTGGTCCTACTCTCCTGCGCGCCCCGTACGCGCTATGACGTTATGTCTAACTGTCAGTTTCACACGTGAACTCCGAAGAGCGTGAAAATTCCCAGAAAGATGTTACGCGTGCTGAGCCTGAATAACCTCCTGAGGAGGCCCCAGAGCCTCGGCGACCTGTCCCTCAGACGGAAATCGGAGGCCGTCAAGGGCGCCGTGATCGGCATCGACCTGGGCACGACCAACTCGTGCGTGGCCGTCATGGAGGGCAAACAGGCGAAGGTCATAGAGAACGCGGAGGGCTCCCGGACGACCCCCTCGGTGGTCGCCATAGGGAAGAACGGCGAGAGGCTGGTCGGGATGCCGGCCAAGAGGCAAGCCGTCAACAACTCCTCCGACACCTTCTACGCGACGAAGCGCCTGATCGGCAGGAAGTTCGACGACGAGGAGGTGAAGAAGGACATGAAGACGCTGCCGTACAAGATAACGAGGGCGTCGAACGGCGACGCCTGGATCCAGGGCGGCGACGGCAAGGTGTACTCCCCGAGCCAGATCGGAGCGTTCGTCCTGATCAAGATGAAGGAGACCGCCGAGGCGTACCTCAACGCGAAAGTGAAGAACGCCGTGATAACCGTGCCGGCGTACTTCAACGACTCCCAGAGGCAGGCGACGAAGGACGCCGGCCAGATCGCCGGCCTCGACGTCCTGCGGGTCATCAACGAGCCGACCGCCGCCGCCCTGGCTTACGGGATGGACAAGACCGAGGACAAGACGATCGCGGTGTACGACCTCGGCGGAGGCACCTTCGACATATCGATCCTCGAGATCCAGAAGGGGGTGTTCGAGGTGAAGTCGACGAACGGCGACACGTTCCTCGGCGGGGAGGACTTCGACAACGCGCTCGTGCACCACGTCGCCTCCGAGTACAAGAGAGAGCACGGCGTCGACCTCTCGAAGGACGTCATGGCGATGCAGCGCCTCAAGGAGGCCGCGGAGAAGGCGAAGATCGAGCTCTCCTCCTCGCTCCAGACCGACATCAACCTGCCCTACCTGACCGTCGACCGATCGGGCCCGAGGCACCTGAACCTCAAGCTGAGCAGGTCCAAGTTCGAGAGCCTCGTCGGCGACCTGATCAAGAAGACGACGGCGCCGTGCCGCAAGGCGCTGCAGGACGCGGGCGTCTCCGCCGGCGACGTCGCCGAGGTGCTGCTCGTCGGCGGCATGACGAGGATGCCGAAGGTGCGCGCGACCGTCGAGGAGATCTTCGGGCGGGCGCCGAGCCACTCTGTCAACCCCGACGAGGCGGTCGCCGTCGGCGCGGCCGTCCAGGGCGGCGTCCTCGCCGGCGACGTCAAGGACGTGCTGCTGCTCGACGTGACGCCGCTCTCGCTCGGCATCGAGACGCTCGGCGGCGTCTTCACGAGGATCATAAACAGGAACACGACGATCCCGACGAAGAAGTCGCAGGTGTTCTCGACGGCCGTCGACGGCCAGACGCAGGTCGAGACGAAGGTGTACCAGGGGGAGCGCGAGATGGCCGCCCACAACAAGCTGCTCGGGCAGCTGTCGCTCGTCGGGATCCCGCCGGCGCCGAGGGGCGTCCCCCAGATCGAGGTCACGTTCGACATCGACGCCAACGGGATCGTGCACGTCTCCGCCAAGGATAAAGGGACCGGTAAGCGCTCTCGCGGCAATCGTTGGCACTAGGGGTCGTCTCGCCCCAATACCGTCCACCCTAACACATTGCCAAAATTGCCAGAACAAAATTGGTGTAGAAAAGTCGATAAACATATCGACTTCTCCCTGTACACAATAAGACTTTTAAGATGGGAAATACCAATTTCAAATGCGAAACTATTTTAAGGTACCTACTTCCAGTAAGAGTTGGTCCAGTTAAGAAAAAAATTAATTTCATTCAAGTTCATTTTTAGTCGTCATTAGAGTTCAGTGGTGTCCATTAGTGTTCAGCGAAATTTTGCATAATTTTTATCAGTTAAATACGGCTCGACAACAGTACTTGGAACACATTACAAAAGGAGAAAGGGCAACATGATGGAGAAAATGAAGACGATGTGCCGGAAGAATCCAAGATAATGTGCGTGCCTTGATGACTGCCGCCCTTCAGGACGAAGATCGCTGTGCTGCCCAGGGGGCTCAAAACTGCGCGCCCTAAAATACACCTCCATTTAAAATCGCTTCAACCTCTCTCATCGCAATCCCTCTCCTTCCCTCCCGCAGGCAAGGAGCAGCGCATAGTGATCAGGAGCTCGGGCGGGCTCAGCAAGGACGAAATCGAGAACATGGTCAAGACGGCCGAGCAGTACGCGCAGCAGGACAAGATGAACAAGGAGAGGATCGAGGCGATCAACCAGGCGGAGGGCGCGATCCACGACACCGAGAGCAAGATGGAGGAGTTCAAGAGCCAGATGCCGAAGGAGGAGTGCGACAGGCTGCGCGAGGAGGTGACCAGGGTGAGGGAGAGGTTGGGGAAGAAGGACGAGCTCGACCCGGAGGAGATCAGGAACGCGACCAACGCGCTCAGGCAGTCGTCGCTCAAGTTCTTCGAGGAGGCGTACAAGAAGATGGCCGCGGAACGCGAGAACCAGAGCAGCCAGTGAAAATTGATTGTGTTTGTGTGCAATAAATATGTAAGAGGTGTAATGTATATAACAATAAGTGTATTCTAAATGAGGGGCAGCAAAAGAAGCGGTGGACGGAAATTGTGGCAGATTCTGGGATTACTTGTTTAACATTTTTGTTTTGGATGCACACAAAAATGCCTGTGAAATTCAACGTTAACCAGGTCTGAGGTAGTTTAAAACAATGGAATAAGTCTACGACCAAGGCTTTTGCCCTTGCCCTGCCCTCGCGTTTGATAATTTAGACAGTTGAAAACGATAAATGATCTTCATATCTTCCCTATATATTTTGCCCCAATCTAACAGACAGCCCCTTATTCCCTTCTATGAACTACCTAGACCTAGGTCCTCTTTGCCCAAAAATTACCTGTATAACGCTATAAAGCACATTTTCGTATTAGGCTCTATTACGTTTGAGTTGTGCCCCCTTAGCGCACCCCTTGGGACCCATCAAGCCTCCTGGATGTAACATGGATATTATTTTTTGTTTAAGGGCAGCGTTTATATTTGAATGAACCTTCCTGCATTTGAGGGAAGAAACCATTACCGGGAAGTCCTGTATAAAACTTATATTAATCAAACCAGTAGCAATAAGAACTTTGCACCTTTTTGCTGGTGTTCGACGTAACAAAAGAGATAAATATCGACTGGTAACCTACAGTCTTCACATGATGAAATTACCAGGTAGATAGTTACTAGCTGATGTATCTTAACAACGATTTTTGTTAGCAGGTTGTTCAAAGTTACCTTAGCTATTCCAGTTAACTGAAGGATATGGTATCTTACGATTGGATCCTATCTAATTCTATAGTTACATCTAGGTGCTTGGTGTCAATTCAGGTGTATGGCTTTGCACGTGCCATAAGCTTCCAATCGTGCTTGAGGACCCTTTTTAAAGTTAATTTGAGAAGCTAGGTAGAAGTAGTGACATTTTTTGTTTTACACTGTCTTTGGAGAATATGTGCACTACTTTTACTTTCTGAAAGTTCTCCATTCACTTAGCTAATCATCACAGTTAATGTAAGTACTAATTTTGAGTTAAGTACCCATCTATTCGTCCATAAAGCGTCGCCAGTGGGAAAAGTGAATGCATTTCGTAAGAAGAGCCTTTTACGAGTGTTTATCTATCCCGGGCCGATAGAAAAATTGTATCGGAGTAACGTTTAGTACTATTAATAAAATTCCATTAATGGCACCGATGGGAGCGAGTGGGGACGATTGCGCGGGGTCGATTTTTCGGTGTCTCACGATCACAAAAGCCATCGATAAATATTTCGACTGTGCTAGAGAGAGGGAGAGAGAGTGAAAACAAGTCAAGCAACTTTTGGCCTTTTGCCTTTGCCAGCAGCATTTCCGAACTTTCTCAGTTCCCAAACTACGTGTAAGATTAACCTGCTGATGGTGTTTGTCCTCACTTCTCCTCCTCCTCCTCCTTCTCCGTCTTCTACGGGCGTTGTTGGGCCACCTCGGCGTTGTTTTACTTTTAATGTTTCATTATTTACGTACCCGCATCCTTTTTAACATCGGCAGGTACGAACACAACGCAACACTCACTCTCACACACACACACACACACACAAGGCGCGCATTCCTCTCTGCGATCTGCCCGTTCGATTTTCCGGATCGACTTTCGGTGGATCGTTGGCTTTTTTCGCTTCGATTGTAATGGGGATCGGATCGACCCCGTCTTGTGTTACGGATCTGATTTCGCTCGCGTATCGGTTACCTTCCTATGCGCAGGCCGTTCTCGGATGTGACTTAACTGACGCGAATCGTCGATCCTTCATGTTTTAAGCGGGGTGGAATCAGCTTAGGTTTTTCGACCACGAGGCTCGTGTGACTGTAGCTGGAGAGTTCGGAATCGTTTGAAACGTCCAAAAGTTTAAAAAATTGGAAACTTCTGGACCCAAAAGGTCTGATTTCTGAAAACGAAACGAGGTAGAGTCCACGAAGTAAATTTTCCTGAAAAGATCACTGTTTCTAATAGCTGTAGTTTCTTCCATTTCTTTCCATCCAAGGAAAACATAATTACACCCACTCCAATTTAAGTCACACGTGACAGTGCCATTCTTGCTCTCCAGGCATGACCCAACCATCTCACCCTTTTCAGTTCAATTCATATAACTACAAGCTCTTACCCGTCACGGCTTCGTTCGCTCACTTATTTTAAATGGTTACTACTCCAATACTAGGAAATATAAGAAGAAATCCAGGGTGTTCAAGTACACAACTTTTACAGGGAGAAGTATTTCACTAGCTTCGAATATTATCGGGGTGATTATTAGGGTGATTTTTAAGGTATGTTTTTTAAGGGTTTTTTTTTATTTTTTTAAGGGTTTAAGGGTATTTTTAAGTATGGAGTATCAGTGGTATAGTATCAATTATTATGAAGTAAACTGACATTTTGTTACAATTTTAATGTTGAATGGAAATGACAATAAATAAAATTATACATTTTATAACCTCCTAAATTTGTTCTGCGCATGTTTATGTTTAAGAAGGTCGTTAGTGTCGTTTAGGTATCTCTTCTAAATGTACCGCCAGAGGTCGTTTATGACCTGCTACTCACGACCCTCTCCCTGCCCGCTTGGGTCGTAAAAACCAAATAATGTTTGGACATATAATGTACGTACTAATGGTATGTTATACACATAGAATTTAATAATATCTCGTTTCCACATGATACGTCTTAAGATTATAAGACTCCATAATACTTGATTTGCCCTATTTTTCATTAAGCAAATTCTTTCTAAAATCCAAAAACTTACACCCATAAAAGAAAATAAGCATTTGACTCCGAATTCACTGAAATGCGCATGCGCAAACTAACAGTTCGAACCAATGCGAGGTTGTGACATTAGTTATGACTCTTTCTGCTTGTAAGAATTTCTAGAAATTAGGTTGTTGTGTTTTGTTTCATACTTTCATTTACACCTTTACAAAATAGCGCCGTTAAACACCATTTTTCTCGTCTCACTTAAATTCTCCCCAGATTTGAAATACCCTTCGGTAAACGTTTTGAATGTATTAACTAAACCAAACTTAAAGCATAGATAGGACGCGCGCCATGTGCACACATCGATATCTGTGTGCGTACATGTATTTGCTCTAACTCTGCAAAGAACTTAAATGTTATGTGGAACTTTTTAATGTAAAGTCAATCTTGGCAGCGTCACGTAAAGCTAACTATAAATTCATCGTTCTCCATTGAGGGATCGGTAAAAAATTTTTAAACAAACAAAAACATTGTATAAATATAATGTGTGTGTGAAAGGAAACAAACGGCTGGTTAAGTAAAAAGTAAATAAAACGGCACTTAGTGAGAAAAATGAAAGCTGCTCGAAATAACAGAGCAAACAAGCGACAGGAGACGCGACGTGTAACGCGTAATTGAAAGTGTACTTGGGAGAGCGCAGGACGGGCACCTGACGAGGAATTTTAAATGCACCCGTTTTATATTTTTTTACTAAATAATCTAACGAAAATTCCATCAAATAAATGTGAATTGCAAGTGGATACGCTTTGAAATCTAAGCATGCGCAATTAATGCCACACTTATAGTTGAAATACAAAGTGCTCACGCGCATGTCACTGCGCACAACGTATGCCCAATATTACTACACCTCGATAGGTACTAGTTAATTACTAAATGATGTTTTCTAGCCTCCTTGCCATAAGTTTCTCTAAGAATTCTTGATCCCTGATCCAATTGATGATCGAATCTTCACCTTGCGCTGATAAAAATTTAACGCACCCGTCAATTTTTCTTTAGTGTGAACCGTCTTCTCGGTTGACAGAAGTTCGACGCTTCGAAATCCGGATCGTCCCCCGGTTATCGGCTCTGCGATAATGGCGACACTAATCACAATTAGTAATTATCGGAATGACACGATCCACTTTTGCTCCCCGCAGATAATAATCGGAATGAGTGGCATTCCTTAATCCAGGTAGACCGCACAGTCGACACTCAACAGTGTAGAAAGAAAGAGGTGAGGTTGACACCTCGGTGACTAATTAGAGGCAGATCGTTAACGAGGTGATTAAGGTGAAGGCTAAGTTGGGTTTCAATCAGATTAATCAAGGAAGAATATTATAGATTTTCCGTAAGCATCCGTGTTTATTTAATTCGGAATAACTGAATGACTTGAACTTGCTCACGTCTTTTCACAATGTCGTGTTAATTTTTAAAACTAATACGTCTGGTGTGCACTAAATATGTATTATGCAGTATATGTCGCTATAGGCGATGGTAACTTAGCTCTACGACTTTTCTGGGAAAGTGAAAAGGCGTAGTTTACCTGTACCAGAATCTTACAAGGAAAAAATTGTTGTCGTAGTGTTAAAGATCGAAGAAGAACGTAAAATGAAATGTTGAGCGCTCTTATTTTTCAATCGGAGAAAGTAATGAGACAAATTTTCTTCGATTAAATTGTTTCAACACGTTACGCTATATTATAAGCCATCTTAATGCGAAATTGGAAATAATTTTTGAAAAAGAAACACAATGACTGAAAGATCGTTTGGTACATCGAACCGAATCACAATTGGAACTGTACTTATCGTTCTCAAAACCATATTTATCGTTTTTCGGTTTTTTTTTACAAAAATTAAATACGATTATAAAACCAAAGCAAAAAAATTAAAAAATTAAATTCGAAATTTTCATTTTTCATTATCTCGAAAACTACTGAACCAAACTTGAAAAATAAAAAACCATTGGGTTCAGAATTCGATGAGCTTTAAAGTGAGGTATCACTCGACCCCTCTTCCCTATTTAAATTTTAGGGGTGGAACTCACCCTGGCTAAAGGGTTGAAGCGACAGGATTGAAAATATGCTGAAAATAGTTCTTCTTCGAAATAAAAATCGACGTGTCTCGCCAATTTTTATAACTGTCATTAGTTCCAAATATAAATCCGATTGAATATTTTTAAATTGTCGCCCTGTACTATTCAAGAAACGAGTTCGTAACATAGTTTCACAATGTAATTCCGTACCAAAGTAATGTTAATGTCAATCAAATGCATCATAAACATTAAAATCCACCGTTTTACTAAATAAAATACCTTAATTTTTTATAAGTAGTACATTGCATTAACGAATGAGGACATTGCGCAATGAAAACACTTATTACCTTCAGTTTTATTAACGAACTATTATAGAATCAACGTACAAACTATTAACGAATATTTGTACGTTATTTCAATGAACATGAACGTTAAATAACGAAACTGTCGTTATATTTTCCTAATATCAACGAAATATTCATAGAAATAATAAACAACGCGTTAAAGAATGGTGTCCATTAATACCACTACCAGTTTCGTTAACATTTAACGTTTCATGGCAAGTCACTATAGAAGAGCAACAGAAGACTGCGTTACTTGACGCTGGCGCACATGTGCATACGTATAGTACAGTGGGAGGGAAGATCAACCCGTTCTCGCTATTTCTCGCTGACGTCACGACGTTGACTCGTCCTCTGGCGGTGCTCCCTACCGAATACGTCTGATGACGTCGTAGCCCCATTACAGATGATACTATGCTACCATTAATTATTAGCATGTAGTGAGTATTTTGATAGGAATACCGAGCATTTTTCGAAATACTCTACAGTCGTTTTGACCAAAAATCACGTAGTTTGTTGAGGTTTAGAGTTTCTCATGAATCGACGATAGGGAGCTATGTAATGTAATACATGCAATACTCTTGTGATAGAATTCCATTGCCTCCACTTCGAGAGTGTATTGGGGTATCAACCAGTCGGATTCCGGAGCTCACAGAATGTCCATAAAGGCAGTTCAAAAGCCAATAGTAAGGTCTAGACCAGATGGGTTTCCTTCTGTAATTGCAAGCATACGTTAAGACTGCATGAAATTTCGTTCCTAAGATTTGATTTGGAGTTTCTTTCCAGTTCCAACGCCAACGTAGCCAATTGCCCAATGAACAGCAGTTGTAGCCCGATTGGAGTTAATGGTCTCGCTCTGGTGTGCGACAAAGTGTCAATCTGTACGATAAAGAGTGCGAACGAGGAGATGTCGATGCCGGCGCGAAAGCTGATCAGAACAATCTGTCTCTTTCCCCCCCTTTTGGGTAGATAAGTAGGTAGGTAGGTAGGTAGGTAGGTAGTAGTTGCCTACCCAATCTGTAATCGAAAATTGAAACACAAAAAACACAATCCGGCGACGACAAGCCCGACTATCGCGCCTGTCGAAACGGATCTCGTACCATCGGCCCGTGTAACCTTATCCAATGGTCGACATGCGATGACTATAATGTCAAAGCGTTTTGAGATGCCCGAGTGCGTTTCGTGATTTATAGCGTCGGTGCCGGTACCGAAACGAAACGTGCGCTCTGCTCGGTCGCACGGAACGGGTTTTGCGTGGTGCGCGGGGTGCCACAGGGATCGGCGATCAGCGCTTTTTATCTGCTTTGCTTGGCGAATTAAACGCTTGTAATTTGACGGAGTCGGCCGATAAGGAAATTCAAGCGTGGGAACGGGCGACTCCTTACGCCAGAGATGGAGGAAGATGGAGAGGGAGGGCGTTTCGCCAATAACGAGAAAGTATCATCCCTACAGCATGCAGATTGCCTTCGTTTGTCTCCACTTACTTCACATGGGTAACACCTCGAAGCATCATCGAAGGGTGTTGGAGCAAGAAGAAGGTCCTTTTTCCTAGGACTTGGTTCAAATTTTATTTGAACATTCAGTGAATTATTCATTCATTCAGCGAGCTTCCTAGAAGCAGGAAAACCCCAGTAACCCAAGCAGCCTTGCGGAAAATCGTGGTAACCAATCCCGAGAGAAGCGGGACCAAGGCAACCGAGAGCAGAAGAAATAGTCCTTCGAAAAGGACAGTAAAGTGTACATGGAAAAAGTATGCAATGAAAAAGGAATTTCTAGAACATAAGAGCCATAAAACAGTTTCTGGGGCATAAAATTGATATGGCAGCCATACAAGAAAACGCATGGATAGGTTCTGGAACAATTCACATGGAGAAGTCGTCGGTGTTCTGGTCAGGACATTAGAGCAGACAGCACAAGGCAAGATTTGCTATGAACTTAATGGAGTTGTAATAGAATTCAAAGCACTTAATGAACGAATTTGCTCGTTGAGACTCAAGGGAAAATGGTTCCAAATAACGTTGTTTTCGGTGTATGCACCAACTCAATCTGTAGAGTACGACCACAATTACAGTATGAAAACAACAAATTGAACTTTAAAAGTACCTTTGTTACAAATGGAATTTTTAAAATAGGAAGTGATCAAACCCCATGTCCTCATGCCCATGCCCATGATCAAACACCGTTATTGCCCAGTCAAAATATGAAAATCAGAGGAACTAAAAATACTAGTTCCATTTTTTTAGAAACGTGTAAGGGGAGTCCCCTGAACAGGAAAAAACAAAGTCCCTCCAAATCCCGGTGCCGATGGGGGAGCGCGAGGGTTTTAAATGTTCCATTTTTCTGTTTTTCGCTTATAACTCGTTTTTCACTCGTTTTTCGCATATCCTTGTCTTCTAGATCCTCACTTGTTTATTTTAGGAGAAAAACCTTAAAATAAAACTTGTACAGCATTAAATTCTCTACCAGAATATATATCATATGTTAATTTATATTGAACACGTCGCAACTTACAACACTTTTACTATTTCAGCGAAATGAGCAGTAAGGGAGGCCTTCTTGAAGTTGCAGGGTTGAGTACGTCTTCGTTCCTGCGTTACCTCTGCCTGGTTTAATGAAACGAATATTCACGTTTGATGGTGCCAGAGCCACTAGCAGGATAAGAAGATCTATGTCTTCACCAGTAACTGCTACCTCGGAGTGAAAAGTGGCATTTTCAATAGCACATCTCACGATCATCTCATCTACGTCTCTTGTTGCTGTGTATGTCTTTACCCCTTTTCTTGTTAGCATATCCACCGATAGCTCAATCAGCCTGGTTTCGTTTATGGCGTTGGTAAGAAATATTTCCCGTTGAACACTGGCTACCATGTTGCCAGAAACGTTCACACGTACTGAAGTTTTGGATGCTTCTCTTCGATTTTGCTCGACACGTTTTATGGAATTAAAGTCCTCGTACCCATCGAATACAACTACACAATTGGAAGAGTAGTGATTTACTGTATATGAAGCATACTGCTCACAGAAGAAAGAGAAAGTGGTCCCAACATTCCACTTGACTCTGTGAAGGAGGAAGCCACCGTCCACTACAGTGTAAATCGGTTTGAGGTTCCCTGAATCCGTGCACAAAGGGAAAGCCTCATAGAGAGCAGATTTCTTCGTTTTCTTGAAGCATCTTTCGTCGAATAGAGTCATGGGGTATGGAGATAACTCGTACCTCGACAGATCTGCAACATCCTCATCGCTTTTCTTGCTGATTAAGGCTTGCTCTTTGAAATATTACGGAAGTATCTACTACGACTGCTTCGTTGTGAACTCTCATAATGCTGCTCATAGCAGACAGAGGGACCACAGTATTTTCTTAGATCGTTTCATGTGAGGAAAGTTGATCCCAATGAAGGTTTGCATCGGACGGGATCCAATTAGCATAGCTTGATGACAGCGTTGCTGCCACCTATTACCCGGTCGAGAGGGATATGACATGGTCACGTTTAGCAAAAGGAGGGCGATTGGCTTACCAAGTAGCAAGCTTTGCTTTGTCCTCAGTATCTCTTTTGATACGTGATTCACGAAGTCAACATGTTGCTAACACTGTGAGTCCCCGCAAACATTTCAAGACACCAACAGATTGAAGCTGCAATGCCTGCACCTGCAATCAATTTTGCCTACCCAGAATTGTGATGATTTTCCCTTAAAATGAACGAGTGAGGATCTAGGAGATGAAAATATGCGAAAAATGTGAGTGAGAAACAATTTTTTTTTGAAAATTCCAGAGCCGGTAGCACGAAAACGGTCCAGTTTTTCGTAAAAACGTATATGGTCAAACTTGTAGCAAATTTAATAGGGTTTCATTTTGTAGTGGGGAACTTTTTCACTGCGACGCACCTTTTTAGAGTTACAAGCGAAAAACTAAAAAATGGAACATTTAAAGCCCCGTCGTCCCCCCAGCGGCACCGGGATTTGGAGGGACTTTATTTTTTCTTGTTCAGGGAAATCCCTGTACATTCCTGAAAAAATTGGAACCAGTATTTTTAGTTCCCCTGATTGCCCATTATTGGTTTAGACTGACAGGACAGTTAGAAACTGTACGTTTTTATTATCACCATTCAAATTATTATTATTATCTGTCCGGGCATTGTGTGGGTAAAAACAACAATTTGCTGAATGGAGACCCGAAGCCGCCGTTTATAACCCCACTTCCCGTTACGGCACGTATAAAATTTGACAAATCCCCAAAAAGCAAATTTACAACGTCCCTAATGGAACACCGGCCGCAAGTACAAACAGGAAAACTTTCAACAGGTAACTAAACACTGAGGACCGACCAGTCGAGGGCCTTTGTTTATTTACTTATCTTGACCGAAGCCGTGCAAGAGGGTGCGAGGGGCCCGGAAACGTCCGCGCGAGCACCGCGCGCTCCGGGTAATTCGAAGAGATCCGTCCGTGTTTTACGAGCGGAGCACCTGACGGGCGTAACAGCGAGAGTACTAATGCTGTTAGTACCGAGGCGATAAATCTCCGGTAGATTTGTTTCACGTGGAGGACGGGCACTAAAAGTGATATATGTGATATCTGGACGTATCGGTTCGCGGGAAATTACGCGAGGCGCGTTATTCGTGACGGCGCTTGCACACGACTCGAAAAAACTAATAAACCATCGTTTAACCATTCGATTTAATAGCGACGGACGCGTCGAGCTCGCCTTTTAAACGCCAGATTGAAACTCTACATCGGTCCGGCAGGACCGAAGTCCGTTCGTTTGCGGCTGACAGCTCAAATTATGAATCCCAACGATAACATGAGGATACACCATAGCCGTTACACAACTTACCAAAGTGTAACGTGGAAATTCAATGGTATCATGAATTGTTGCACTCAGATTTACTACAAACAAGTCACGAGTACATTCGTTGTGTAGGTATATGATTATCTTTATGAGTAGGTACTCAGCTATGGTAGAAAAGAACAAACTAGGCTTTTTATATTTCGCTACTTATGAATAATCTGTCATGGAATGCTATCCTTGTGCCCAATGCTGCAAGTTTATTTCATCATTAAATAAATGAACAACAAAGAGCATCGGGAGCGAATTAGGTTGCTACCTCAACGATTATTAGACCGCGGGAACGATCTCGTGTGTCCCGCCTCAAGGTAATCGCTGTATTTGAGCTAGATAATCATGTTTTAAACTACTTAAGTGCCTTAGTGAACAATAGATACCGACGTACTTATGGGGAAATGACGGAAAAGGTGCATGTACCTTCATTCTTGTAGGACCATTATGGAATGCTATACTTGTACCTAATGCAGTAATTTTATTTCGTTATTAAATAAATGAACAACAAAAAGCATCGGGAGCGAATTATGTTGCTACCTCAGCGATTATTAGACCGCGGGAACGATCTCGTGTGTCCCGCCTCAAGGTAATCGCTATATTAGAGCTAGATAATCATGTTTTAAACTACTTAAGTGCCTTAGTGAACAATAGATACCGACGTACTTATGGGGAAATGACGGAAAAGGTGCATGTACCTTCATTCTTGTAGGACCATTATGGAATGCTATACTTGTACCTAATGCAGTAATTTTATTTCGTTATTAAATAAATGAACAACAAAAAGCATCGGGAGCGAATTATGTTGCTACCTCAGCGATTATTAGACCGCGGGAACGATCTCGTGTGTCCCGCCTCAAGGTAATCGCTATATAAGAGTTAGATAATCATGTTTTAAACTACTTGAGTGCCTTAGTGAACAATAGATACCTACGTACTTATGGGGAAATGACGGAAAAGGTGCATGTACCTTCATTCTTGTACGACCATTATGGAATGCTATCCTTGTACCTAATGCAG
This sequence comes from Cryptocephalus primarius, assembly GCA_963576515.1. Classification (NCBI taxonomy): domain Eukaryota; kingdom Metazoa; phylum Arthropoda; class Insecta; order Coleoptera; family Chrysomelidae; genus Cryptocephalus; species Cryptocephalus primarius. The sequence continues at coordinate 13,924,509 of OY754941.1, forward strand.
TAATTTTATTTCGTTATTAAATAAATGTACAACAGAGAGCATCGGGAGCGAATTAGGTTGCTACTTCAGCGATTATTAGACCGCGGGGACGATCTCGTGTGTCCCGCCTCAAGGTTATCGCTCTATTAGAGTTAGATAATCATGTCTTAAACAACTTAAGTGTCTTCGTGAATAATAGATACCTACGTACTTATGGAGAATAATGACTGAAAAGGTGAACATACCTTCATTCATTAAGGACCATTATTTACCAATAATAATTTATCAATGAAAGGAATTCGAGGGTTGCTTATGGTAATTTCAGTGATGAAAGGATAGGACCTGTAAAAATGAGAAGAGGGAATCTCCCTGTAGATATTCTACATTTAGATAGAGAAAAAGTTGCAACTACGCAAGATTTTTAAAACATTTTAAGTGATCTAAATGATTTTTTGACGCAGAATCTCAAACATCGAGCATGAGCGGCGCACAGGGCATAACTTTCAAAAACCCGGGAAGCGTAAAAATTGTTGGAATATTTCTTGAGAAAATTTCGAATTTTCATATTGGAAGAAAGTACGTACTGATTGTCACGAACATTGTTTAAAGGCACAGTGTTGCATTAGGTGTTCACAACAGTCAGAATCTCCTTAATGATATCATTATTGTAACTGGAAATACAATAATATATTTTGTAAGTTGTGGGTGCCTAAACGGCCAAAAATTCAACGCAAAAATTGTTGTCATGCTTTATCACTAAAAAATACAAACGCATGAAGAAATTGTAGGCCAAACAATCAGCAATTGAAAGCTTACATTTTCACTAAAAAGCCAAAAAAGCACTTTTCCCTTAACAATTCGATTCCAATCATTCAAAAACAGCTCCAACTTCCGTCCACACGTGACCCAAATCTTCCCCATACCCCAAATCTTCTCTCGGTCAGAAGATCGAGTGTGGCATACCGACTACGCTCATTGTAAGACACAATGAAGTGCTCGCCGCACGAGCGCGCGTTGTTAATTTCTTGTTATTATTTATTATATTATTGTATAGAGCTGCACGCCTCGCGGACGCAACAATGGCTTGTGGGTATTGTTACCGGACGACACGAGAAAATAATTTTCTCAAATCGGCAATACAATAGGGCTCCTGTCGCAGTATACATATGCTAATACGGTTGAGACGCTCTGTACCGAAAGTACGTCAAAGTGCACTTTACGAGCGCTCCATGTCGTGAGAGAGGAGATCTGTAAGAGGGAAAACGCAAATTTGAAGCCTACAGAGGCCCTGACATTTAAAGTAGACACGTTGTACTCAAGAGCAGATCGATATTGACCAGATATTCATTGTGCTTAATATATGGCTCATTATAAGCATGAAGTATCTGTAAGAGGGAAAACGTATTACATCGACTAAAATTTGAATCCTACAGAGGCCCTGAGATTTAAAGTAGACACGTTGTACTCAAGAGCAGATCGATATTGACCAGATATTCATTGTGCTTAATATATGGCTCATTATAAGCATGAAGGATCTGTAAGAGGGAAAACGTATTACATCGACCAAAATTTGAATCCTACAGAGGCCCTGAGATTTAAAGTAGACACGTTGTACCCAAGAGCAGATCGATATTGATCAGATATTCATTGTGCTTACTATATGACTCATTATAATCATGAAGGAGTAACCTAATAAGTGATCAACACTGATCAAAAGTTCCTTGTATTCATGAGAGGGATGACTGTGGACAAGGAGTCCTATATTTAAGCAGTGATCTACAATGTTCAAGAAAATATCGACAAGATCCATAGGTTCTTAGTACTCAAGAAACCATTAGCGAAGACCAAAGAGCTATATCATCACCAAGAGATCAACGTTGATCAAAGGATCTTTGTGTTAAAAAGATCTATGATCTTGGACTATGAGCAGACGCTCTTGTCTTCGATAATTAATCTGCAATTCCCAAGAAGGGATCGGCAACAACCAGAGGTTCTTAGTTCACAAGAGGATTTCAACAAGGACCAGAGAGGACGAGGATATTGGAGTAAATTCTTTTTCTTCCAAACGTTCTTCACAATAAAAGATCGACGTTGAACAAATCGTATTCAAGAGGTCAGGAATAACGCCCTTAAGAGAACATTGGCTAGCAGTACGAGAAGTGATGATTTTCCAGCGTTTGATATAGTTCGGGTATAAACAAATTGTTTGGTACCACTACAACAATATGGCGTATTTCAAATGTTCTAAAAGTTTGAAAGCAAATACACCTACCTGTATGGACCATGGAAAAAATTGAATTGGACTACCAACATTGCAAGGTTAAGTCCAAACTTGATACTTGATTAAATTATCTTTGAATCGATGGAAATGTACCGTTTGGTACCACAGTTTGCTATACTCATTTGTTATCCAAAAATATTCGTAAAAAGTAATCCAAAGTTTACTTTACTTATCTAATCGTTTGTAAAAGTCCTAACCTGAACGATGCAAATTCGGAGTATATGTCCATATACATATTTGTCTTCCACTTACAGACGTATTAACCAAAGTTTGTTCCTAGATTTCCTGTAGTCGTATGCTATTTGAGCGGCTCGTTAGTGTATTTTTGATACACGTACTTATTTAAAGTACATAATTCAGTTTTACTGTTACGATGATACAGGCCATTAAAGATTTATTGGCTAAATTACAAATCCAAATAGATAAGTACATACAATGTTGCGTTTATTTGGATTTCTAATAGAATACGACCTTACGAGGTCATTAAAAAATGTGCATGATAAGTTTTGGTGTTTACCGAGGAGATTAGAGAGGTGAATTGGCAGACTGAAGGAAGAATCTAATTAGGTAATATATTTCATGAGGAATTTATCTGAAGAACACTTAAATCTCGCCTATGGAATTGACTGATGAGGATAATCAAAAACGCGATCGATGTTAAGTCACTCAAATTTGCTTGGAAAATGATATGAGCTGAAAATCACAATTCATCGCCCCTGAAGTGCCCCCCCCCCCCCTGAATCTGGTGTAGATGCCAATTTCCCGCGCCATAAAAGTATATTCCGATTCCCCCAGAGGCCTCAAGGGTAAGCGTGCCAGTTCCGCGCGAGCTACCTACAGGGAACCCGCTGAGGGTCATTGCGAGGAGAAAAATTAGTAATAACTAATCTTCTTTTAAATCGCCCTATAATTGTTTTCTATGTAATTCAAGGTAGTGTGGATATTCATTTTTCCTATTCACATATTTTTTATTAAAAATAACTTGACCAAACCAGGCCAATTATCCAGGCACTTTCATCGAGCGCAAGCGCAGTAGACACGCCACTGATTCGAAATCTTAAATCCTCTAATACTTCCTTGCAACATGCATTATTAGTACATGCGCACCTACTCAGCGCGCATGTTGCACTTCAAAAAGTGACCAAGAGTTGCTGAAATAACTATACTTGCTTAAGTACGGGTACTAATTTTGCAAATGTAATAAAATAACCCCCAATCCTCCCACGCCGTCTACTCGGCTCGATTGGTTAAGGTTATCTTAGGGTGGGCGTGACTTAGGAGGGCGTGTGTAAAATAATACCATTTAGAGTTTAAATTGAAAACTAATTAACATAATGATTATCACTTAGCGGTGCGTTAAAGCCATTAATGTTGTCTAAAAACGAATTGAAGATTAAATCCATTCTTATGATTTTTCTGGAAAATTCTTTTCCACCATTAGTAGTACAGTAGCTAAAAGGATTTGCAGATTGGCGTTGGATTTGGATTTTGTTGTGACGAACAAGAAACCCTTGATTCATCAGCGCCTTGTGTTTTTATCATTGTTATCATCACGGTTGTTTCTTGCTGTTCCCCTTTGAGCACACGGACAATAGCCTAACGAGCCGGTTACAAATTCCACCTATGATACAAGCTGGCGTAGTCATTAAAACGAATAGGGGACCATAAATCAAAAATCGTCCGTTTCTGGTACAAACGCGGAAACGGGGAATCATCGCCGTCGTCATCACCAGCGCCGCCGTCTCCTTTTTACACGCACGGAAAGCAACAGCTCCTCGGAGACGAGAGGGAAGGCGAAGAAGAGAAATTTCTCCATTGTCGAACGCCTCTTCGTTTGTCCGCCTCCTGTTCATCCCAGCCACGATGATTAACTATCGTGCGTCCGATGGAACGAAAAAAAGAAAGAAAGAAAGGAGAAGAATCACGTCGAAGAAACCACCGTTGCAGAATGGGCTGATGTTCTCCTTCTCTCGTCCTCGTAGTCCGTCTTTTGTTCTTAACCGTGATGGACGAGAGAGGGAGGGAGAGAGAGGAGAAAACATTTTTCGAGTCGAAGTTGAAATGAAGACTGGGTGAGGAGTAAATCGAAAATGTGCGTTATTATGAGATTAGTATGAAGGTACCAAAAACACATCAAACTTTGCCACTTTGCCATATCATCACTTTGTTGATGCGATATGAAGAAATATGAAGAAGTGATTCTTTTTTGGTTTGGCACTTAAAACTTTGAAGAAACTCTAAGAAGATTTCTTAATAAAAACGATATGAACTCCATCTTCCTGAAGAAGTCTTTCAAGAGAGGAGCTAATCGAATCGAGATAAGTAACTACCAGTTAGACCTCCACAAAATCTACGGTCAATGTACTTGCTGATAACACGTTCCGAGTAAATTTATCCTTAACACATACTATACTTAAGTACTACTTATTCATACCTACTATGCATACAGTTCAATAATATTAGTCCTAGTGGAAGTTAATCCTTATCGATTTATCCTTAATAAGGATTAATCCTATTCCAGTTTCGTTTTAATTTTAACCATCAGAAAGAATCTAAAGTAAAGACTTCATAGATTTTTACAAGGCTTTACGAGGACTACAGACAGATCTAGATTTCTCTAAATGGTCTAGAAGAATTTTAGATGCTTTGACGTTATATGCATAAATAAAATGTCTGAACTGTGCTGAAGAATATTCTAGAGGTTTCTTCAGAATTTTTGAAGGCTAGAGGAAAGATTCCAGGGGTTCATGTAGAATCTTCAACAACAAAAACTGCCTCCAAAATAAATCTATATGGTTTACACAGGGCAAATATGCAAAATGCATTTTTTTGCATATTTGCAATATCTCATGTGGTCATAAAATTATATGCATATTTCTTTTCAAACCTGCATAAAATACTTGCAATATTAATATTAATTTTATAGGCATATGCATGCAGATAGAAGGCATATAAATTTGAGTGGTGTGCATGTGGTTCTTTACTGTTTTAATAATGAATTAGTTTGTATTTTAATAAATTTCATAAAAATGTCATCTTTTTATATATTTTTTTGTAAATTTTAGACGTGTTTGTTTCTTGATACAATAATTAATTATTTTGTACTTTAATAAATTGCATATAATCACCATATCGAAAAAAATTCGATTAACGAATCGAAAATAAAGATTATAAGAATTTCCAAATTTTCCTAAATGGTCTAAGATAAGTTCTAGAAGCTTTCTCGTAATAATTTAAACATTAAGAAGTCTGAATCATGCTGCAGAAACATTCTAGAAGTTCCTTTAGAATCTCCAATGGCTAAAATGAGTTAAAATTGAATTTAGAGCGTTTATGGAAATCTCAAACATTCCACTTTAGTTTTGTAGCTTAGCAAATTCTAGAAGAAATATTTCAACTTTATAATATCGAAGCAGATTTAAATAATAATCTGAAACTTCGTCAGTACTTTAATGAAACCGTATTAAAAAACTTAGAGGAGTTTCATAAAAATTGGAGTTTGCATATTTTTGGTAAAATTTTAGTAACCTTAGTTTTACTAAACTTTTGTCAATAGTTATTAAATAATCGTCCTCAATTTTGTCAGATCATTAACGGAACCGTATTGTACCCAGTAGTAAAATTTGAAGTTTGTATAATTTTTTTGTGAAATTTTAAAGTTCAGTGTTATGTAAGCAGATCTTTGGGGCATTTCAAATTGAACTGTATAATATGGAAGCAGACTTAAGTAATAGCCTGAAACTTCGTCAGTACTTTAATGAAACCCTACTAAAGAACGTGGAGTTTGCATATTTTTTGTAAATCTTTTATATCCAGCGTTATGCAAGTGTATAAGTAACGTGTTCACATTACTGAAAAAAAAAAATTCTGAAAAGAGAATAGTCCCAAACTCCGTCGGTGCCTCTATAAAAACGGACTATACAACGTTGAGGAGTTTCATCAAAATTGAAGCTTCAATAAAACTTTCAGAGATTATTAAAAGGAATTCAAAAACAAGCCATAAACTCTTTCAGTACTTTCATTTTCAGTTTAATTAACAAAAGTTTCAATCAACACTTAATTTTACTGGGCAGAATTTTGGTTGAACACAAAACTTCGTTTCACAACTTTAAAACTATTTTGGGTAAGGGTTTCAACTATATTAATCCTTTATTTCAGGAAGTTTCAGTAACCTTTTACAATTTTTTTTTTTTGAAATTCAACTTTGAACCATTTCAAATTGAACTTCATATCTTTGAAACTAATAAGTACTAAGTACTAAAAATAATCAATAAAACTATAACCTTTAGACGGTTAATCTTACCCTCATGGGCGATTACGCTCAACAATAGACCGAACGCCGAACATATAGCCCATATTAGCATAATCAATATCTGGTTACTTCGGGGTCGGGAGTACTATGGTATGGCAGCCGATCCCACTCTCATGTTGTGAACTAACAATTATGATGGACTTTAAATTGACTTTAGAACGAGTATCCCTTTCAACTTATAACATTAAAATTGTTAAAATTTAATCGTGTAAAGTAGTGATACGGTTTAGTAAAATGTATCTCGGCGCGATCGTATGTTCTTCAATGAATGGACGACGTTGTTATCCCGGGCGCAAGTCATTGTTGCAATTACACCATACACAACACCCAATACCGAGGACGTGTAAATATGCCCGTACAAGCTGGCGCATTAAAATGCCCATTCAACAATAATATGCTAATATTTCATGTTATAATAAAGGGCGGACTAAACATTCCTTTGTCATGGAATCAAATGAGCCATTAAAAGGTTGTAAAAGGAAAAGAGGCAATTTAGACGGACACGATCCGAGAGTGGCATTGTGCCGTTTATCGTTGTTGTCATACGAGACGTTCAAAAGCGGAGTCCGACTACTACACCTCCGGTATCAAATGGAGATTACATTATGAGCGATTCCGGCTGCCGGAGTATTATATTGTATACTTATTTTACACGAGAGAAAAGTCTTCGTGTCGCGGTTATCGCGATCCTTCCCGGCTCCGATTGCGATCTGCCTCGTATTCCAGCGACGAGCTTATTCATTATTCTCTCGTATTAAACGCGATTTATTTCCATTACACGCGGTTTCGGACCGAAATCGGCCTTATCTAGATCCTCGTGGATCACTTGCACCGAGCAGACTCGTGAAATGTAGAAGCAACCATAGTGTTTAACGGGCAAATTTATAATCGCGACTTGGGGATTTCTCAAACCTTAAGGCGTACTTTGTGTGTCATCTGTATTTTATAGTCGACTAAGTGCGCCTTAAGGATGAGATGAGGTCGAGATCGGTTTGAGCTTGCCTCGAGTATCCCTCAGAAAATATTAAAAGTTAAGTTCGCCTTCGAGACGTGGATTCAAGATGAATGACAATCATTATGAGTACGTCAATAGAATTATTAATAACGTAAATCGATCACCTAAACGGCATTTGAGAGACTGGGAAAATCCGTTAGATTTATATAGTGAACGTGAGTTTATAAGGAGGTATTGCTTATCTAAAAATACAAGTGTACATATTATTTTGCCTCTGATTAATGATGCTCTTCATAAATCTAATAATAGAGGTTCGCCAGTGGTTCCACTGATCCAGTTATTAATCAGTTTACGATACTATGGTACAGGACATTTCCAGGCAGGTTGCATTTTTATATATGTATTTATATCTAGAAAAAGAATGATTACTTATCCTTTATTCAAGTTGTTGAATTTTATTTATCTATTCTACTATTTCGTATTTATTTTAGACTGTTGCTGGTGATCTTTTCTGGTGGTTGCTGGTGGAGGAATTTCACAATCTACAGGGTGTCTAATTCCCAGGAGACCCTTTTCATTATCAAGTTTTTATGAATGAATTTAATCAAATTGCCTACTTTCCTGGTGTAACATCCTGTATAGACGGTACCCACGTCCCAATAAAAATCCTGGAGGTGCTGTAGGTGAAATATACCGAAATAGAAGAAGAATTGTCTTCACTAATTTAGAGATGTTTATATTATCTCAATAATGATTGATGAAATCGTTTAAAAAGTGTCATTTACAGGTGATATATGGTCCAAAAATGCAAATATTAGATATTGTCGCTAAGTATCCAGGGTCCACTCATGATAACACAATATTTCAGAGAAGTGGGGTTCGTGTCGAATATGAAAATAGTGAAGTGTCAGGTCAGCCTACAATTATTTGTTTAACAACAAAATTGCAATGAGAATCTGTTATAAATCATGTGTTGTTACAGGTAAAACGTTGGGTGACAATTGCTATGCATGTAAAAGATATCTGCTAACACCAGTCGTACCTCCCAATACACATGCAGAAAGGAGTTATAATAGGGCTCGTAGAAGTACCAGAAATATCTTCGAAAGATATTTGGGAATCTGGAAAGAACGATTTAGGTGCTTGAAAAGCAGGGTTGAGGGTTTAAATTTACTTTTTCTTAGTTGAATTCCAAGTTTTACTTTGTTGTAGTTTCTAACCTCACTTTGACACGATCATAAAACCATAGAAATAGAAACAATAGTCCATAGACCGTTTCCTTATTCACGATTTGCGCTATTGTCAGAACTTTTACCTTCTTAAGTGCTCCTCGGCGGAGACAAGAAGGTTTTGTAACTATAGAACAGCTTATCTGAGTGTTCCTTAAGTGATGGACTATAAATTTGCCCCTAAAACGTTCTTCACGTTGTTTAAATGACAAATTAAGGCAATAAGTAGCAGAAGGAGGAACAGCAACAGTGTTGGATTTGGAAATGTCGATTCGGTTGATCCAGTTTCGACCAAACTGCTTCTGGTTTGTTTCAGATCGCTTGCAACGTTGGAAATTGGAGCAAGTAGGAGATAAGGACGTTTCACCCCCATCGTCTTGCGACGTTAAAACGTTACCATTTGAATGGTCCTGCTTAAGAAGGCATTGCCAGGCAGTACCAGAAAATCGATAAAAATGCAATTTATTGTATCACTAGTAAACTTAAACAAGTTGAACCAAAATCTGTCTCATAATAAGCAAACATGTCGCCTTTTGAATATTTCCTGAGCGGCGCAGTTCATCGCCCCGACACCGATTCCCGTCGCCACCTAATTTTTCACCTTCCGCCGTCCGTCGCCAATATCTGATCGGAGGAATTGACCCTCGCCCGACGCCTCCTCGTAACACATATTTCGAAAAGGCGAGTTATCATATTTCACGCTGCGGACCAGCTGCCCCAGACACTCACTCGGCAGATTTTCGATAAGGAACGCGGACGATATTACCGACGTTGTTAACCGTCAAATTATTCACCGCAGACCATTAATCTACCGATGAACTATAACTATCTGTCTGAAAGATTTCGTTTCGAAATTTCGTCGTCACAGGAACATTTACACGTGTCCTATCGAGAGACGTGGTTTGGGGGTTTGTTCCAACAGCGGTTCCAGGTCGATTGAAACGTTTGTTCTTCTATTATCGAATTAAATTCCTTGCTCCAAATGCCAAAAATCCAAGCACCCTTGTCGAACCAACACATTAGTGTACCCAAAACTGTCGTTGAGTGGTTATCTTAACTTGCTCGGGGGTGCCACAAGGAGCTCACCTTGTCCCCCTACTGTTCAACACTGGGAATTTAATATTGTATGAAAATGTGAATTCGTGATTATTTCAGTAAGTGATCTTATGGTATCTTTCACATTGTAAAACTGAAATTTTTCCAATGGAATCCCATCCCACTTGTCAATACGATTTGCTTCGAAGGTGCCAATTGCGACAAATTCACTTCTTCTTCTTCACAATGATAGTTTTCCATTAGTACCTGTTTCTGGAACTTTCGCCTGTGGCGCCCCCTTTTTGTGGTCGAGACCCTATGGGGACATCGACGGGAGAACGAGAAACAAAACCATGGCCCGCACCCGTTAAAGCTAATAACGATAATCTGTCGTCCCTGATTGCTTTTTCCTCTCTCTCTCTCTCTTCGGATTATACGCTCGTTATTCATGTGTAGTTCAAAATGGCGACCTTACGGAATGTTCTGACCTCTAAAAAAATGTAAAAAAGGAATCGAAGCGGCGAGGGTCGGGGCCCAGGTAGACGAACAAATGTGGTGAATCATTATGGCTATTCCTACCTTTATTATGATTTGTTGGCAAATAGGTGAGCAGGGCAGAAAGAGAGAAATAGGAGGTGGGAAGGAGAGGTATCGAGGACGTCATACAGGGAGATACATTATAGTCGGTTACACCTCTCGTGGATCCGAATAATTAATTACACGGGTCAGGTATACGTGGTCGTTCCTGGAGCAGTTCGAGAGTGCCGATATGAATGACGAAATATGTGGAAGGACCAAGGGCGAGAGTCACTTCTGTTGCGACAAACGCAATTTCCTTCAACTCAAACACAAATGGAATAATAGCACTGATTGCTAGTCAACAGCAAAAGTTTGTTTCATTAGAAGACCTGTTTCGTAAATCAACATCTGAAGGCATCAAAAACAGTTTACGTTCAATGATAACCCTACCACAAGCTGAAGAGGTGAAATCTTTCCAAAAGTATGAGACTTTCCAAAAGAGAGAAGTTCCCTCTGGATAACAGATGAAACGAGGATGGCCTACAATGTCTTGTGCTTAAAGGTTAGGAAATTAGAAGTCAAAATTGAACCAAACAGTAACAATCAGCTTACCAAGAGGAAGATCGAAGAGATGGAACGTTTCCAAAATTATTTGAACAGTATGAGTGGTTTTCCAAGAAAAAAAAGGAAATTTAAATTTAAACGGTTATTACTAAGTTAGTCTTGTAACCTGACTTAGTATTACTCTTAGCCTAGCCTGACCTAAGCTAGCCTTAACTTAGCGTCATTTCTTATACGTGGTGTGACAGCGGTAATGAAGCAATGACATTAGCGCAGTGTACAGTTTCCTCGATATTTTTTTCCGCCGAGGAGAAAACTGGTAACGATCAGAAGCGCTGGTCTACGTAACGGCCCGGGATTCTCGAGATTACAATTTAATTGCGCTTTTTTCCCCTTGAATCGATCGACCGATCGATCGATCGATCGATCTCGGATCGGCGTAGTGGTCCGCGGAGAGACGACTTACCGGGAATTCATAAAAGAATCGCGTCTAATTTTGAAACGTAGGCGCAATTAAATACATATATTTTTTCAGGTAGGTTAAGGTATGTAATTCCCTCGATCGTAGATAGGCGCGGTACGTGCGAAGCGGTGCCCGCGACCCATTAAAATACCACCGCGTCCTCCTCCGATGGGAGATATTCAAAGGAGGGTAGTGGGTACAATTAATCGATGGGAGAGATCAAAGCTATTCCCTCTCTCTATATTTGTCGAAATGAGATTTCGACGAGACGTTCCGGCTATGGAGCGGAATGCCGACCTACCTCAAGCCGCTGGGCGCGCGTGCTAAGGCGCACACGGTTATTGTCAAGGCTGCGAGGCGCGCTCTGTGCCTCGTAAAGATAAAAACGTATCGGAATCGGAAAGTGCGATCCCTCCAGTACGTTCTCATATAGTTCACTTGGAAGAAGAGCCGAAGAAAAACGGCGAATCCTTGTATCACACCAGGGCGATCTCTCGCGCCGGAACGAGCCCGCGAGGGATCGTTACGCTCTCCTCAAGGTCCGGGGACGGTCCTTAGGGGGCAGATTTATAGTCCATCACTTAAGGAATATACTCGAGGAGGCCTTGGTGGAGGAGACCTCGGTGGAACCTCAGATAAGCTGGTCGGTAGTTACGAAATCTTCTTGCCTCCGCCGAGGAACACTTAAGAAGGTAACAGTTCTGATAACAGCTCAAATCGTGAATAAGGAAACGGTCTATGGACTATTGTTTCTATTTCTATGGTTCCACGATGGTGTCGAAGCGAGGTTATAAACTACAACAAATTAAAACTTGGAATTCAACTAAGAAAAAGTAAATTTAAACCCTCAACCCTCCTTTTCAAGCACCTAAATCGTTCTTTCCAGATTCCCAAATATCTTTCGAAGATATTTCTGGTGCTTCTATGAGCCTTATTATAACTCCTTTCTGCATGTGTATTAGGATGTACGACTGGTGTTAGCAGATATCTTTTACATGCATAGCAATTGTCACCCATCGTTTTACCTGTAACAAACCATGATTTATAACAGATTCTTATTGCAATTTTGTTGTTAAACAAATAATTGTAGGCTGACCTGACACTTCACTATTTTCATATTCGACACGAACCCCACTTCTCTGAAATATTGTGTTATCATGAGTGGACCCTGAATACTTAGCGACAATATCTAATATTTGCATTCTTGGGCCACATCCCACCTGTAAATAACACATTTTAAACAATTTCATCAATCATTATTGAGATAATACAAGTATCTGTAAATTAATGGAGAAAATTCTCCTTCTATTTCTGTATATTTCACCTACAGCACCTCCAGGATTTTTTATTGGGACGTGGGTACCGTCTATACAGGATGTTACACCAGGAAAGTTAGGAATTTGATTAAATTCATTCATAAAAACTTGATAAAGAAAAGGGTCTTCTGGGAATTTTCGACATTCCTCATTTTTCCTGCTAATGACTCTGAAATCATTTTAATTATTTGAGACACTGTAGATTGTGAAATTCCCCTAAGATCACCAGCAACATGCTAACATAAATATGAAATAGTAGAACTGATAAATAAAATTCAAAAACCTGAATAAAGCATAAGTAATCACTCTTTTTCTATTGATCATAGAAAAGATCAACCAATCACAGATTTTTTTTAAGTCTTCATCAAACTTGGGACATCGATCATAGAAACACCGGATAACATTTTCTTGAAAATTACTGAACCAAATTTAAAAAACAAGAAACCGCCGAATTCAGAATTCGATAGGCTTTAAAATGAGGTATCACTTGACCCTTCTTCCTTATTTAAATCTTAGGGGTGGAACTCACCCTGGCTAAAGGGTTGAAAATATGCGCAAAATAGTTCCTCTTCGAAACCGAAATCGACGTATCTCGCCAATTTGTTTAGTCGTCGTTAGTTATAAATTTAAACCCCATTTGAAAGTTTTTAAGTTGTCACCCTGTATATGATTTTTAGTGAAACGCGGTTAATTGAGCGAAAAATTATGTATTCAACACAATTTAGGTAAAAAATAGTGGCGAAAACAATGGAAAATAGGAAATAAGACGATTCCAAAAAGAGTGGAGGTGAGTAATGGAACAAATCTTTACAAGTTATCAGTGTGTATTATTTTTAATCGCCTTCGAGCGACGTTGCATATTAGCACGAGTCGACTTTTCATTTAAATCCATTCACACATACGCACAGTAAAGTAATTATCCAATTACAATAAACTCTGCGACCGCAACACACTGTATAAAACAAATAACTTGCCCAATATCTCGGCAATAAAAACAAATATTCCTATTTGAACTGGATAAGCCGTGGAAGTAACCGTTAGTAAAAAAAGCCGTGAAATACATACATCGTAAAAGCGTACGCAAATATAAACAGTTATTCCGAAAAAAAAATTATATTTTCGTAAACATTTACGTAATTTCCCGAGCGGTGGGCGCGTATCCCGTCTTGGGCCAGGCACGCTCCTGATAAGGACGCTGGCAGACGTATGAATGATACACTTCGAAAAATATTGACACAAGATAAGAGAGGGAAGAAATCGTCGTAGGAATTAAACGATTGGCATCTACGTGTTTGACTTGGGCTTTATCAGCTCACTTAACAAAAGTGTTTAGAATATTATTTATATGTATTTAAAAAATAAAAATAGTAGGACCATTGTGAGCGCACTCACTCCCCGGATTAAAAAGCGAGATAAAGTAAAACAAATTGTACGGTCCGCCTCGTATTTTTATCGCTTATCGTAAACGTGAGTACTGTCTTTTATGATGATAGATTAGGTAAATATTTCTCTTTCGATATTGCTAGGATGAAATTTTGTAAGCAAAATATGCCATGCCTGACCACACTTACAGAAAACAGAGAAAATGTCCGTCATTGGCTACTACTCTTTGCCATCTTTCTGGCAGCATTCGGATGCCATGTCGAAAAAACTCTTCATCTTTTGAGACTACCCATGAATCGACCCAATTTGTGGCTTCTTCGTAACAAGTAAAGTGTTGCTTTTCCAGAGCGTGAGGGAGCAATGTCTGGTGAATACGGCGGGTGGGGTAAGACATCCCATTGTAAACATTCCAAAGTCTCCTTGACGACTTTTGCAACATGTGGCCGAGCGTTGTCTTGCTGAACAATCACTTTGTCATGTCTTTTGGGCATATTCGGGGCGTTCAAGCTTCAATTCTCTGCTCAACTGCAACAGTTGCTATCGATAACGTTCTGCAGTGATAGTTTCCTTAGGCTGGAATAGTTGTTCGTAATAGATCACTCCGAGCTGATCCCACCAAATGCACAACATTAACTTCTTGCCCTAAACATTCAGTTTCGCCGTTGAAGTTGGTACATGGCCTGGCTTGCCCCAGGATTTCCTACGCTTTGGGTTGTCGTAGTGGATCCACTTTTCATCCCCCGTCACTATTCGATGCAAAAAACTCTTCGACATTGTCTTTGGAGAAGTTGTTCGCACGTAAATAGAAGGCGCTCGACGTCTCTGGGTCTCAATTCATGCAGAACCCTTTTTCTTCGTTTTTGTACCATACCAATGGTCTTGAGACGGTATGAAATCGCTTGCTGAGTCACATCCAAGCTTTCTGCGAGCTGCTCTTCGGTTTGCCATGAATCTTCGTCCAATAATGCCTCTAACTCAGCGTCTTCAAACGTGACTGGCCTTCCTTCGCGTTCTTTACCTTCCACGTCAAACTTGCCGTTTTTAAACTTTTGAAACCGAAATTCACGACAACTTTTTTCACTTAAAGTAGCATCACCGTAAACTTCTACAAGAGAACGATGCGCCTCCACAGCAGATTTCTCTAAATGAAATAAATAAATCAAGACTTCCCGCAAATGACGCTTATTTGGTACAAAACTCGAAAAAATGTATACTACCAGTACAAAGATAATGATATTTTAATGTTATGTTGTCGCCAGGTGTTTAAACTTTCCATATGGCATCTTACATCTGTTGATTTCAAAGTAAGTCAGTGGAGCCATCTCTTGAAAACGGCGTAAACTTATTTGTATACCCTATATTTACAGCCTACGATTTCATGGCATCTGAGCTTAGATTCATTTTCAAATTTTCTCCTCCCCCTTTCCTCTTGGGCAACTACCACCCTCGTAATTAATCATATCAAAGCACGATCCATCAAAGCCGAAACGTAACACGAAATGCGATGCAATATAAGCCCAGGCGTGTATGTATACATGCCTCAATTTAAAATGAGTCCCTCAAACAAACGAACAATGCTCCGCATTGTATGATAAGCGTTAAGCGTGAGAAACGAAACAATATAAACATTGGGCTGTTTGTTTGAAGAACATTGTAAACCTGTCTTTCATCGGACAAAGGATAAATAGTATTTACACATCGATATTTAGAATGCGAGGACTTACTGGAATCGCTTTTTTTCCTCTATTTCTTTTCTCATCTCCGTCTTCTCCTTCTGTTTGAGTGCGCGACGACGGAGCCTGATTAACCTTCGGAGGAGTCGTTGTCGAAGTCAAATATTGTAATAAGTTTTACGGTTTCTCGAGGTAAAAGTCGGGGGAGTCGAGATAACGAATTTACACGCTGTTCTCTTCGGCCCGCGTTAAGGGGATTTCGGATAAGGCGGATTAGAAGGGATGGTTCCTTTCAACCCTCCTCGGCGGTACCTCTCGGCTACTAAAATGACTAAAAACGCTAAATCACACCCTACTGAAGTTACTTAATGTGATGCTATTAAAGAGAAAATTAAGTAAACCTCATAGGAAATTAAAGTGTTTTCGGTTATCATTTTCTTCTCCTCTTATCAATATGTCGTTAGGGATCCACAATAGCTTAAAATCAATAAAATAACACACATTCCTACAATCAAAATTTCTAGTAAAACTAGTGACACTTCTGCCGGTTGACTCAAAAATCAAAGTTTTGGAATATGCAGCGTATGATCAGATCATTAAATACTTAAACAATAACGTTGGTTGTCAGTCCTCTAAGACTGCAATAGAGCTTACCCTTGTAAAATGTCATAATATTGTAGATCAAGGAAGTAGCAACTTTCATCGATTTAAAAACACCATTGGAACAGGAATATTATGAATTTCTCGTCCTGCACTTAAATAAGTAACTTGTTACACTACAAACCTAACAAAAGAAAATTAAAATAAGTAATTTTGTATAGTAATTTGTATTTGTACAAATATATAAATTAATTTTGGGGTACCACAAGGCACCGTGATTGGCCCACTATGTTCCTGACTTGTCCTTCCAACTTGATCCCTATGTGGTTATAGCTTTTGGGTAGTTTTTTTCCTATCAATGTTCAAATGTCAATGTTCAAATGTTGAATTATCAATTAAAACACTTTTCTCGGTCAGCTGATTTTCAAAACTTCATCCCAAATGTTTCCCTTCATATTTTAGTTAGGCAACTTTAACTTAACAAATGTTACTGTCAAATTTTCTTGAATCTACCACTATAAACTGTGAAAGACAACACAAAACCAGCACTTGCGATTCCAAGGCGATTATCATATGCAAAGCATAGTATTTTTTGATTACGTCGTTTTTGAGGTTAATGTTTGACTTGAGCTATTGCTTAACTTGCTACTTTGCTATTGTCAACTTAGTCATATCAAACTACTATAGTCCCATCAGTTAGTCAAGTTGTATACTGACTGCTCAACTGGAGCAATATTTCTCGGTTGCATGGTCCTTCGAGCCTAATTCTTAATACTTTTCAGTGTTGGATCCTTAATTTACTTAAAATGTCCAAACGTCAACCTCGATTTAGTAACTGTAAACCGTTAGACTTCAAATCAATTACTCAATGTTCTCTTCATCTTTGGTGCAACTTTCTCGAACCTTCGCCATTTCAGACGGCTCACGAGTTACAAATGGCGGATAATGGTCGCATGGAAATCACCTCGTCTGGAAACCCTAGCGGCCGTACAGGAAAAGCGAAATTATTACCTATTATTCCGTTGCATTATTTACGAGCGTATGGCGATTTTTCAACGAGATCGATCTCCCTCTGTCTCTCTCTCCGTGTCTTTCCCTTTCTGCGGCGAAGAGCTAACGTGAAAGTGAGCGCAACAGGAAAGAAGCCTTAAATGTTCTCTCTCTTTCGAAGGATATCGTGAGAACAAGAATCAATGAAACTCGTTTAAATTTTATAGGTATTTTTAAGACCGACAAGAACGTGGCTCTTTTAATTGAATGTAGAAGGCACGACGAAGGGAAAGAGAGAGAGGGACGGAGAGAGGAAAGGAGACGGAACGATAGAATCGCTTTCGCAATATTTCGTTCTGCTGACGGCGTCGCAAACGAGATAGGGAACTGCCTTACCGACAAAGCGGGCAGAAAAAACCGATTTCTATTAAGTTCGTAATAGAAAATGCAACATGTCGGATGTTTCTTCGCGGAGGTTCCCTCTCGGATTTATTCGCGACTTAATACTTGATTTGCATTCGCAGGGCTGAGGCGAGTCGCCACGAGACGATTTCATATCGAAGACAATCCGTCTGAAAGGTAAGAAATTAACATTCCATCGCTTAACTGTCAAACGTAAATCTGAAATACGGCAAAATGTACCGCCATTGGCTACTATAACAGATCAGAAATGTTGATATGTACGTTAATAGTCTGCATTTCACATAACGTCGGGCGCTATTAGCGTTTACTTTAATTTGACACGAACGCACGCGCATTAAGCAATAGCGCTACTGAAAGTGCTTAATGCGCATGCGTTCTCGTCAAATTGAGGCAAAAGAGTTAAAGACATAGACTGCTTGTCCGCAATCTTCACCATTCCCCCTGTGCTAAAATAGGAAATTTTGTAGGCCACTGTACCTTCATTTCATCAAGGCGGGACTTAGCTACCAAGTGACATTTTGCCACGTGTAACTAAAAAGGAGGTAACTAAATCTCGCCCATTAGAAAGAGAGGCTTGTAACCTCAAAATTTAGTAGCATAGCTGAGGAACCACAATTGATCAACTTGGAACTCGTAGCAGTCAATTGGATTGGTTGTTAAATGAACTCTTGAGGAGGTACACGTCGAGTAATGATTAAATGCAATACTTTATTGATAATTACGTTCTAGAAAGAAACTTCAGCTAATGGCAATATAGCACTATCCAATACTTTCCTATTTTCCTTCACTTTCTAATTACTCAACTTCCAATGTCGCGGCATTGCAACTTGCTGCCAAGGTCTCGGCCTCAGCTAGTCTAGACCTCATTACTAGAATACGTTTAGCATCTGTTTATCCCACATTTCTCGCTTTTGCAAGTTGGCACTTTACGCGACGACTCAATCGCGATAACAACAGAAGTGCATTCACTTCACACTTTTCCGCTCTCGAAGTGAGTATGAGAGAAAAAGAGAGAGAGAGAGGAGACTTTCACATTGACGGATCGGATTAAGTAACGATTTATCGCTTGCGAATAATGAGGTAATGGATGGAGATCTCTTAAAGGTTGAACGAACAAACGTACGTGTCTTATACAACTTTTATGCCAAATTCGAAATCTTGTGGTGTTGGTCAAAGTAAAATAAATAAGGGAGTAGAGAATTTTAGGGAAGGGGGTCTCGCATGGTAGAAAATCAGAACAACAAAGCTTCAAGGAGCGAGAACGACTGTGTTTTATTTCTTCTAAGTAGAGCTAATTTGTCATTCCTGCTTCGGCTTGCTCTGTAGAAATATTTGGTCTAAAATAGAAAAGAGAAATAGCAAAGTTAATGAAGAGAAACGTGTTTCTCTGCCAGTTGTACTTCAGTATTGTAAATTATTGGACCCTCCTCCCAAAATTGGAAGCTAGTGTCAAATTAGAACACAAAGCTCATATTTCTCCAAAAAAATCCATCTTTCAAAGGAAGCTTAAAATTATGAGATTTCATTATTTTCGTAGTTCCGTTTAGAAATCTTCCAAAAAGTTCCATTAGCAACTTGAGATTAACAAGTTTTTGCAATAAGCAAACTTGACTAACCATAATCGATTTGATCATAACAATAACAATTGAAGGGATATCAACTAAATGTATATGACTGATAATTATGTGCGCAGTACTTGCTGAGTACTTGGTCCTGCGCAGTAGAATGAGGTAGATACGAGAATTCGTACGTGTTTTAAGGGGTAGCTGCCCAGTTTTTGGGGGTACCATTGAGCTAACTACAAACTAAGTAATAGCAATAAAGTATCCACATATTCCACTCCCATTGTTTATACATTTTTGATTTTCTATTGAACAGTAGAGGCAGGAAACAAGGGAGAAGGGGAAACATGGGGTGAAGTTGGGGAGGCTAGTTTTTAAGGGATGCGCGTAAAACAAATTTGCGATAAAATATGCCATCTGGGTCATATCGGTATCATATTGTATTCAGGAGGTGCAGGGGTGGATTTTCTGGGGATGGAACGTCCAGTGCTTCTCGAAAATGGTACGAACAACAGAGTTAATGTGGCCATCTTGCATTAGATCCCATAGGAGAACTCTAAATTGGAGTTCTAGCATAATAGACTTAATAAATATTGTGTCCAAGTACCGTAATGTTAAGCTGTCCCTAAATACGTCGATGTAACCACCCCTATAAACAGGATAACACTATTATCCCCGCCGTTATCACGAATTCCCGATCCGCATGAGTCGCTTCGAGGATCCCCTTGCCTTCGCCTTCCCATTTTCTCGGGCGCCATAAATCCACAGCGAGCTTAAGAGCCCGAACCAGTCAGATTAGGTCTTGTTGAACAACCGCGAACATAATATCGACCGGACGATTTCTCTTCGCTCGAAAGACGTTTAAATCCATATTAATGCGCTTTTGTGCCCGAAGAAGAATGCGCCTCTACCGGAAGTCGTCGTTTCGACCTAAGATGGCGAAAGAAGATGGCGACCGGCGGTGGGGGGGAGTTCCAATTTGTTTCCAAGTACGTGAGGTTGCCTCGCACTCGCCTTGCAAAACGATAAGGTTGAAAGGTTAGCATTTAGTACCCATAATGCCACAGTTGCAACAGTGGCTACTCTATAGATTTGAGGAGTTATTGCCTTACCTTACGCAATAGTGTACAGCACAATAGCTAAAATTACATCAGTGCTCCTCACATTTCTTACACAACTCAATTTTTCATAAATCCCAATACATCTTTCGATGAGAGTAATGCCAACGTACGCAACTGCAGCTATTGGCCTCGTTGCGCAAGATTACGACTCGTGAAAACAGCGTTTTGGCACTTTATAACCGTTTAAGCGTGCATTCATACCGCTCATGCGTATACTTTGCAGATAATGTGTTACTTTATGTCAGCAGGTAGTTAATAAGGAGTGAAATTTGAAATGGAAAGTTAAAGCAAGATGGGAAGAAATTTAAATTACCGAAGAAGCGTTAGACGTTGCAACCTACAAATGCAACAAAGTATCGAGCGATCAAGTATCACAAAATATATAAATTTGACTCGTAACATCAAATTCGAGTAATTACACTTTACTAATTCCCTTTAATTTTTTCCTTACGATCCTTTCCTATTTATCTTGCGATAATTGCTTAGTCAGCGAGTTTAAGGCGATCGACGGTCGCGTTGACTAAGTTAAGATTAATTTGTATGTATTTACATACCCAATTAACAAATTAATGTATTGCCTTTCCTTTTATTTACACTCGCGGGCTCTCGTACACAAGCTGGAAGATGTGTTTGATCTCGTATATCGAGTGTGGAACACTCTAGACGGTACGGAGGTGGTCGTGTAATTAAGTGGAGAGTTAATTGACTGATTAATTCGAAGATTTCCCAAGTGATTAATTTGAAAAGCGACGACAGGTCTTGTCTTCTGGCGCAAAGACGTTAATGTATACTTAACACTGTTATGTTTGATGGCTAATTGTGTTGCTTGCTTTTTTCCTCTTTGGGTAAGGATGTTAACAGTTTTAAAACTGTTCGGTTAAGTGTGTGTATATTTTGGTGAGTATACAGCGGTTTATAAACGGGATTGTAGAATTTTTAAAGAATACTTGTGTGTTTTCGCTTGTTCCAAATTCAAGTTTCTGTGCTTAAGAAATCTGTTTTGGATTTGATGCTCACCTCTTTGTTTCTGATCTTCTGCAGCAAACAGGTTTTAGATGTGGCTCCAGCCTCTTTGACTTCTACCGAATTAACGTCTGTAGGCCTGAACAAATTCTGCTAACACTCGCAGGAAATTGGGTTTGCTAATCTCTTTAAATGCTTCATAATTCAAATTTTTAGGCTTGAAATCTGGTCGAAAGCTATTTTGAATTAGAAAACTACCTCTAGTCCTTCTAAGCTTCCTTCTAGTTCTTCTAAGAGCTTCAAGCTCTTAGTTCAAGGGCCTGGCCTTTACTTGGCTCAAGCCAGCTTCCTTGTGTTCAATCAAATTTGAGTTTCTGGAATTAAATTTTTAGAACTAGTTTATATTCTCCTGAAATCCATCCATCCAAGTTTCTATGCTTAAAAAAGCTTCACTAAAATCTGCAGAAAATCAGTTTTGGATTTGACCCTAACTTCATTGAATTCCAACAGTTTCCGCAAGTTCTGCAAGTAGTTTACGTTCTTCTAAAATCTGAAGAAAACTGATTTTCAACTTTCTATAAAAAATCAGTTTTGAATTTGATGCTAACCTGTTTAAATTGCATCACATTTAACGTTTTGGCAGTTGTGAGACAAGTATCGTTATAAAATACACAGGAAACTATTTTTGGACTAGAAAGAATCCTTTTAGTTCTCCCAGGAGCCACAGGAAACTGGTTTTGATTATCTAGCCTCTTCAAATTTTTAAAAATTCAGTGTTATGGGCTTGAGTATGTTCTTCTGAGATCTGGATGAACTCCTTTTGGTTCGAGCTACTCACTTTGAATCCCACATTCTTAGTTTAAAAATGTTCTAAAATTTCCCCTAAAAGGGTTTTGAATTTGAAGCTTGGTTTCTTTCCAGCTTGAAAGTGTTCTTTAAAAAACCGGTTTTAGATTTGATCCCCTCTACTATCAACTCCTCCAGATTCCAGATTCAAGTGTAAGTTTATTTTTTAGGCTTAAATTGTGCAAAACGTGCATAACAAAACTTGTATTGAAACCTCCTGCATTCAAGTTTCTGGTCACTTCAAAATTCTGTAAGAAAATTAGTTTTTGATGCCATATGCTGGAATGGCTTGAAGGTGTACCAAAATTAGCAGGATTATAGATTAATTCCTCAAATGCTCCAGGATTCTCCAGGACATCTATGAAATTATATGAAATATCAAGAGGTTAGGATGTTTTAAATGAAATCTCTAGGAAGATTTCTTCTCTTGAACTATTGAAGACTGGTTTTGAATATCTAGCCTCTTCAAATTTTCAAAAATTCAATGTTATGGGCTTGAATATGTTCTTTTAATATTGGATACCGGATATTGGATAACCATGTAGATAGATACTTACTGTTTAGAATGTCTACTGCTGAATAATCAGTGGAATCAATTATTATTTACAATTGCTCAAGGATTTAATGGCAAACAAACTAACTAACCGATTGTTAAAAAACTATTTTAGGCACGCAAACATATTTAAATTAATTAGTGTGTTGGTCCGGTATTATTCCACGTGTGTGTTGTCAATTATGACTTTTATGCGGTTCTTTTGTAGTATTTGCAAAATATGATTTAATCCCGAACCTTGAATACTCTTCTTACGTGCGACTTGTTGACGATATCGCCGCCAATACAATGGACGCCTTCCATGGATGTTTTCGCCAAATTTTATTGTCCGTTAACAGATAGGTAAATACAAGAAGGCCTTGCTAGGCGCAGACTGGAGGAAAACAAAACGAACGTCTAATTTTCAATCGATGACCGTCCAGCACGCCTCCTAATCCGTTCTGCGAGAAAACCGTTTGGAAATCTCACACCCGTCCCCTTACGGGAAACCCAATTCAAGCAGTGACTAAAGGAAAATTCTTAACTGGGTCAGTGTCAGCAATCGGGAAGCCCTGGAATGGGCTTTTCCGGTATTTATTTCGAGGAGGATTTGCGGGAAAGAAATTCCCTTATCTCGACCGTTCTATCTAAATTGCGGCGCACGTTTAGTGGGTTAACGGGGAATGCAGTCGTCGCTATCGGAAGGAAAACGTTTTAATCGATGATTCATCGATAACGTCGGGAATGCGATCAGGAACGATTGTTTGCTCATGGCAAAAGTATGCGAAAAATGAAGCAAAAATAGTTTTTATGAAGTTATTACTGTCGAACTCATTTTGGCTCAATTTTCTGTAATTCTGTCATGATTCATTTTGAGTCGAATTTATAACATTCAGGCCAACCTAACCTGAGCTTACCTATTCTTTTTTTTAAATGTTGATCCCCTAACTAACCGAGTGGATAGAGTGTTGCATTAAGCCGCTTTGACTCTCTTGAATTTTGGCTCAATATTTTAGATTTGAGCCCAATGAAGCTCAAAATGATCTAACCTGAGCCCACATAAACTACTCCAACTCAGTCTGAACTAACACCAACTGCTATGTTAGTCTAAGTCCTAAGTGAGCAAATTATTGCATTTTGACTCTCTTGCACTTTTCTCTTTCTGAGTTTCTGTTTGAAATGAGTGTTTTTGACTCAAATTGCGACTGATTGACTCAAACTTCAAGCAAGTCTAACTACAATTCACATGAATCTAAGCTAATGTAATTTAAATTAAGCTATCCTAATTGATGATCTCCTGATTGGATGGTAATCCTAACGGTCTCAATTTTAATCCTCAAATACACCGCTTCCCATTCAAAACCAGTGTAAATCACAAACCTGAATATAGAAAAATCCAAAGAAGCTGCTTTAAAATCCAAAACTAATTTGGTACAGTGCTTAGAATATTTTAAAAACCAGTAACTTAAAACTAAAAGAATTCACAGATGCTTCAAACCAGAACCCAGGTTTGATAAGAAGTTACAAGCCCATTTTCAAGCCCAGAAGCTTGAATCTGGAAAGACACTGCCTTAGAATTTAAGAACCAGCTTAGAACTTTTAAAAACTTTTAAAAGTTCGTTTAGAAGAACTAAACGGTCATAAAAGAACGTTTAGAACTTTTAAAAGAACATTTTTGAGCAAAGGAACTTAGATCTGGAATAATTCAAAGAGGCTTCACACCAAAACCAGTTTCCAACCAGATTTTAGAACATTTTCAAGTCCAGATACTCAAATCTAAAAAAATTCAAAGATACTTTAAATCGAAAAGCAGTCTTGTGCAGGACCAAAAGATTAAATATGGAAGGATTCAAAATGCTTTACTCCAAAAACCAGTTTCGTGCAGATTTTACATCGTCTTCAAACCAATAAGTATGGAAGAATTTACAGCGACTACTCTAAAATCCAATACCAATTGTGTGTTAAGCATTTAGAAGGACCATTTTCACGCCCAGAAGCTTAAATCGAAAACAATTCGAAAACTATTGAAATAAAAGGGCAGTGTAGTGCAGATTTTACAAGCATATGTTCAAGTCTAGAAGCTTGAATCTGGAAGAATGCAAAGAGGTTATCTTAAAATAAAAATCTATTTAGTGCATTTTTTAAAAGAACAATTTCAAGCCCAGAAACATTCATCTGGAGAAATTCACAGAGGCTTCAAACCAGAAAACTATTTCCTGCAGATTTTAGGAGCACATTTTAAAGCCTGGAAGCTTAAATCTAGAGAATGCAATACCAATTCTGTGCAGCTTTTCGAAGAGTAATTTTGGGCCTAGAAACTTAAATCTGAAAGAATCTAAAGAGGCTTTAAATCAAAACTCTTATAGGCAGAATTTAGAAGCTCAATTTTAAGCCACGAAGTTTAAATCTGGAATAATCGAAAGCGATTCTATCGATTTTAAGTTCATGGAGGTGTAAAAATTGCTTCAATTATTTGCAACTGATCTCGTGGAAATTTGAACTTAAGATTGTTTTTTTGTAAATCCCATGCAATCTTTTTTCAAGGCTTTGTATGTAGAAGGAAGTTTATATCAGAAAGTCACGCTGACTGGATAAAGGAATTTTAAATTTTTTTAGTTAAATCTTTATTTTGTGCATGAAGCGCCTATTTCGATATGAACCCCGAATGTTTTCTATTAAGTCAGTAATTAGCAAATTACAGTCACCTCCTGCCGGCACTTCCAACAAACAAAACATAAAACCCAAACGTACCAAACACACGACCACTTTTCCTTTCCGCGCGTTTATTATTTCTCCATAATTTTTACGGCGCGGCCTAAATTGCATTCCCTCCCGCGTTTATGTACAGGAAAAGTGAAAATACTCCAAACGACAACAAACAATCCGCGCTTTAAAAAGTAACGGTTTTAGGTGGGATTTTCATCGCATTTATTTTTAATATCAATCGGGCTATTAATAGCCGCATTAATTATTCATGTCTAATTAATGATATGCTTTGTTTAATGCCGTAAATCACTCGCGACGTGATTTTGTTTATATTCGAAGCTTCACGTTCGTGTGATCTCTCGGGAATTGTTGCCCAGTCATTGGGTGTATGTGGAAATCTTTTAAGTTTGATACAGAGGCACATAAATATTTATTGGGTTTAAAAATTGAAAGACCCAACGAGAAAAGGGGAAGAAGATAAGCCGGGTAAGGTTCCGGATGTACTATTGTTGAATGGGTATTTTTATAATTTTTAAATTATTTCATAAACGCCTCAATCCCCAGACCAGACGACACGCATTAAAGGCTGCATTAGGAAGTCAAATCAACCAGTTATGAAGTTATGCCATGTACAAGACAAGGGATCGTTATGGGTTAAAGCAGGTAAATTTTAAAAGAATCTGGATTGGGTTAGCAAAAGCAAGGACAAAAATTGCCACCAGTTTATTAGAAAAACCACAGTACTTTAATAACCAGGACCTATAGATATACTCCTTGCTTCAAGCAGATTTGAAGGCAATTTTGGGTATTTAGATTTGCCATAGTAAGTCCAAATGGACTTACTACTTTTTTGGAGCAAACTGTGAAGGAAAGTTTGTAAAAGAACAAGACAAGTTGAAACAACGAGTTTATTAGGGCACCCATTGCACTTCACTAACTACAACCTCTAACTGTACAATTTGGAGACTTCTTCCAGAGGAATTTTGAGGACTTGGTGCTGCACCTCCAAGCCACCAGTTTTTAGAAGGACAAGACAAGTTGAAACGACGAGTTTATTAGGGCACCCATTGCACTTCAGTAACTAGAACTTCTAACTGTACTCCAATTTGGAGACTTCTTCCAGAGGAATTTTGAAGACTTGGTGCTGCACCTCCAAACCACCAGTTTTTAGAAGGACAAGACAAGTTGAAAGGACGAGTTTATTAGAGCACCCATTGCACTTCAGTAACTACAACTTCTAACTGTACTTCTTTCAGAGGAATTTTGAGGATTTGGTGCTGCAACTCCAAACCACCAGTTTTTAGAAGGACAAGACAAATTGAAACGACGAGTTTATTAGGGCACCCATTGCACTTCAGTAACTACAACTTCTAACTGTACTTCTTTCAGAGGAATTTTGAGGATTTGGTGCTGCAACTCCAAACCACCAGTTTTTAAGACATTTCAAGCTCAGAAACATAAGTCAGGAAAACTTTAAAGAAGTTGGCTGAATATCTTTAAGTAGTTTCACGCTAGTTTTAAGTTAAGAAGTTTCATTCTAATTTTAAGTCTAAGTACTAAATTTAATTTTTAGCTTCAAGTACGAAAGCCATTTGTTGCGGATTTTTGAAGAGCATTTCAGTTTTGAACCAAGCATAAGGAAATCTTAAATTAAAGAGACTGGGCAGAATAAGTGTTAATATGAGCACAAAACACGAGTGATAAAACAACATTTAAAAAACATTTACCATAGATATCACCTTGACGTTGGACCAAAGGTAGTAGTAGTACATTAAAAATTCCGGTTCGAGCGTCTAGAGAGAAAATCGTCGCGTGAGTAATTTACATTTCCATTTACATTCCCACTCGAGACTGTTAGGCATTGTCCGCTTTGATAGCAAACTGAAATCAGGCCGGCTAATTTTATATTTAAGATGCATAACGCCGAGAAGAAGCCGCCTTCTAAAATTATAAACCCACGGAGCGAGTGCGCGTACTTTCAACTTACATAATTCCAATCCCGTACGTAACATTAGCGGAATCCCCCCAAATTAATAATGCGTCTTTTCCATAAAATTCCAGTGGAGGAGGTCGGGAAATTCCTAGGACAACACCGCTTATGCAACAATGAGGAATTGTCCCGATTATAACATCACAAGTGCTAATTGAAACACTTGGAGGCGATAAGTGTGAACCTACTTTTACGACGTATGTTATTGCTCAGGGGAAAAAATCGGATGATTAATAAACTAAACAGTTAACAATCAGTCGTAAAACTGATAAACTTTACTCCGTTTCGGATTTGGGGCGATAGAAACGAACACAGTAAGTGTCACTTTCTTAAAATAGACGAATAAGTACTGTGATTACAAAAATTCAACAAAGAAGTCGACGCCTGCACGTTTTAAATACACAACGAACATCAAAACATTTTCCAAATTTCGTCAGAACGGGATTCTCAGCGACAAATTGTTTATCCACTGCGCCTTCTGCATTTTACGACTTATGAAGTCATTGTAAAAATAACAGGTGCGCAAGTGCCTTTTTTCGATCCGAGCTAAGTACCTGTAAAGTACCAGTGTGACACTTTTTTACTGCGACTTACGTTGAATCGAATAGTAAAAATGTAATAAAAGCTCGATAAAGTTAAACGTTATGGCGCCATTATGTTTTATGAGCAATAATGCGATTTGTAACTACTTTATCGATAATAACAGTAAGTTGCAGTCAAATACAGGTTTAATATTACGGCTTGATCGACAGCTTCATCGGTGTAACCAAGAAGGTGGCATGTAACGTACCAGGCATTCTCGCGTAATTGTAATTATAAATAAATGAATTCATCGAGAGTGATAGAAAGGGAGAGCAGCAGAAATCAACTGTGAGATTATTTAAATTTATTCATATCCAAGGTAGCTGCTAAGTAATTTTTAAAAAATATGCTCAAAGGCCTTCACCATTAGAAAATATTAATTTGATGCATTTAAAATTGCGCTACGTTACACGTAAATTTTATTGGAAGTTTAAGGAAGAGATTTTATAATGGGTTGTCCCAAAAAAAACCTAGCAGATTTTCTTGGCACCATCTCAGGTTGTATTCGATGTTTCTATATTATTGTAACTTCCTCAGGTTTTTCAGGTGCTGAAAATAGCCAAAGGCCTTTTCCAGATTCTGAAAATTTCTATAGGGCTATCTACTAATGTTTGCAACCTTAATTTAAATTAAGCCTCTTCCAACTTTCCTCCTAGATGATAGAAATGGGCAAATGGACCCAAACTGTACCAAATGAAGTTGAAAATTTTCAGGTTTCAAATGACGACTCTCAGATTTCCTTCACTGCTTGAAACCTTCAAGGTTTATTATTTCAGGTTGCGTTGGATATATGAAAGTCGCTAAATCTCTGGAAAAATTCCTCGAGCTTCTTAAATTCTAGATACTGGAGAAGGCTACCTGGATACCTTACAGGTTTATGAGAGCTTAAAGATCTTGTGATTTTCATTGTGTTAACATTTTTGTGTAAAATTTTGATAATATATGCAAAACCCCCCAAAACTGCAGCTTTTCTTGGAAATATATCAGGTTGGCTTGAATGTTTCTAATTTATCAAAATGACTGTATCCAGGTTTTCTGATTTTGAAAATTCCTAAAAGGTTATCTACTAATTTTGCAGGCTTAATTGAAATTAAACCATTTTCCAACTTTCCTCCTGCTTGATGAAAATTTAAAAAAGGCTCAATAATGTTGGAAAAAGCAGCGATTGCCAGGTTTACATCGCCGCCTAAGAATGCCTAGAATCCCAACAGGTTTATTATCTAAAGTTGCCTTGGATTTTTAAAGTCCCCAAATTCCCCTTCAAACTTCCTCAGGTTTCTCAGATTCAGAAGAAGGCCACCTGGATATCATGCAATTTTATGAAATCTTGAAGATCCTTAGATTTTTATCTGACCTTTTAGTTGAAATTGATGTTCCCGAAAAATTAAATGTTTTCTTTAAATTGTCAGTTGCCCTTGAATGTTTCTAGGCCCTAAATTCTCTGCAAAATTTCCTTATGTTTCTGAGATTATCCATTTTCTTGTTGTCTAAAGCTTAAATAATAGGTTGTGTAATACCTACCAAAAATTGAAAGTTTCCTTAAAATCATCTGATTGCTTTACATTTTTGCAGCCTCCTCAAATTTTCCAGAAGCCATTTTCAAATGCTGAAATTGTAACGCATGTAAGTGATGAAATTCATGCTGCATTAATTAGTTAAGATACTCAATTGTAAATTAAAAGGACTAAAGTACCGTTATTAATAATAAAAAGATTCGGCATATAAAAATTCGGAGAATCCGATGTTAATCGCCCAATAAAATAAAATTTTACATCGACAGCGGACATTTTTTAATAAAAACAAATTTTATGCGGTTTTAAAGAAGAAAATAATCACCTGCTGCTACAACTAATTATTTATGATTATTTTTTAAATTACAAAATAGCAAATCCACGTTCACGTCTGATTTACAACAAGTTAAGTACTTAATTAACAAACAAAACATACATTACAAATGTCTTTATTACACTTACCTAACGTGTTAATTAAAATAAATTAAATAGTTGCAATTGTAAGTGTTATTTGCCATTGACCTTAGATGCAATTATAATTATGTGCTCTTGATTCATATAAGAGAACAAAGGAGTACTTACAATTCGATTACAATTGATACCGAGAGTCAGTAATTTGCGAATTATTAATCGATGACATCAGAGAATTACCAGGAATAATTTATTATTTATTACCTTCGAAATCCCAGTTATTAAATGTGGATTGCATAACAGTTTTGTATATATTTTGTAGTTGTTTATTTTTCACTTTATCTTAATTCAATTATAATACGGGGAAATACCTAAGACAATCGAAGCATTAGACAAAGTCAATTTAACCAATTTACAATTACAAGTACGTCGTCCCATAAGGAATTGTTGATCGAATAACTGTCAGGGTAATTAACGCACACCTCTGTATGCACTTCGTGATTAATCACAACGACTGTCCAGATCAATTAAGCTGCCGATTTATGGGAAAATAGTGAAAATGTTCGCTGCAATTAACACGTGCTTGGGCATCGGCTCGCGTAGTTTCGATTCCATAATCGATTAGACTGTTGATTTAATCTTTGGAAACAAATGATACGGTGATAAGAGGATGCGCGGAGATTTGGGTATGTTTATTTTAAAATTGTCATTCCTATAAATAAACTAATGACTGTTTACCATCAAATATCGTTGCGATGTAACGAATCTGAATTCGGTTTTCCTTAAATTCGATCGTGCTGTTTGCAGGCATCAAATTTTCATCAACGGTAAATTAATCGTGTGTTTGCTTAAGCAATTAAAGCCCACTTTGCGCTAAAACGCACCTGGGTAATTGTCGTTATCCTTTTATGTTATCCTCAATATCAAATATAATTATCGGTACGTCCGTAAAGGCAAAGGTGGGTTGAAGAAATTATTTAAAAAATTAGTAATCAAAGTTTCTGATTGTAAACCGTTAAGACGCCATGTTGTAAATGCTCATAAAATAATGAAAAATTTAATTGCTGATAATAATGAAAAGTGCAATGATTGTAGATGTTGATTAAAATTTAATTGTATTTTATTTAGTTACTTCAATGAAGTGGTACTTTGATTTTAAATCATTCCACGATTAATAGTTGCTTGGGAATAATTTGAATTTAAATAATTAGAATCATGGTCTTAATAGGACAAAGAATGAAACTTGTGAATGTTTTAGGGGGTAATTCAGGTATACAAACAATCAAAAAAAAAAAGATTTTTACTTTATTTTTTATTATTTCTATCATTATATTTTTAATATTCATTATTTCGTATTAATTTATTGTTATTGGTCATACCAATCTGTCAAAGTTTTGCCAACATTAAAACAGAATTAAACAGAAATTCTAGAAAAGTAGTTAATTTAAAATTTTGAAAGGCATCTAAAAAAATTTGTGAAAAGGGGAAAAATCTAGGAATTCAATATTATTAATTGGCAATTAATCATTATTATTATTTCAATTTAATTAAATAGTATTTTAATTATTTCATTTTCAGTAGAATATAAAGTAATTGTTTTTTAAAATTATTTTATCCTGTATTCATAGGCTATTGACGTGAATAAGGATTAAAAGAGTTAAAAATACTTTTAAGAAATGCTGAGTAAAAACTGTGAAAATGAAAAAAGTACATGTAAACTTGATAAAAAATGAGAAAATTATTAATAATTCCATATCAGTACATTATATCATATCATACAGAATTAATTATAAAGAAAGATATCACGTAAGATAACATTACAGTTAACTGAAATAAAGTATTAAACAAGAAAGTGTTAGTTCAAAGGAAAAGTGTTCTATAAGAGAAAAATCATTTATTCAAAAATTAGAAAAAAAATATTATATCGTATTGTTTAAAGAACGAAAGATACTTTTTACCTTTAAAAACCCTGTCCAAAAATCCAAAAATTTATCAAAATTAATTCATTGTGCTTGTAAAACGTCGAAAACGTGTTGGTTATCAGGAAAATAGGGAATTTCAAATTAAAACGGTTTTTAAAAATAGTTCAATTATGTTAAGTATAAAATGGGAAGCGTCAATCATTAAATCTAAACCACTTAATTGTTGCTTTAAAAAATAGTTTACGAGATCGAATAATAATAGACAGATATAAATACCATTGAAGAACGTTGAACATCTCAAGGATACGTTGAGAAAAATTTGCAAAAATATCGTTTGAAAGCATCAAGCGATTGGAAGCATGGAATAAAGTTTGTCTTACGAAAATGTATTGTTTATTAAAATTATTGTATAAAATAAAATATGTAAATAAGTTATTTAACTGTTATTTCCAAACAGTATTTTTTTTGAAAATAAAGTTGAGCACTTACATTATTTAAAAATTTGTAACTAAGTGTGGTTTAGTAAAAAGGTTTAGTAAAAAAAATTTTTAAAATTGAATAAAAAAAAAAAATTGATAAAATAGAACCGAAAGTTATCGATAATTATGAATAGTGTTAAACAAAACGTAAATTTTTAAGAAAACTTTGAATAGAATTCAAGAAGAACAGAAATATTGCAACTGAATATACTGAGAATAATAAGAAGGGGAAGTTATTTAAGTGTTATTTAAAAAAAATTAACGGTTTAAGTGTATATTTGAAGGAAAGTTTGTGAAATTTGGAATAAAGGGCGTCTTTCGTGTTTGATAACTTTTCCAAAAAAAAAGTTGATAGTTATACTGCAAATTTCAGGAATTTAGGAAAAATGGATAAGTTTCAAAGGAAAACAACGTATTAATTGTTCAAAAATCGAATCAAATAAATGGAATGAGAAGCGTCAATCATTTAGCTGTTGTTTAAAAAAAAAAACGTTTATAGGATAAAAATGAAAACACTTAAAAAACCAGTTAATTTCCCATCTCAAGGATACGTCGAATGTAGTTTGTGAAAATAAATAGCAACTGAATTGCCCATAAAAATTTTATGGAAGCACAAATAGAAAAATATAATAAAATGCAACTAGAAAAAAAAATAAGAATGCGAACGTGAGTGTTTAACTACATGGAGTATAAAACGTTAATCGACTGTTGTATGCATTGAAAAATTGTTTATAAATTTTTTATGTACGGTATGCAATACTTGGAGCAACGCGTTAAATAAAAGAGTTCGCGTTGTTTGGAAAAACCCCTCAGGTTTCCACGAGGAGCCCAAAGGTAATCGCCACTTGATTCTAGAGTAATCGCCCTACCTGCGTCATGAGCCTATCGGCGCCGGTGCCCTCCTCGTCCTTAAAGATGATGTCCTGGTTGTAGTTGGGCACGAGGTCCCTGAACCTGGAGTCGTTCCTGCTGATCCTCCCCTCGGCCATGCCGCTCGCGGTGACGGTGTTCTCCGAGACGTTCGGGATGTGCTGCTTGAAGACGAGCGGGATCAGCTTCTTCGGCCCCCTTCTCCTGCCGACGCCCCTGCCGGGGCCGCAGGCGTCCAGCGCCTGCAGGACGAGCGCCAGCAGGAGGGTCGCCGTGGCGCACCACCTCATCTCATCCGCGACTCACCGCCGACACTCATCCGCACCGACACCGGCATATCACTCACTCTCCCCCGCGGTTCCCGACGCGTGCACACGGGGTACGTACTAAGGCTACTTACTCCCTGCCTTCCTGGTGCTCAGCGAACTACTGAGTCGGAGAGGTACCGCTCATGGGGGACGCTCGGGATCGTCAGGTTAGGTCCGCAGTTCCTTTCGTTTCGGCTCTCCTTATCGGGCACCCCAGGTATTTGCACTTGTCATAGGTGAGGAGCAGACTGAGAGCCCCACTCTGACGGGACCCTGGCCATCTTCCGGCGGTCGGCGCCCCGATTGGTCGGCGGGCGGGGCCCCAGGTGAACCTGCATCTCGCAAATCAACGGCGGTGCACAGGTGGGCCGCGGACGAACCGGTACGCACGCTCTCCGCTCTCGACGGCTCTTCCTTATCCCTCTTTTTGGGCCGCCCCGTAAGCGATCCGCGCGAGGAAATCTTCGTTTTCCCCTCGACGCCGGCTCCTCGCTCTTTTTGGGCCACCCCGTAAGTACCTAATAAGCTTCGGGTTTACGTATCAACTGTGCACACGCGACTCGACCCAGAGCGACGTACGGATCTTCCTTCTCCCCGGCTCCTCTCCCCCTCTGAGCCAACTTAGGACATCTCGAAAAGTCTAATGAGACTTAACGTGGTCTCGTTTCGGGTCGTCGACGGGAACGTTCTTCACAAATTTCGAAAATCGTATTTTCGACGAATTTTCCAAAAATTTCGTTAATT
Organism: Cryptocephalus primarius; assembly: GCA_963576515.1. Classification (NCBI taxonomy): domain Eukaryota; kingdom Metazoa; phylum Arthropoda; class Insecta; order Coleoptera; family Chrysomelidae; genus Cryptocephalus; species Cryptocephalus primarius. The sequence goes on from OY754941.1 coordinate 13,958,775, forward strand.
TCGCACTTTACACAATCAATGGAATCGATAATATCGGTATTGACAAATACGGTCGGTGCTCGCGCCAACTATTATACGTTCGTTTGCGACTGACAGCTCGCCACCCAAGAATTTCCCGATAATCAACGAGTTTAAATAGGAATTTCGTGCGGCGGCATTTACTTTTCTTGGTCCACCAAGTAGTAACTCACACAACGATACAATCACAAAATTATCGTAAAGCGTCAATGGAAAAAGGCCGGCCAGTGGCGGTGCGATCGCCTTTTTTAATCCAACACGATTTATTTATTATTTTAAATTCCAATAACAACGATTAAGTTTGGAATAATAAAATACTTAATCGATTATTTTATTAAATTCTTTAATTACTCAGATACGTATAACTTCGTCCTGCGCATGATTTCGGAAGCTGAACTAAAATGTTTCAGTGACAAAAAGCACAACCCCACAAAGGAAAAGTCCGGATCTGTAGATCAGACACGTGTATTCTTATGCATTTTTCATCGCTGAATCCGAATCCGAGGTCAGAAGAAGGCCTACACCCCTGGAATTGGCACCAGAGGCCACAAATGGCCCCTATAACACAGCCCCACCAAAATTTTTGGCCTCTGGGGCCAATTCCAGGGACACGGGCCTTTACACGTGTCTCTCGGGGAGCGAATTAGGTTGCTACCTCAGCGATTATTAAACCGCGAGAACGATCTCGTGTGTCCCGGCTCAAGGTAATAATCATGTTATAAACTACTTAAGTGCCTTCGCGAATAATAGATCCAGAGTAGTTATGGAGAAAAATGACGGAAAAGGTGGACGTGCCTTCATTCTCATAGGATCATTATTTGCTAATAATAGTTTATCAGTGAAGGTATGATCTATCGTTGTGTGAGTTACTACTTGGTGGATCAAGAAAAGCAAATGCCACAGCATGAAATTCCTATTTAAGCTTGTTATTATGGGGTAATTCTTTGTTCGAACAGTACACAACCCTAGATAAACCCTAATAAAACCGTAGGTCAGATAATACCTTAATAAAAATTACTGTATTGTATTCACTACTGCTTTAATGCTAAGAGTATAATTGTTAAAAAAAATATCTATTAAATTAACTTACCAGTGATACAACAAAACTCGCACCTTTTTACAAAATACCATTTTTTTTAAAAAAATTTCTTTTTGTAATGATAGCCACAAACTATGCTAGTATTGGATGTATATTTTAAATCGATATTAGCGCAACCCATACATATTCCAATAATAAATTAATGATATTGGGTTTAAATTGACAATTTAGAATATCAATATTAGATTCGATTAGGATATCTATGCTACTATTGCTTCTTCGCTTTCCCTCTTTGGGCCACCTTGTTGGCGCTTCGAGAAGTTTAGTGAACCGGCGCTTTCTGGGTGAATTGTGATAACAGGAGCGGATTCCTTTCGGTGCAGTTCTAAATAACCAGCTCGAGATTAGATTAATTTCAACGAATGTCTCGCAGTAAATAAATCCAAAGCCTGGGATAACGAGCAAGGGAATCTTTAGGGGTAACTCCAATAATTCCCGAGGAGTTAAGCCAAGATTTCATGGAGTCGAATTGGCTCGCGGGATTCCAATACAAGTGTAGAGTTTTATGAAGATTCATTTTAAAAAGATTCGTTTTTAGTTATTGAATTTAAAACAGGTATTATTAATTATTTTTTCGGGGATATTCCTCGTGATTTTATTTGGTGTGGGTGTAAGCAAGTTCAAGGATTTTCTAATTTTCAAGAAGCGCTTGTAACAAAAGAACCCGAAAAAACACACCTACTTAGTGTTATGCTATAGTAAAATATTCATAAGTTACTTAAAGCAAACGTCGATTATTCATACATTTATGCAAACAGTTACATTCATTGAATAATTCATTACCGTTCGGTGAAATGTTTAAATTAGTACTGGTAGATTTAAAAATGAAATTCCCAGTGATTTATTATCTGTATTGAATAACGTTTCTATGAATAGATCTATTCGGTATTGAAATAGGCGATTACTGGATTAGCTCCATTGGTGATGGGGTTAACATGTCAAAAATAATTCGAAAAAAAAAATATTATGGATGATTGCTTTAAATAAATAACGGTGACGCTGTGAGACGCTCTAATCGTCAACTGTAGTTAACGAGGAGATTGATAGGTACTATAATTAAGAGCTAGAGCGACAGTGAACTGTTTACCTGTACACTTTCAAATTGAATTATGAGCCACAAAATATTCTTGCAGGCTGTGGTAGTAAAGTAATATCAAAAGACTAGGACTCATACATGGGTCCATAAACGCATCAATATTCCATAACAGAGATAGAAAATCCATGATGTAACAATTACAAAAGACAATATTGCAGTAAAAGCTGCGTAATGCAATAGGAAAACCATAATCCTAGGCCCAAGACCCAATTTTTTTCATGCACTACCTACAACCAAGAGCTGTGCCTGCGGCACTTGCTCCTTGGTGTTAAGGAAAGCTCAAAGTTTCGTGAATTTGGAAGTACCAAAAACTAGAAATATTCTGGAAGTTTCTCTGGAAAATTTAATTGTAATATTTGGTGCATTCACTTTGCTTTTGGCGAAGGAGCGTTGACGAATTGTCTCGCCAACGACTGGCTCATTAATGAGATAATTTCACCGAGATTTAACGGGAGTAACATGAATTCATCGTCCTTACATACATGTGGCTATTTCGCCAGTTTTTAAACTGGAACATTTGGTGTCTTCTTTCCAAATTTCAACAAAAGTAAAACAGTAGGCAACCAACACTACATTAGCATTTCAACATCGAGACATCAAAAAAAAATTAGTTCCACGCATGCGTGGAACTGTCGACTGAATGCAGGATTTCGTTTGGCGGTACTATCGGTGTGTGTGCTGTTTTTTGTGCCCCCAGTGATGAATTAAAGCGCTTTTTTTTCAGTGCCAGAACACCAGAAGAACGTCACCGAGGGATGGATTGGTAGGTGCCTTTGTTTTCGTCACGATCGATTGGAGCAACTCGAAATTGGCTTTTATGGGTATAGGGCTAAATTTGGAAAGGTACAGTTACACATTGGTTACCATAGAAGTAAGCTTCGAGTCGATAAAGGTTATGGGTTTTAAATTGTATCCAGTCAAATAGACAGAGACAACCTTGGGCTCTAAAGACAGTGTTCCTTCCCCATAACCTTACAAGCTGAAAACACTACACTATAAAAGGGTAAAAATTAATGTAACAACACCCACATTGTCAATTAATAGTAATACTTAACCAGTACTACCATAACCCTGATGGAAAGTCACCTCTTTCATAAGCAACCTGTTAACATTCTACCCTCTTTCAGACTTTGCTGATCCCCACATCACTTTCCTAGATAGATGGAGCTAGAGCCGCAACCGTTGGTGCCCAAAACCTCCCTACACCACAACGTGATGTTCTACAATACCATCGCCCCCAATGGTTATCCGAGGGTTTTTCGTAACGTCAACAACAATGACCTCAGCTCGCCGAAGAAACCAAATGTCGACCGTCTGACGTTACCTGAGCCGCAACAGCTCAACGGTTATGATGTCAGACCGAAAGGATCTGCAGCGAAGGTGCAGAAAGACAGTTACAGGCCAATCTCGCCAAGGGAGCCGGAGGAGGATGAACTGGGGAGGACGTACTGCTTAAGGGATAGTTTGTCACCGGAACACAATGGTGAGTGGCATGCAGATGGTGGATTTTATGGATTATTACGCGAAGAGTGTGATTAAGTAGAGATTATTTCGATGATAAACTAGGGCACTTTTTGGAAAAACACTCTAAAGTTATATGCTGTTATTTTGGTAATTCAATAGTCCTTACGTGACATCAGATGTTTTGAGTGCAGTACTGGGATCTATATTTCCATGATTTATTTTGAGGTTTCCACTTCTCTAATAACTAAAATAGATATAAAGTTATATGAGGAACCTATGGGATTCTTATGGGATTAGCAGCAATAGACTCTCAACTATACTCTTTCATCAGTAAATTTTGTTAAGTAACTTTTCTATCTAAGATTAATCACTGGTACACTGCGATTCTGTCGCTGCCTGCATTTCGTTTCAAAGTGCTTCATTTATCTCATTCACTCCCCCTTCGATTTCCCCTTGTTGTTAATCATCGTACGGTCTCCAATTAAATCTTTTCTTTTTCTTCAAGGGCTTAATCGCAGTAGCGATACACATATCGGACTGTACAGATTAAGCGATGAGAACCTAGCGTTCAATAAGTACAATCAAACCTCAAACTCTTCTCCTAACATCTATCATAATGTTCAGTTCTCCCCCCATCAGGGGTCCCAAATCGGAGGACGCAACAGGAATAGGTAATATTTTGAGATTTACATGTGTCGTTATTGTTGTTGTCGTTGTTCCTTGGCTTTGATTGTGGATTTCGTTTTAGAATTGTTTTTTGCATGCATAGCTTGTGCTTTGTCTTGAGGTAGATGTTATAGGTAGGTAAGTTGTAGTGTATATCGAATGGATTTACTTGATATTTGTAAACTGTGAGGGGGAAAAGTAATGTTTCGTAATTATCTTTGTTAACATTAAGAGCGTGTTAGGTACTTACGACTTTACTTGTAACAGATTGTTACAATTAAGCCAGATCATCCACTTCATAAGTCAGCATTCATTATAGGCCCATATTTTGTTGCTTATATATTATACAAACCGCGATTTTATTGCTCTACCCCTTAGCGAGGAAGAGGGGATAATCTGACATCTTACTTGATATACATAATAGTTTTTCAAACTTTGTTTTCATACAGAATAATGAAATGGCGAATAATAGATGAAATTAGGTATTTCAATAGTCCCCCGATAGGTTAGTGGAAAATACATTAAGAATATCATGGAGGAAAGCGCTCTATAAAAGTATGACTGAGAAAATATTGATAGAATGTTGGTGTAAATAAAAGTATATTAGGAAATCAAATTTGAACTCAAGATAGGTAAATAGGCATACTTAAAAGAATGGGAAGCTTTTTAAACATATTTAATTACTGCAGTAATTCCATTAAAACACTTATAAAGATAACCAAGTGTACTTGAGAAAAAGTACTGAAAATTTATATAAAGCAAATGAAAATGGTTTCCTGGATTACCAAAAAAGGGGGCTTCGACGTCTCATACTCATTTACAACAACATAATTTAAAGATTTGTAAACTCGAGAAAAAGAGAAACATTTTACACACAACCATACAATAATTTGTCCCTAATATTCACCACAAGGTCCCTATTGTCTATTACAATTTAAAAATCCAATTTACTCCTCTCGTAATATATCTCGTTCCACGTCGGCCAACTTCCATTGATACTCAACGATCTCCAAAGCTTCCCACTCCGCCTTAAACGGTATTTTAGGATCGGCCGGCATTCCGGATGCGGCGCCCGTCATCTGCATCTGCTCCTGCATTTGCCTGCTCTGGTCGGCCGCGTTGTTTTCGCCCAACACAAGGGCGTATATGCTCCTCAAACCGAACACGTTAAGGAAGTACCACGAAGCCGAAGACACCCAGCTGGCGTCGAGGTGCGACAGCTCAATCCCTCTCTGCAACATCGACTTGAAACGTAACGTCAACGGGAACGGCACCTTGGTCGTTATGAACCCGGAGAACATCCAGTTGATCCAGCCGCCGATCACGATCATCGGCAGCACGTTCGTGAGATTCCCCTTGAGCATGTCGGTCATGGCGCCCGGATCTGTCATCATGTTCTGCGTGACGGGCGGCCTCTTCTGCATCAGGTAGCCGTCCTCCTTGTTGAACGCCTGCTTCCTCATCAGGAACGAGTTCTTCGGGATGTAGCCGCAGTTCTCGCGCAGTGCCCTCGCACGCAGGATCAGCTGCGAGTCGGCCAGTTGCTGGAGCTCGATCTTCTTCTGGCTCGACAGGAGGATCGACACGTAGTGCCGGAGGATCCCGACCAGGAAGGTGATCACGACTATAGGCAGGAAGACCCAGAAACGGATCTGGGGGTCGACGATCAGATCGGCGCTCATGGTTTTAAGAGAGATTGTGGAGGGTGTTTATTGATTTCCTAACCTCAATTTGTGACGTCAGCGTCGAGGAATGATCGTTGCCGTAGAACACCGAACCTACGTGGGTTGGAAAAGTCCGCGAAAGTTTAAAAATCGTGGGATTGTTGCCATGGATATTCAGAATTTTTATTTATACACGATAATACGAAATTGAGAGAAATATAGCTGTTGCAAGATTTTCATAGATTGATCTATTCCATCTTGCAATATGGCATCACAGTATTGGGGGTGGGGTGGGGTAATTAGAGAAAAATGTAATGAATGAGTTAGATATGTTGCACAAATTAATATAGGAGAAACATACAATTGTACAAAGATCCTGATATACTGAACATCAAAAAATTTATATGAAAGAGGGCCACTTATATTGTGAAGATCAATCACGGATCCCAAGTCGAAACACATTTAATCGGGGTGAGTGTTGGTTTGTAATGCATGCCTTAAGTTATTGTTGACACCAAAAGTAGGTAGAAAAATACACCAGTGCCACTTACAACCTTGTAATTATGTCGCATCTCCGTAGGTCTCATCTGAAGACGAAGAGCCCCACGAACACCACCAAAGACTCCTCCCCCAGCAAGCAGGTCGGTGCAAAACCGAATTCCAACTTCAAGTACGACTCTGACGTGATAATTAGGCGTGCGCACGGTTTGGGGGAAAGGTTCAAGTCCAGGTCAGACCTGATGAGGATCGATCCGCACCCATCTGGTCTGCTGAATGGGGGACCCTGGGACCAATTGAATCAGGCCGTCTGGGACATATTCAGAAGGAGAGCCCAGAAGGAGAAGACGTATGAGACCAAGATCAGCCTGTGGAAGAATATCTTCTTATATATAAGAGTAAGGGGTGGAAATTGATGGTTTACTTTATTCTCATGAAATTGGGAGTTAAGCAGTGATGCTATTTATTGCTAGTCGAGTCTTTGGATATGTTGGGGAAAAAAGGAGATTTGGTAATGTTAGATTTGCTTGAACAAAGATATAGGGCAGGTATAGAGGATGATCTAGAGGTATCAGGTATCATTCATTGTTTTTGGTTTTTCTTATGAACGTTTTAAATTATTTTGATTCCCTAATACAACCAATTGATATTTGTGGATTTGATAAAAGTGCAATAAGTTTCCATATCAGTTTTCTTCGTTTATTTTAATCGACTTTGTGTAATTTCAGAAGTGCCTGAACAGCTACGGTCTTTTCATGGTTGGCTCTACGATGTCAGGTTTCGGTCTGGAGAACAGTGATGTCGACATGTGTCTGTTGACCAAGCCGTTTACTAGCGATCCAAGGTTAGATGCCTTGCACCACCTGAACACCATCAGGCATTTGCTAGTGAAGAATGGTAAACTTTTTAAACTAATTAAAGTACAAGTTACAACAGTGTAATACAAGTAGGTTTTAAACAATTCAATTTTTAGGCGTTATTGCAATAGTAATAGTTACTATGGTAGCATTACTATAATAAAAGTAATGTGTAATGTATGATAAGAGCAAAGAAGTGGCATCTTGTATTTGACTAAGTGAATGCTCACATAGCAATTTCTTTAAGACTTGATTCAATTTACACAAATTTTACAGTTGTTCTTAAATACCTTTCAGAGTAATTAGATGCCCTTATATCTAATGGCCCTTATAAATATGTCGCGAATCCATGAGAAGAGTCCGCTTAACCAACGTAACTTTTACCAGTGTGTTGCTTCTTCATTCGAATTATATTACCTTCCATTAGGTCTAACGACGGAGCCGGAGCTGATCCTCGCGAAGGTCCCCATCCTCAAGTTCAAGGATGAGGAGACCGGCTTCAACATCGACCTGAACTGCAACAACTCCGTCGGCATCCGCAACACCCACCTGCTGCACTGCTACGCCAGGCTGGACTGGCGGGTCAGGCCGCTGGTCGTCATCGTGAAGCTATGGGCGCAGGCGAACAACATCAACGACGCCAAGAACATGACGGTATCGAGCTACTCGTGGGCGCTCATGGTCGTACATTACTTGCAATGTGAGTAGAGAGGAGAGGTTCTGCATGGGAAATGATCGGTCATATTTTGGTATTTCAGAGAAAAATGGAGAGATTTCTGTTCTCTTCTACTTGATAAATAGTTAGTTCATGATCACTAGCATTCTATAGCAGATAAGCTTAATATATGTGGGTGTATAAAATTTTTCGCCGAAGGCCCAAATGCCTTTCAGATCATTTTCTCTACTGTACTCTCGTGATCAATGATCAGTCTTTAAAACTGTTAGGTTCTCCTCTTTTGTGCGAGAAGAGGCCTTCTTGAGTCGTGTTTATACACAGATCTATTTTTTGAATGTTTAGGCATCAGACTATTTCTCACTATTAAAAGAAAATATGGGGATTAAAACGCGGAAAACTGGAAGAAGATTGAAAATACGGACGTACGTCGTGACTCTTGTAAATATAAATAGAGGAAATAGAGCTAGCTCGAACTCGTTTATCTTTCATCTCGTTTTGATTTTTCAAACTGACACAGGTTCTTTGGAAAATTATCAAATATTTCATTGGTATTAATTTCTCGATCTTTCCTCGTATATCTTTACATACATACACTCATATCTTGCCATACTTCGTTTGTACCTATCGCCAAGAATAACGCATAGGATAGGTATAAACCTATGTAAGTATGGTTCGTTCAAAACAAATCTGGTTGCACGTCATTGGTGGAGAGGCTAGAACTGTTGCCGAAGTTTTCAAAGGGTAATTGAGATAGAATTTGTTTAGGATCAATGACCTCCTCCTTGCTTTTTTGCCACATTAAATGCACACATATTCAGTATAATCCATTCACAAACACGTTCTCAAAGAGGCAGTTGATGAGCCGGACACTCTTTACGATTGCATTTAATGCAAACAAACATTCAGATGTCAGTCGTCGTCGTCTGACCGAACCTACAAAGAAGGAGACAGCCTTGCCAACATGATATAAGCGCGGGAATTTGAATCCGTGCTGGAGATACATCCAGTTGGCACTGTAGGTTATTATTAGCCCTTGATAAATGTTGTAATGGTCGTTCGCAGGTGGCGTGACCCCGCCGGTCCTCCCGTGCCTGCACGACCTCGTCCCGGAGATCTTCAATTCGGACGTGAAGCACCCGATGGACGTCCAGGAGGAGATCCTCAGCATCAAGCACCTCCGGTCCGAGAACTCGACGTGCCTCGGCGAGCTCGTGCTCGGCTTCTTCGAGTACTACGCGAACTTCAACTTCAACGAGACGGCGATCTCGGTGAGGACGGCGAGCCGGCTGACTATAGACGAGTGCCGGTTCGCGAAGGCGCCCAAGAACAGCCCCTACCAGTGGAAGTACCTGTGCATAGAGGAGCCCTTCGATCGGACGAACACGGCGAGGTCGGTGTTCGACTTGGACGTCTTCAGGCATATACAGGGCGTGATAACGGCCTCGTACCACGAGCTGGCCAGGACGAGGACGCTCGGTAACATATTGCCGGTCGGTCCCGGCAGTTGATGGGCCGGACGGGGAAGTGATATACCAGGTTGTGAATCATCGAATTCTCCGAGAAACAAATATTGATAATCAGGGATTAAAAAAGAAAGTCTACTACATTCCATTTTTTCCATTGAAATTCAGATGCAAATTATATAATTTTTTATATGGAATTTATTACTACCACTACACTACCGCTAGATATTTTGTTATTAATTTTTCAGACGGACAGTTAAGACTGGTGCGGTATAGTTTCCGTTCTTTTTTGTACGTCTGTAATATCAACTACTAATCGGGCAAGTACTTGCTACTGTAATTGTACGAAACTGTGAATCCTTCATCAAACGCCACGCCCAATCAGATCTGATTAGTCCATATGAAAACTATGAAACCTACTAGTTCTGTCAAAAAATCTTAGATCATATTATCAGTCCACCAAACTAACATTTATAACACTGAATTGATGCAACTGAAATGTACAATGGAAGAAAACACCATTATTGAGGTATTATCTCAAAAAACCGACATAGTATATATAATTACTTTACTTGTAAGTCATTTTGAACCACATACGCTACAATTGTCATTATTATTTCGTGATTCTCACGTTTTGGGCATTTGCAGTAGCACCACCCCACGTACTTGTACAATAGGATGTTACGACAATATCTCTTTAAAAGGGTATTTAAAACAGGAAGTGACGAGCAACATGTCCTGCGCCGCCTGTTGGTCAATTATTTGTATTAGCGTGTACTTAACTCTATTTATGTAAATGGAAAAAAAATCTTAAAAAGCAAAAATGCTCGGGCCACGAAACATTTGTAAAAACTCGTCGTCCGGCGAAAAAAGATTATTTTGTTGTTGGTTATGTTTATGTTACGCCCCAAAGGTGTTTATTAAAATCTCTTGTTGAATTGTTCGCTTTGGGGCAGGTGGATATCGTCATGGTATATTTGGTTTGCTCGAATAGTTTTTGTTCGTTAGGAAACGTTTAGCAATAAGTATATCGAACTTGGTTTTGAGAAAAACGAGCAAACAAAATATCTTGTGATCGCAGATTGCAACAATTCCCATTTGTGCGCTTACATTTTGTGGGCGAAAAAACCCATGAAAACGTAAAGGATACATATCATGTGAATTCCCAAGAAATACTTTAAGCAACGATTTATATTGTAAAAGCGTTTTTATTGAATGTTGTTCGTTGTCGTTGCCGTTTTATTAGATATAAATGGTGTTCCCTAATTGCTGTAAGTGCTAAGGTTAATTTACAGTATTGATATTAATCATGTGATTTAAACAAATTTTATGATCTCAAGGAAGGGGGTAATCTAAGTTGTCGTCCTCCCTTCCTCTCTATCTCTCTCTTCACACCTTCACTTTCTCTCTTTCAACTAATCAGAGATTAAACAAAGAATCTGCCCTATTTATAATGTGGATAGTCACTATGTGCCAAAAATATAGTATCTATTCTAAACCTATGGTAACATGTTAGACAATATTTAATATCGAATACAATAATTGTAAACAATAATATAATACGTCATAGACCGCGAAAGCTGCACTCTCTCAAGAACCATCGTGGTTTTTAAACGGCGGGATTTGAAAGCGTGCCACTTTTACCTATTTCTATTTAAACGTTAAGGTTCTTTTTGTAAGGCCGGGACGGTTCACTTCTACTTATTTCTTTATTAAACAATCGTCCTGGTCATATTGAAATTATTAAAAAATTTATTGAATAAAGAAATTAAAACAAAAATACGGTCTGTACATGGTGTAATTAAAGCAGATCATCAAGGACGATAAGCCATTCATCACTCCTTTCAAAGGCAAACCCTACTCATTCATACAATGTAAGTTATAATATTTTAAATAGGCGAGACACCTTTAGCCCTTCAAATTTGCCTACATTTGCTTACGTCGACTTATAACCTTGGCTTATTAGTTCTTCTCTACATTGAATCCTTCGAAAAGAAATAGCAAAATAAACAACAAAAAAATTTATTAAAGTTCCTCGAACAGGTATCGTAGCTAAGGGTTCAAGTACACGTTAGTGTATCTATGTGAATGAGGCATGAAGCAAACAAATGGTGACTTGACGAGTGTATTTTGTACCATATCCAGAGATTAAAATTCAACCCTTGTGAAGAGAAATTAAGCCGATAAATTACAGAAACAGAAATAAATTGAACTTACTGCCTACAAGATATATATATTATATTATATTTTTTCGTTTGTTTTTATAAATGAACGTAATTTTTATAACCATTACTCATGTCGATTGTCGTATTGCTGGAGCAATCCACCACCAGTAATACCACCGACGAACCCGAGACCGAGAAATAAACTAAAAGATTAAATTTAAAAAATTAACTTACAATTAAAAAAAAATAAGTTGAAATAACGAATCGGTTAGTCACAGCGGTGTGAAAACGTCATCTACAGGAAGTACCGAATGGAACGTTGTCTCCTTTTGTTGTTTGTCGATGATAAATGGATACCATTTCCTCTTGTCGCGATAGTGTTGCCTTTTTGTTGACTTCTCTTCCCATGTATGTTTTTTTGATTGTAATGTATTTTGTTGTTGTATCGTGTTCCATAGTCGACATCATGTGACCTTTTTCGCTGCTTTACTGACAATTTCACAATCAGATCAATCACTTGCAAATTTTCAGAAGACCGCTCCCGCGATTCTAGTCGTCTTCCTCTGAACGCAATCAATAGGGCTGGGAGAACTGCGTGTTGGGCTGGTAGAACGCTGATCTACAAAGTAAAATAATTGGTCATCGGTAAACTTATTGTCTCGCACGTTTACAAAATATTCTCTCCATCACATTCTATTCGCTCATCCATGAATACTATAGAGAAGCATAACGAACTCCGTGTTAAAAAACTCCTAGGATTTTGCGGCGTAGATAACGTCACTGGTGAGGTTGTCAGTGGCGCCATCCCGCGCTTGGTAGCTGCATGGATAATAACTTCCATGAAAACGACTCTTTCCTTTCGAATTTTACTCCTTTTAGCGGAGGATATCACAACAGGATATTGATAATTTCTACAACGAACTAAATGACACCATAAAGAAGTACCTAATCGAGAAATATTCGTCGTAGCTGATTATAGCTAAAATTAGCTCGACAAAGAATGAGGACCACTTCTTGAGGTGGCTGGAATAGGTATAGGCACCAAAAATGTAGATGTTTAGAGAAATCTAGGCGAAAAATAAGTTTTTCTTAAACTCGCAACTTTAATCATCACATATATGTCCTTTACCTACATGTCGGTCTCCAGATGGATACTGCAAGGATCAGATAGATTATGTATTAATAAAATCTAGATGACAAACATGTCAAAACATATCCAGGCAAAGATTACGGAAGTAATCACAACGCGCTCATAGCAGACTCTGTCTTAAAAAAACATGTGAAACGTGACCAACAGATGGCACCTGAGAAATGACGAAAATCATTGATGATTTTCATTTTTGAATATAGGAAGAAATGAGTGTAAATGGTACATGTAAATTTGCCCCCTAGACACGTTCACTAAAAATCTATTTTACCTGTCTCCCTGGTAAGTTGAATCCTGTGATAGCAATCCGTCCATCTGTGACTGGTACTCGGCCATGTAGGCGTCCTGGCTGAGTTCGGCCTGAGATAAGCCTGGCTGACTTAGGCTGAATCCGGGTTGCGACAGACCGGGCTGGGACATGCCCTGCGTCAGCTGCAAGCTCTGGCTAAACGGCTGCGTCTGGTCCTGGCTCAGGCCCGCCTTGCCCTTCTGCCTCTGCGGCACCTTAAAACGGCCGAAAACGTCTGATTTGCAGTTACTTATACAATATGTAGAAGAAAACTTTTATATAGATGTAAAGGGAAATTTTAGAAATGGAGCTTGTAGAGCTTGATGGCCAGTCTCGTGGGGAACAGCTTTCAGTTTTGGCTTCAGGGAGTCTCCTTCTATCTTTTGACACAGAAATCTTAAACATATGTGGTTTGTTGCTAGTGTACTAAACACATTGAGAAAGAAGAGCACAAAATAATGAGGGTTTGACCCACATGTCGAGTGCATGATAGAGCTACTAATTATTAATATCAGTGCAAAATTCTGGAATTCTCTCATCTGGAACTCTGACAAGGTATCATCTGTTTCCGAACTTTGGTATAGATTTATGAGTGTACAGATGTGACAAAAGACAAAAAATAGAGAGAGACAAAATGAATCTACTACACCACAGCCCGGAAAGTGCTACATACTCTTTGGTAAGGAGATATGAAATCATTCCATACCTTGCGATTAGTCCTCGGGTTCTGCTGCTGGCGCGCCTGCAGCGCCTGCTGGTGTTGGTTGTAGAAACGTGGCGGTATGTGCGCCATATTCATGAACATTCCGACTGGTACGGGAAGGTTGAGCCCGGCCTGCGCCCTCTCCGGCGATATGTAACTTATCGGGTCGTGAGTGCGGCTGAACATGTCGAGCGGCACGCCCCGGTTGCCTGGGAAGCCGAACTGACTGTTACCGTTCATGTTATTTGCGTTGTTGTTGTTATTGGTGCGGTCGTAGACGGAGCCCGGCACCATCGCCTCGCGGGCGTCGAACATCGACGTCGTCATGAAGTGCGTGCCGGGGTTGTCGGAGTTGATGAGCTTCTTCGGCTTCGCGAACTGGATGAGCGACTCCTTCAGGTTGGTGAGGGGGCCCTCGCACAATACCTTCTGCTCCTTGTAGAAAGACAGTAGGTGGTTCCACAGCGGCTGCTTGGATAAAACCTTAGGATTACCTGCAAGCAACAAAAACACATTAGGAAAAATGCACCAATTATATGGGATTGACCATGCAAAAACGCCGGATATATATTCCTAACCGCTTATCCTTGCCAACCTGCATAACCTGAAAGTTGAATTGTGCTAGAGACCCGAGTACGAGAGAGAAGACGCGAATGTGTTACGATCCGGAAGGCAAAACCGAACGAGACTCTGGCCCTTGTCGATGACTATAGTGGAGAAAAACAGAATGGGCAGAATTGTAATGAGTCTTCTATTTCTAACGCGTTTCACACTCCATATTCACATGCTCTCTCTAGCACTCACCATCACCAATAGAGAAATAATATGTAACTGAACGACATTGCAAGTGAATTAGAACCCCAAATAAAAGTGCTTTTAGTGGAAGATAAGTCCTTTTACCTTCCACAAAGAGAAAGCACGCTTTTTGGTAATATTACATTCTACTCATCTCCACACGGTGGTTCATTATGCCATGCCACTCATACCTGTATTAACAGATACGGTCACATACAAAACCAACTGTTAGAAACGTTATGCGCTGTCTAACCACCGCCACCGACACGCACACAGCAGCCACATTACGTTCTGCCTCATCTCCACAATTTATTGGTATGTCTACTAATTACCCTACACTACAATCACCGTCCACTCTTTGTTCACCGAGGCTTCCAACTTACCGACGATAATGATTCCATACTTGGCCCTCGTCAACGCGACGTTCAACCTCCTCGGATCGTTCAAAAATCCGATCCCTTGGTGTTCATTGGATCGCACGCACGACATTATAATGATGTCCTTTTCCCTCCCTTGAAACGCATCAACACTGGCTATCTCGATCTCCTGATACAGCTTGCTGTGCAATGAGCCCTGGTACTGCATGTACTGCACAAGGTAGGCGCGCTGACCCTCATACGGTGTTATCACGCCGATCTGCTCAGGCTTCACACCGGAACGAAGGAACCTGCAAGCAATCGGGGATGATAAACTAGTGAAAAAAGTGGATATTAGTAAGTTAAATGTTTTATGGTGAATGACACGGTGGAAGTCTTAAAATATCATTTTGGCATAGCCCCACTACCTTCCAGTATAGCATTAATAATCAATGTCTTTTATAGCACTTTACATTACAAATATTAAATTTACTTTATTATTAGACTTTGGCATCACATCTCTGTTTTAGGTAAAAAATATCTGAAATTAAAAGAAAGTTAAAAGTACCTCGTGGCAATCTTCTCCACATTGGACGCCTCGGTCCTGTTCAGGTAACTCGTCCCCGATCCGGCGATTTCCTCCTGCCCCTGCGTCACCAGGAAGAACATTGGCCTATCGTTGATCGGCCATGGGAAGTCGATTTTCACCAGCTTCCTCTCCTCAGCGCTGACGCCATTCTGAAGGCTACCCTCGTAGAAGAAGTTCGACGGGAACCTGGATAGCTCCGGGTGCATCCGGTACTGCACCTCGAGCCGAAAAGGCCTTATCCCGAGGACGACGAGGCGCTCGAACAGACTCTGCGAAAGACCGGCTCTCGCGGCCTTCTTGCACATCACTACGGGACCTAGCTGACAGTGGTCGCCGACGAGGATCAGCTGCTTGACGCCGAGGACGACCGGAACCATGCACTCCGGCTCTGTAGCCTGGATACATAAAAGTTGGTTTATAGCAAATTACAACAATCAGTACAGAGGCAAAAAGAAAAACCTACGACCAAATCTACTACCTCCATAGATTTGTTTTTTAGTCGCCCTAATCCGTTCACTTAAATACACAACATAATTACGGATTTCCTAATAAAACCAACTTAGATCAACGTTTACCTGCATGCTCTCATCAATTAGAATAGAATGGAACTTCAATCGGACAAGCCTTGGATCCCCGGCTCCCACGCAAGTGCAGCATATCACGTCGGCCGCCTCCAGTAGCTCCTTCTCTGCTAGCTTCTTCAACATCCTATATCTCTTCTCATCTACCGAACTTAACTCCCCTGTTTCATCTTTCAGCTGTTGCAATTTCTGCAGCTCTGTGTTCCCTTCCATCTTCCTGATCTGGTTGTGAAGCGCCAGGAAGCTGACGGGAGAGTCGATCGCCTCTCTGGACTTGGCGCACAACCTGACGACCTTAAGGTTCGTCTTATGGATCTTCTCGGTCAGCTGATCGACAGCCGTGTTGCTGGGTGCGCAAACGAGAACGGGACCACCGTTCTGCTTCACGAGCTGGTACACAATGGTCGCTGACGTGACGGTCTTCCCAGTCCCCGGCGGGCCCTGGATGAGGGACAGCGGACGTTGGAGGGCGTGCTTCACGGCGTACACTTGAGAACGGTTCAAGTCCGGGAGGTTGAGAGCGGAGAAGTGCTTCGGAAGGTGGCAACGGAACAGCACCTCCTCCACCTCGTGGCCGAGAAGGCGGTGGTAGATGTAGGCCGAGACGGAGGAGTCGTCGACGGCGAATTTACGCAGGGCCAGTTGCATCCTATCGAAACTGGTACTCTTCCATATAAAATCCACGACGAAATTACTGTTACAATCCACCGGCGCACCGGAACCATTCTTCAGCTCGATTCCGATGTCCTCGCCGTAATTGTCCGGCACCTTGATCACATGCCCGACGCCGGCCCACGTTTTGTGCATCTCGCCAACGTACCTCAGCCTCAGCTCGTCGCCGTGCATGAGTTTCATGTCGCCGTCGGTCTTTGCCAAAGTGAAATAAGCAATGGTCTTCTTGTTGAGGCCGACGTCCCAACGCACCTCGATATTCTCCTGCGTCTGCGACTCCTTGAGGCGCTTGTCATAATCGGCCTCGAGCTTGACCAACGGCCCAAAGATGTTCTGATACTGGTAACCGTCTTCGTAACGTAGGAGGACCTGAAAGAAAGTTGCAGTATTAAATCACAAAATTATTCAAGCTAATAGGGTATAGATAATTTTATTCAAAATACCGCAAATAATCATGTTCCTAAATGTATATTTCACCAAAACTAGCATCAAATATTATCAATTTCTAAGAAAGTAATTAATGTGAGAAGATTCTGAGGTGTAAACAGGCCTCTTCATACTATTACAAAGAGAACATTAAATGATCCAGGTGTGCTTACCTGTTGCGGTTCCTCGTCTACGCCGGGCTTCTCCAGGTCCTGGAACGTCGCATCAACGTTCTCTTTCCACAGCTCCTCGAGCTTGTTGATCTGCTGGGCGGATATCTGCCTCGCCCTGAGCTGCTCCTGCTCGGAGGGGATCTTGACGAGCCACGTCAGGAAGCAACGGTCGGCTATCAGCGGCTTCCACTGGTCCTGGTCCCAGTTCATGTCCTTGAGGGAGTTCTGGGCGGCGCACGGCTGACGACACAGCAGGACGACAACGGAGTCGGCCTTGGCCGGTATGAAGCCGAGCACGAACACGTTACGGACGCCACAGCTGTAACACTCCAGTATCGTCTCGCCCAGCGGGCCGTCTTTGTGGAGGGTCACCTCTTTGTGTTTCGCTCTTACCTAAGAGAGGTGGGGAATGTAATTAATGACGATTCATTTTAGACATCTTACACACCAATAAAAGACAAAGTTTCTTCAACCAATTAGGTTCATTCCAGCTAACAGGGAAGCATGTTAAAAACACATTATTTCTATGTCAACGATAGAACCGGACAAGAGAAATGTGTGAGCGATTAGAAATGATATGTTTACAGCATGTACCTAGTTATTGGTACAAATTTATTGCCATCAGTCAAATTCTTACCAAGTGGTTGATAATGTGACTACCAGACGTATTCCCTCTGCCATTACAGAACCACTTCTTGCACAAATTACACATGACGACGCAGTTCGGTTCATGGATTCCACAGTATTTGCAAGCATAATCTGGTAACTCCTTTCCATTGAAATAACCTTCTTCGTCTTCTTCTTCAAACTGGAGCTCTCCCAAAGCGCTCGTAGCAGAGGCAATCTTGTTTGTTAGATTTGGGTTTATCTATAAATGACATAAAGAAATCACAAATTAAAAGGCACGGGAGTTTGAATCGTTTTGATGACGTCCTTATATTTTTGTATTTATTCCACTATGCATGAAACATAAGGATATATTTAGGAACTTTAGGAACTTACTGTGCATTTGAAATACATTTTTGTCTAATATTTTAAATGCTGTAGTTAAAGTTCAAACATATTTTCCCTGGAATGTTTAGATCGTTCACTTGGACATTTACCATCTTTTACATTTACCTGTACACTCTTTCTGCTCAACATAGGTGGCTGTTTATTCCACAAATTGTTTAACATCCTGTTATATGCGTCTCTATGAACCATGCAAGTGCTAACGAGTAAAGGATTTTAATTGTACTGCCATTTTCTTGATTCCTCATTGACCACGATTTCGAAACTGAATTTTCTTAGAAAGCAGTGAACGTGTAAAAGCCATAAACTCTTTCATTTGTTAAAGAATTATTAATTAATGTAAACAAACATTCAGATGTAAATCAAATAGCAGCCTGGTCAAGCATAGAGAGGAAGCGATATTGCTTATTGTTGCAAACATAAGATGTGTGCGTGAATTTGAATCTGCATATAACAGTTATCTGCCTACACCCTGCTACAGTTAGTACGGATGTTAGTGACTACGTATCTGATTTCACCACGATCATTGGTGAAATGTTCAGTCGATTTAGAGGCTTTGTAATAATAATACCAAAATAAAACGTGGTGCACAAAGACTATTTTAATACAATCAACCCCGGAAATGGAATAACCCCAAAAAAGACTGTGACAACATATATATGACTATGACGCCACATAGTCACGTACGACTAGATTTATTTTAAATGAACTGTAATTAATTTGTAATATAAAACAAAATAAACCTTATTAGAGATACACTGTTATGTAAAAAATTACAAATTAAAATACTACTTAAATATAAGGGGAAAAATGACTATATATGTTCGTGTACTTAAATATGACGTCAAGTGGAAGTATTTAAAACACCAGGTAAATAAATTTTCCAAGAAGTATCTGCATTTAAATACACTTTTTAAAATATAACTAATCTGTTCGAAACATCATTTGGAAGATTTTTTGACTTGTTACTCCATAAACCTGGATTATACTAAAAATGTAAAAAATTTGAAAAAGCATTTTTGACATTGACCAGAACCCGAACGTGAATCTACCAATTTCACATCAGACTTGGTACCACCACCACCTCAGTCTACCTTATGTGTTCTCGATGCTAATGACACAGCGACCAGTCACAGATAAACAAATAGGTATTAGACTCTGTGATCCGGTCTCGTTTATTTTAAGAGGACAGAAAGACAACTATAATTACAATTCAATGGGCTGAATTGAATTTTGAAAGTTTCTGTCTTCGTAAATTTTCAAAAGTATTTTTAGGATTAGTTTACTAAAAATCAGCGAGTATCATCGACATTTAACTCCTAGTTAACCCGACAGCTATACTAGAGCGAGAGGACTGTAGGTACTTCTATGATTCGAGCCTTCAGACGAGTCTCCATGATCAAACCTTGGCATGTGAAGATTTCATTCATGACACAAGGGAATCCCTACACACATCATCGCTTCAAATGAACTCGTCATACTCTTTCGACACTTACAGGACACGGTCCGCATCAAATTAAATACCAAAATAACGTCGACGCCGTCTTATCTCAGGAGCATACTCGTAACATCTGACAGGAAGCAGGTCGGGGACCTCACCTCGATTTGTACTAACCTGCACGCCTGAAACCTTGGGGCCCGCCGAGGCGGAGGCGGAGACCGAGGCATGCTCGTGTTGCGATGCCTGAGTCTGCGAGGGTATCGTGAAGTCGGTGAAGTCGCACTCGGAGCCCTGCGTGTCGGCGCCGATCAGGTCAGCGTCTTCGGTATCGAGGAACGTGAGGGTCTGCGAGCTCGGCCCGTAAGCGTCGACGCTCATCTTCTCTTTTTTCTAAAGTAGGCTTTCTCGATGGAGAGACGACCACGAGACAACGTGACAGTCCAACACGATCACTTATTTTAAAATAACTTCACACTTACGACAGCGAGCGCCATTTGTGATTACTCATTTGTTTCCTGCTTGTCATTGGTCGGGGCGGACGGGGGCGTTTCCGGCTCCGGTCGCGCGCCACATTCGAAAAAGGTGCGACCTGTACGTAAGAAGTTATGCGGTTAGCGCCTACAATTAATCAATTCACCGATTAATCAAAAATTAATAACTCTCCCCATGCGGTACTTTCATGTAATATAACTTTTAGCAATAATAATAGTAATAATCACTGTGGTATTACAAACGATACCACACTGCTCATTTGTACATTCACGGGACCTAATTGAATATAATAATACAACACACCACAATGATAGATCATTTAATTAAACGTATTTTACATGAATTGTCCAAATAATTCTTTAAAATTAAATCTAGCTAAGTTTCTTATTTTCCCCAATGTTGGTTGACTTGTTTCGCTGTCAACACACTTGCCACTTTGCCAGGTGTTGCTGACAGTTAAGTTTAAATTTGATGCAGCTGAGGTCCATTACTGCATACAAGATAAAGGCATTACAGGACTTGCGTTTAGCTTACTTGCCCTTAATTCACCCTCGGCTCTCCCAGATGCCAGAAAGTCCGACGAAGGCTCAGAAATGGCACCACCCCTCCGAAGTGATGAAGCTGCACAAATTGAAGCAAAAGAAGAAGGCCCTGCAGGCCAGAATAAAGGGCGACAGACGAGACCAGTCGAGGGTCGAAGACTCGTCGAGATTCGAGAATGTCTTCTCCGCGAAGAAACGCAAGAACCCATTCGTGAAAGATGACGATGAGAAAAAGAAGTGTAAACTACAGGCGGGGACTGTGCTGGATGAGTCGGCCGATCAGACTTTGTTCAAGTTGTTCAGTCAGAGTGCCACCTCCTCCTCATCATCGAATAATCTACTGTCGTCTTTCACGTCGTTCAGTAACATGTTTAATGTCGAACGGGATAAGGAGCATGTGGAAGTGGTGAAGGCCCAAGGAAAGAACTGGTTGCCCGTCGACTGGGCTTTGAAGAACAAAATGAGGCTGTTGTCCGCCTCGAGTTTCCAGTGGAACCAAAAATTGAAGATCAGCGAGGAGGCAAGCGGGACGACCGCCTTCACACGTTGCTTAGGTGAACTAATTTTTAGTTAATCTACTGGTAGTCCCAGTTACAAAGTGTAAATTGAACAATAATGACCTATCCACCTTATCTCAATCATTTAAGCCCCCTATAGGGTAAACTAGGTCATTATGGCACGGTTAACCCATATTACATTTTTTCTATGGAAATAAAAAGCCTTTAGAAGTTATCAAAAAATTAGTTTTTGGACAAAACTTTTTTTATATTAAATAGCTCATTGATCTGTATCTCATCATTTGCATTCATGTATGTGTCTTATCTATTTTCTATAATTTTAGAATTTAGGTCTGTTTTCCTTTTTCTCTATCCATGTACTTTTTCTTCTACTTTTATTTTCATCGGTATAAGATGTGTGACACAAACAAATCATCAACACTTTGTCACACATGTCCGATAACTACTAGGTTTGCCTTATGGCAGCTCTAATTTCTGATGGAGCATATCAGCTTGTTACATTCCATTTTTTCCCCAGGACCCCAAAGTACGGAGACGACGCTTGACACCTCGCCGAACGCAAAATTCCACCAGTGCTGCCTCTACTGGCAGCAGCCAGTGCTTCCGTGGCTACCCCTTTTCCCTCGTCGTAATTCGAGATTGTCCAACAGCTCCCCGAGCTTGACTTTGAATGCCTCGATGAGAGACAGTTTCCAGCATGCTTGGTCAGATAGCCTCCGGTCACTTTTCCAGCTAGTCAGGACCGGACAGTGTCCATACTTCTACGCATGCGCCAATAGCTTCACGGTTCTATTCCGGGCGGCCGGTATCTGTGGGTTCGCTGATGTACATGCTGTTATCACCCCTACGACTAGGGGTTTCAGGTATTGGAGCTGGTTTTTCTTCTTTCTTATTTCAGGAAAATATTTAGCACCACATCACAACATGAGAGTTTTGCCTAATAGAACATGTCTAACGTAGCTATCTATGTTTGATGTTGTTCCTTATTTTTTACAGTTCCATTCCTAGTATTTGTTGGAGGAAGGATCCTTCATATTCTTAGTGGAAGTTTTAATGTACTCAATAACATTTTAACTATTGTTTGCAGGCAATTGCTAAAACAAGAAGACATCGAATTCACAATGCCATTGAAGAAGAAAAGGGATTCTGACCAAGGCTATGAGACACTGGATTCTGTTATTGATGAGGCAGAGAAAGACGATGTTGCCGATGAGAAGTGGATGAAGAGTTTCGGCATTAACGAGCATGATATCAAGCAAATTAATTACACACAGGTGATTTTAAATTGAACAACCTTTAATTTGTACTTTGAGGTCCGAGGTTGAGGAAATTTATATCTCCAGAGTTTAGCTACAATTTACGGAATTCAACACCAGTGATTGGTTTCTCTCGTTTCAGGACAAAATCGAACACAAAGCCGAGTGCAACGTCGACAACAGCGAGCTGAGCTTGATATTGATAGAAGGCGTTGAAGTGAATGGCCTCTACAACTTCCTCATTAATTGCAAAAGCGCCACTGCCATAACCGGGCCTTTTGCCGGGATACCACCAACGCTGTTAGCACCGGTGGCCTTCCACGGAGCCTCATTGAACTCGCTTAAAGTTCGCCAGAATAAAGTCCACATTGACGATGAAAACTACTACTCCTTGGAATTATCCGGGCCTATTCTGCCGACTATGATCCATAATTTGTTCGCTATAAGTACGCTGGAACAGAGTTTGACCGCTAGTTTCAGTACTGTTAAGAGTACAGAGCCTTTTAGTAAACTGAAAGGAAGGAACTTGGACAAAGCGAAGGATGTCGGCGGGGTTGTGTTTAGGAAAGAGAACTTATCGGGTTGCGGGTTGCTTCCAGCGGTTTTACAACGGTTTTGTGAACCAGATGATGATTATGTGGCCAATGTAGAGTGTCTTAAGTATAGTAACGAGAGTAAGACTTATACTTGGACGTAGGTTAAAGTTTTAATGCTCAATGTAATTTAATTAATTTATTTTTTTAAATATTGACCAATTGTGTATCATAATTTTCTTAAATATGTACATTGCAATATGAATTGCAGATTAAAGAGTGACGATTAGAGTTTATGAATTTTTTTGTTTGTAATCTGGAATTGTCACCTAGATAAGAAAGCTTTCCTAGTATATTTTCGGAGGGAGGAACCAGGACATGTGCTATAGAAACGCAAAGAGTTTAAAATTGTATAACAATTCTTCACTGAATATTCAACAACTTACGCCATGTAAATAAAAGTATTAATATCATCATCATCTCTCTTCATATACTTATGTTCTATTAGCCATTCTAATTGTTCTTTGATCATCTTTTTCGACGGCAGGAACATGTTCTTCAGTATATCAACCAGCTCGGCCTGCAGAGCAGAGTTCGAGATCTTCTTGCGCATCTTCAGGATCTTTATTATCGCCTCCTGCGTCCTCAGGATCCTCAGTTGTACTATTGACTGGTTATCTTCCAACTGAGACCTTTCGGTGCTTAACTGCAGCCTTCCAACTAGATTAACCTACAACACACAGAAAATGTATAGGTAAGTTAAAGCAAAAATGAGTGGATCTGGAAATTCGTTGTGTCGAACAAAACTTTTTAAACTGAAACACTTTTTGGTGTTTTCGCAATTATTGATGTAGACAATAGACGACAAAAGCTAGTAACTTAATTGGCGATAAAATTCTTCCTAGCGAAGAATGTAGTTAGCCGCTACATTCTACAATTCCTAGCGAAATGTAACTCAACTCTTGATTTATGATTTTTCCGAAAACGCTCCTAACATATTACAATTACCTTTCCTCGCTTCTGTGGTTTGCTGTTTTTGACTAGAGCGAAGTCCTGGTTCACCCAGAACACCGTATGTTCCGTGAAATCTTTCGGGGCGCCTACGCTCGGAGAGAAAAGTAACAATTGACGTTTCAACTTTGGGAAGGCGACCAGCGACCATAGCGTCCTCCTCAGCTCGCCATCTGGTAGTTCTGTGGCCAACCTAAAGGTTAATTGAAACTTGATAACAGTAGTAATAAT
Source organism: Cryptocephalus primarius (assembly GCA_963576515.1). Lineage (NCBI taxonomy): Eukaryota > Metazoa > Arthropoda > Insecta > Coleoptera > Chrysomelidae > Cryptocephalus > Cryptocephalus primarius. The sequence goes on from OY754941.1 coordinate 13,983,207, forward strand.
AAAGAGGGTAAGAGCCTAAAACAATAAAAGACCTTAAAATTTAAAACATAAGAATGGTAGAAATTTAAAAGTTAGGAGAAGATACAGATTCATAAGCACGTGAAGTATTACCATATTAGTATTACTGGTGTATTTACCACATACTGAATGTAATGAAACTATTTTAACTGGTTTAAAACACAATTGTTACTGTAAAATGACTGACCTGAGATTTTCATAACTAATTTTGCCATGGGGTCGTTGATTCCAAGCGAACAACACGGCCATTTGGAAGGTCGTCACGTCGAGATCGAATTTGCCACCATTGGTCGAAAATGTTATTGTCCCATTGCTCATGTGATGGTACCTAAACAAGAATTGACTCATTGAAAGAAACAAACACAACAAGATCGGCGCGACCGTCTTGGTACAATTTACCATTGCAATTTCCTCCCCGAGTGCTTCTTTTTGTAAAATTCCTCTACTTCCGGTATGTAATCCTCTAGTTCCACTGGTAAACTGACCGTCACCCTCTCGGATCCCCTGGCCCAAGCGCCGGCATTCAATATTTTAATATTTATAGCATCATGTCTAGCAGTAGAAGTCCTAAATTGACCATTCAGGTCCTCACTAACTTTTATATCTTGGAACATCCTAGCCAACTTGTTCACATAGTCTGCCGGCATGCCCACCTCACGTAACCACTCCACCATGTCCTCTTCTTTTTCACTATCGGCACTGTCAAGAAAAGAACAATGAAGTAATTACCCACTACAAGAAACCATCGTTCCTTTTCACTGTTACTTTCCAGAAATAAATATAAAGTCACAGTTTAAGAAGAATACAGTTGAACCCTGCAGCCTTTCCTACCTGTTTTAGTCCCTTTGTAGGACTGGCAATGCCTTCAAATTCCCTTATTTCTTATTTAATGTGATGCTTGTAAAAACAGCTGAAGGGCTGAGCCATAAAAGTGTTTTATCAATTTCAAAGGGTGGTTCAACTGTTCACCCTTTAAACTGTGATCAAGTTCTATTACCTAGCGTCTAAAATCAATCTCCTGGTCAGGTGCGCTTTGTGGTATCTCATGAACACATCCTTGTTCGAGATGTACTTTAGGACTAACAGAACATCCCTCAACCTAGATTCGATCTCCTCACTCGTAAGCCTTTTCGACAGCGGCGTCCTCCTCAGCAGCATGTCGCAGTAGTTCGCGAGCAGTTCCGGACATTTACTCTCGGGGGCCACCGTCTTCCCGCCTATGTTCTTATTGGTGCTTAATTCCAACTTGAAGACAGTCGTGTCGTTCACGACCGCCTTGAACGCCTTGTCTCGAGCTGTGAGGAACCTCGGGTCGTCGTTGAACGCCTCGTGCACCAACCTGCTGAACTTCCTGAAGAGGTCCAATAGGCGCTCGACGTATTTTTCAGAGTCCTGGGTTATTATGTCCGCGGCCGCCACCATGTCAGCCAAACCTAAAATCATCCGAGTTTACTTCGTAACTACCAATCTTCCATTTATGTGCTAACCAATGGTGAAGGTGTGAGGAGGCATACAAACAGGAGTAACATACAAATTGGCAAGTCTTAATATTGAGACGCTATCATAGAAGGCCCCTCTGTCTCAAGTAAGGCAAAACCATGTGGAACCATCTCTAGGATCGTTCGAAAAGAGATGAACATTTTGTTTTCGATCACAGACCGAGATCTTCTACCATACTCCTTAGCCTACACAATACAACTTGCAGATTTTCAGGGATACACTACCCATAACTGATATCGTAGTAAAATTTTCCTTAACAATCATATGTTATATGTGTTACAGTTTACATTCTATCTAAAGTTAGTAATGATGACTAAGACAGTCTTTGAATTTTTCGAATCTCTTCACTACGTGCTTGATGGGAAAATTATCATTATAAGTAACATGTTGATAATATGGTTCTCTGCTTGTTGGAAGAAAAACAATACCACCTCGACTTAATTTCACCTGCAATTAGATCATTACCTGCTTGAACGATGTGGTTCTCGAGCTCCCTCAGCATGGGCTGCACTCCCTCTGGCACCCTCTCGAGCAGCCTGAACATCAGCTGCAACCGTTCCGTTTCGCCCGCCTTGATGAGAGGGGCGCACTCGGCGAGCAGCACGGGCAGCGCGTTCCCCACCAGCACCTTGACGCAGCACTGGAAGACGCCATTGCTGCCCGGCTCGAGGTACCGCTGCGCCCTCGCCTCCTCCTCCCTCAGCTTCGCGTCCGCGTATCTCATGTACGCCTGGACGCCGTTCGTCGCGAGCTGCTCAGGCGCCTTCAGGCGATAGAACAGCTCCGTGCTCTGGATGTATGCCGCCTCGAAGTTCTCCCGGTAGATCTGGAGCCTGTCGTCGGGGTTCGAGCAGAGGTTCACGTAAGATTCTCGGACCCCTGGGGAAATAAGTTTGTTAATTTATTCAGAATATTGTAAGTTCAAAGTAGAACGTATAAATTGACAAAATTTGGGATAATCAACCAGAACAAAAATCACAGCATGAAAGTAACTTATATAGAAATACACTTTTTTGAGAGAAGAGTATTATTATATAATTAATATAGAAAACGTATGATACTAGAGACAAATATTAAAGGTGTGGCTTAACCAAATATAGCACAGGATGCCATCATCCCTTTATAACATCAATTTTCTTTGTAACAACGCTCCTAGATATACTCCAATGCAATTTTAACACTTGCTTCTGTATTTCTCCATTCAGCTATACTATATCTCACGTTTGTCATTTTCCTACCTTCTTCATGCCTCTTTTAGGATTTTATTGTGTCTAACTAGCTTTTAGTAACGACAAACCTCACCTATAACCAACTGTGAATCGAATGCTTCCCCGTTCCTCTCCGCATGTACCAACTTCATCGCACTGTCCTGTAACCGGTGCTTGATATCACTGAAAATACTCTCATTCCAAGAGTCTAACATCAACTTCCTAACGATACTCTCGTCTGCTGGCACCTTCTTACTGCTGTTGTTCTCGACTCCGGACCTATTCTTGAACCCTGTCGTCGGTTTACCCTGCAGGCTGGTCTCCAGCTGCCTGAAAGGCGTCGGAAGGTAATTACATTGAGTGAAGAATTTCCTCCATTCCGCTATGTAGGCCTTCAGCAGAGCCTCCTCTTGCCTGTGAGCCAGCACGCGTGCTTGGGCTTGTTTTATAAACTGGACTATGTCTTCGTGGAGATGATCACGTAGCTTCAATGGTCCTTTCTCATCCCACAGGCACACCAGGTGGACGTCATAGAACAGCTCCTGCCATTCTGCCGGTGATACCGGTTCCTGTTTGAGGAGTTTTAGGACTATGGGACCCATGCGGGGCCATTTGTCTTCGAACTTGAGTTGGCCCTTTTCCTTGAAATGAAACGTAATGGATGTGGATGTGTTCACAGTGGTAAGTGCCGGAGGTTAATACGTTTCGAACTGTGATAGTGTTTGAGGGATAAACAAAGACTTACCTTTAACATTTTAGGTTAATTTTCTGGAGAAACCTAAACTCTCAAACTGAAAAAACTTGGCTGGGGTAAGTGTGAGGTAATTGTACTTTTCATGTTCTTAAGTGGTAGGGTGGTACGTTCTAAGCAATTAGAAACCTCTGTTTGAACAACTATCCATTTTGTCCGCACATCTCGGTTGGTGAATGGGCAAAATGTTGAAAAATGTTAACACGGGGCCAAAAATCGTTTGCGAAACGATCCTTCCGTGCTCACGAGACCTGAAATGAAGGGTGCAGTGTCAACATGAGACTTAACCTGACTTTGTATTTGCGTGCCCTGTGTCAGTGTGTGATCTAGGGCTCTGTGCTTGACGTTCGTCATCTGATGGGGGCGCAAAACGTTACCGAACAACAAGCGACAAATTAAAATGGAAGAAAGCGCGGCGGCGGGGGCGAGCAGCAGCACGGTCGTGAAGTCGAAGGTGATAATCGTAGGGGCCGGAATGGCAGGTCTCTCCGCCGCCCACCACCTCGTCCAGAACGGGTTCACGGACTTCAAGCTTCTGGAGGCGCGGGGCCGCATCGGTGGCAGGATCGTCCAGATTTCGATGGGTGATGAGAGGGTCGAGCTCGGCGCGAACTGGATCCACGGCGTGCTCGGCAACCCCGTCTACGAGCTGGCCATGCAGCACGGCCTCGTCGACATCATGGCCTATCCTAAGCCGCATAAAGTGATTGCTTCGACGGAGCACGGCAAGCAGGTCCCGTTCGCGGTCCTACACGAGATATATGAGGCGTATCTGTGTTTCTTGAACCGCTGTGAAGAGTACTTTGTGTCGCAGTACCTGCCACCTGAGGGTATCGACAGCGTCGGCGAGCACATCAAACTGGAGATTAACTTGTACCTGGATAAGTTTCAGGACCCGCAGGAGAGGCGCCTACGTGAATTGTTGTTCGAATGCCTGTTGAAACGGGAAACTTGCATATCCGGCTGTGATGACATGAACCAAATCGATTTACTCGAATTGGGCAGTTACACGGAGCTCCAGGGTGGGAACATTGTGCTGCCCAAGGGGTATAGCTCCATACTAGAACCTTTACGGAAGGTTATACCGCAGGAGAACCTGCTCACAAGGCATCCAGTCAAGTGCATCAAGTGGAATTGTCAAAATAAAGTATGCAAACAAGTTTATATACTTATTATTTTCATATCAGTTACGGTCATTTTATTTTTCTAGAGTATAAAATCTAATTTCAATGTGGATGATAGCGTATCGGAAGACTCTGACCATACTGTAATAGAATCGCCGACGTCATCTAACAAGTCGAGTAGAGAATCGAGCTGTGAGAAAGTTATCGAAAAATGTGATGTAGAAGTAGTCTGTGATAATGGCAAGCGTTTCTTAGCTGACCACGTCATCTGTACCTTACCACTGGGCGTCCTGAAGCACCACGTCGGCACCATGTTTCAGCCACCTTTGCCTAGCTACAAAGTTGATGCAATCAACAGGTAAAACCATTTACTCATAGATATGGGCAAGCCTAAATTAAATAAAATAGAGTTTACAAAGCTATGTGAAAAGTACAGTAATATTAGCAATATTTTTTTGTAATGTGTTCTGTTGAAAATAAATAGATATGTTTCTATGTCACTCTGGTAACTCACTTTTGTACTTATCTATTGGACTATGTCGTGGTAATTAAATAATTTTCAGGTTGCTTTTTGGGACTGTCGACAAGATACTTTTAGAATTCGATAGGCCTTTCCTGCATCCAAACATTACCGAAGTGTTGCTGTTGTGGGACTCTGAGACTGATAAGACGGTAGACATCAGTAAAAATTGGTACAAGAAAATCTACTCATTTTCCAAAGTGACTGAAACTCTCATTCTCGGTTGGATATCCGGCAAAGAGGCCGAATACATGGAGACGCTTTCCAACGACATCATCGTCGATGTCTGTACCATGATATTACGCAAGTTTCTGAACGATCCTTTCGTACCCAAGCCCAAGAGCTGCGTGTGGTAAGAAAATAGAATGCTGATAAATAAGTTTAAAACCAGTCTTTCGAAATGTGTCATTTTTAGTACTAGCTGGTATAGCCAACAGTACACGAGAGGTTCTTATACGGCTATAGCGGTGGGATCTTCACAACTTGACATCGAATATTTGGCTCAGCCGATATATTTGAGTGAGAAACAAAATAAGGTACTTTATTTTTGAGTTTGTTGAAAATCGTACTCGAGGGTATACCTAGGATCAGAACTAGAGGGCAATTTATGTGCGTTTTAAGTATAGTAAAGCACAATTTCTTATGAATAAAATTGACAGAACAAGCAAATGGGCTATTTTAGAAAAGTTTGGAACTATCTCATGTTCAGGGCAATCTGGTTTCAGGGAGTTCATAAAGGAATGTACAGGAGTATATGTTCTAATGATAATAACAAAAACCTTGTTAATAACAATGTATTTCCTACGCCTCTTTCAGGATGGCCTTCATGAATTGCCTTTGTATAGACTCGAGCAGATTTAGGTGATGCAAATAAATCAGGGGCCGGATATGTTAACTATGATATGGGTAGATAGGTTTTTCTTTTCTAGGCAGGGACCTACTGTGAGTTCCTAGGTATACTGTTGATTTTTATTTTGCAACAATCAGTTCCATAAACGACTAATTCTTTGTAGCCTGTGTTGCTGTTCGCTGGCGAACATACCCATAGCAACTTCTACTCGACAGTGCACGGGGCCTACCTAAGCGGTCGGACCGCGGCCCAGCTGGTGTTGTCGTCGGACGCGCCACAGGAGATAATCTTAGACTGCGAAGATGCTACGGATTTGAGTTCGTGGGTACAGGGGATACGTTTAGAGTGAATGACGCTATTATCGCCTTTTTGGTACAAATGTACGTGAAGTTAACGGGATAGTGAGAGGAGTAAGTTTGTCTAGGTTTATTGCAGCAAGCAGAAAACATGTTAATTCCAGTCATCCACTAATGTCGTTGATAAAGGCAGAGGGAAAAATGTTCGAGTGACTAGAAATAAGATGTTTGCTACATACTTGCTCGAATAAACTTACTGATTTTGAAAGGTTGCATTGGTTTCTGGTGGATGTCCTGTTGATTTCAGCCAGCACTGTGCGTCGTTCTATACCTCACATTGTGTATAGATGCAAATATTTAATTTTTTTATAATGTTTACATACCAAACTCTCTTTAGCCTTACTTAAGTATTAATTTAACTTGTTTGATTAAGATTCGTGTTGAATTTATGGGACTTGAGATACCAATTACGTCAATTGGAAAGACATGTGTGCCCTAACATATTTTATTGATTGAAAATCAATTTCAATTCAACAAGTATCAGTCAATTTTATTAATTCACGGAAAAAATCAATTTTATCCAATTGGCTATCAAAACTTCAAATACCATTCAGTTCATTTTCAGTTTACATACCAGTATTCAATACTGTTATTGTTATTTTCATAGTTTAAATGAAAGCTTTGCTAGTCATTTTTAAAATTTATATATGTACGTTTTAATAAAATAAACAAAAAACTTTGTTACATAATTGCTTCAATCCATTCCAGGTACTCTATACAAAAAGTCACCATCACTATCATAGTAGCAATCGTTTAACTTATATGTACAGCCTCTTTTTAGCTTATCCTTGGGTATTACTATTCTTTCTGGATAGATTAAGTGGCTGTAATCCTTGAAAGTCTTCTTTATTACACTTTTTGAACTTTTTATTTTGGTTATAGCGGACATGTCTTCTTGCGTTAGATTAATTATTTCATTTTCCATGTCTGGTTTCTTTCGGTTCACTAAAAGCACCTTTTCATCTTCACTCAGTTGTTCTCCTTTCAAAACCTTACTTTCTAGGTTACTTTTCAGTTCATTCAATGTAATCAAATACTTCACTTGACCAGTTTTCAATTTTGTTTCATTTCTTCCTGGATCTGCTGAACTTTCACCTATTGCCTTTATTTCAACACTTTTGTTATCAGGCTCTTTGGTCTTTTTCAGCTTCTCATAGCTAGTTATAATCTCTGAGAACTCTCCAGAAACCTTCGGAGTGGCAACTATTTCCGTTCGGTTGTTCGGAGGAACAGCTGGCCTAAAATTTGTCGTTCTGTTAGTAAACTTCTTCAAATGTTGCACTAAATCAGGTGGTAGATCCTTTAACTTTCCTTTATTAAAAGCGTTCCAGTTTTTCTGCACAGATGCGTCATGTGCAGAGATTTTATGTTCGTTCTTCGAGAACGTACCTTTGATAATTTTCTGAAAAATCAAGCCGTCCGTAAGATGAATTGGCAGCACGTCTAACTTACTTTTATGACATCAGGTAAAGCAGGGAAGCTCTCGGAGAGCCTGTCGAGGGTCCACTCCTCCGGATCGGTTGCGTGCAAATATTTGATTTGTTCCTTGTCGCTCCAGGTCAAGAAATTTGGGTACTTCTCCTTGAAATATTTTTGCTTTACGATGTGGTACTTGACTTTCTCTCTCATCACCTCCAGCTCCTCCTGGTACTCTTTATGTGTCTTGTGCACATCCATGAAGTCTGTTTCCAAGTCATCGAAATCATCGAAGTCCAGCTCGCTTGAAGTCGCATTTAGAGCCTTTTTTCGTAGGTTTATCCCGGGATCCTTCCTCGAGGTTTTCGCGTGTCGGATTAGTTGCAAATTTAAACTTATTCGATGGTTGAAAAGGAGTCTCACGTTAAACATTTTTGTAGGTTATATTTATAGTTTCATGATACAAACGAATTTTTGTGTGATCCTAACGGTCGCAGTTACGATGTACTGTGGTTGCTGTTGAAAAGTTTGGTTAAGTAAGTTTTCAAATCAAATACCAATTTAACGGATGCGCCTCCGCGACCAGACAATCCCAAAACGGTGGGGCCGCTGCCACACTGTCTCCTACAGACCTCCATCTGCTGGACAAAAAGAAACTCAAAGATATTATATCGCATGTATTTCCAACACTTGTGAATAAAATAAATATTTCATCAATACAAAACGATTTAAAAGAACAATGAAATAGCACAGTATCACAGTATAAACCATAATACGAAACGTACAAATAAAAAATCACAAACTACCATTAAAACTATCAATCTCTTTTCTGATTGCTTTTAACACCTTGTACAATCTCTCAGTCAGTACCCTACACTCGGCGTCTTCAGTAAGCTCGAAGGACAATTTGAAACAAGTTTTGTACAGTTCAGTCAGCCTGCCGCAATCCTTGTTCGGGGGCGGTTTCGTCGAACAGAGCTTCACCAGTAGCTTAAGGATGTGTTGAAGTCTTAACTTGACGAGTTTCAGCAGAGAGAAGCAAGTGTCGAAGCTCTTCTTCTCCTCGTTCTTGTCTCCAACGTTCTCCTCCTGGATATCAACCTTCTTCTCCACCAGCAGCTTTATCATCTCCTCCAGCTCGAGGATGATGTCCAGGCAGTGCTGAAGGTGCTTGATCTTTGTGTTCAGCATGTTAGTAGCTGGAACAAAAGGAATATACATAAGTGTTACTGAATATTGAAGTACTAAACAAATTATTCCTCGACCAAAGAACTCCATCAAAAAAAAAACTCCTTACTTTCAACAAGATACTCAGACAAGGCGAACCTCTGCATCTGAGCTGTGAAGTAGTTGACCGGATCAGCGCTTTGGAAGTACAACTTGGCTGCCTTCTCATAATTGATCTTCGCTAGCTGTACAATACTCTTACGGTTAGATGAGTCATTGGGCGTCGTCCAGATGTGGCTATGGTAGAGCGAACCGATGCGGTAATGCAAAATGGCGGCACGGTACTGGTACAGCGGATACTTCGGGTTCTCCTCGTTCAGGTCACAGTACTGCAGCGCCTTCAGCAGGATCTCTATCACCTCCTTCTCGGCTTCCGATTTGGTCTGAAACGGATTAATCCAATAAGTAAGTAATAAGTAAGTAAGTAATTTTAGTGTTAGAATAGTTGTTACTATCAAATAGCCAGAATAGCACTTTAATTATTGCATCATAACAAATATGTGTCTTACCAGATAAGAAGGGGGGTTCTCGTGCATGATGGAACTCATAGTGAACAAAGCCGTGGACAGTTCCCACTTGACGGCGTCCCAAACGCCCGGACAAGTATCTCTCTCACCCAAGACCTGAAGAGCCTTCTTGTAGTTAATGAAGGCTTTGTTATAGTGTAACTTCTCTTGAGGCGTAAGTTCTCCTCGGTCGGCGGGAGAATTCGTGTGTGCCAGGAGTCTGTGGAGATGGCCCATGTTAGCATACAACAGGGCCATGTTCGCCTCGTCTTTGACTTTCTCGAAGATTTCCAGACCTCGCAACAGGTAAGGTTCGCCTAGAAAAAGTATCAAGTAATTGTTGGTTTTAAACTAGAGGTAATAATTATGCTCTCATACCTTTTTTACATGTCGCTATGATATCTTCACTGTTTTTCTCCATTTTCGCCATGTTTAAGTAAAAGGAGGCGAGTTCATTGAGACTGTTGCCTAATCGGCGTAAAATGCTCTCGGTTTCAGAAATCTTCAAAGCTACCTCATAGCATTCGATAGCCTTTAACAGCATTTGCTCCACAGTTCTTATGTCATATATGAAAACGCATTTTATATCAGTATCACCGAGGTTGACATTATAGAGCCGTTCGTCTTGCTCGATCTGCTCTGTCATCTTAAGATCCTCTTCTGTATAAGCGTGAAGTTGTTCGCTGTAAAACTGAGACTTGCCTGAAAACCAGAAATATTAAAATCTTGCCATAATAACAGTTAAGACTTACTCCAGAATTGGATCATGCGGATGCAACAGTCCCCAGCACGGCCCAAAAGGCAGTTTTCACGCAAGGCGTTCGAAGTGTACAGCAATTTGTTCATTATAAGTTGGCACCTCGCTAAAAGACCGATGTACCTGAAACCGCCAAGAAGAAACAAGTAAGAACACCAACAATATAAATGAAAAATACTGAACAGAAAGCAAGCATGACTAGAGCATTAGCGAAATGATTATCAGGGAAAATTATATTAACCACAGTATAAACATTCACATTGCTTCCTTCCTTAATAAAGGTTCAAGAGTTGGGTAGCAGACTTGATTGTATCGGACATAATTCAAATGTACCTCAAGCTTGTGCCGTATTTCCCATTCAAAAAGTGATGTTCGGACAACGTGGCGAACACCAGCACGGCCTTCTCGTACAGCAGAGTCTTCAGGTGATCTTTCCAGGAAATGTCGCGGATGTTCTCGCTCCAGGTCGGTAAGGGTTGAGCCTCGTTTTTGGTTCTTGGTAACAGAGCGTTGGCGTTACTGTCGCCCGTCTCTTCATTTCTCTTCTCTTGCTTCTTCTTACGTTCCTTCTTTTTGTTCTTCTTACTGGTCGAAGCCTCTTCATTGAGTTTCGTGTATGGCATCGGTATGGCTTCGAAGGGCTTCGCCATTTTCACCTCTTCCTCTTGCAAGTCTTCTTTCTTTAGATCTGGGAAGTATTTGAGGGTGTCCAGACCTTGAGCAACGTGTAAGATAGCCTGGAAGTTGAATAATACACGCTGAAGTATACACAAACGTTAGAAATTATAACTGTAACTCAAAAATGTAAAACAAATGCATTAACTGAGGGGAGAGGATTCATCAACTACCCCACTGAAGGTGATCAGAGGACAGTCACATTTCCCATCTAATATCTGAACTGAATTATATCAGACACTCATCCATTTCTACTATTCCAACAACACTATATAATATTTCGACATACTTGGAGACACCTTTCCTCCACTCCCCCGACGATCGGCGGTGGAGGCTTATAGTAGTTCTTGAACTTCTCCAACCTATTATTGTCCAACACCAGGGTCTTTGTTGTCTCCTCCTTACTTTCGCTCTCCTGCAGATCATCATCGAAAACGCTCTCGTCGTCCTGCTCGGCCTCTTCCAGGCCCGGATTTTCCGGATTGGTATCGGCTGGAACATACAAGTCTGACAGCATGTACAGAGAGGAGGTCACTATTTCCGGATATTTCTCGGGAGGCAGGAGCTTCAGACAGTTCTTGAGCAGCATCCTTATTGTGCCCGACTGGTGACGGTCCGACGAGTGTTTCATGTTCCTGGCGACTCGGTACAAGAGCATAGCGACCGGGATGGTGAATGGGTTGTGACCCTTTTCAACATCTGTGTCTGAACAGAGGCTAGTCAAGTCGTACAGCTTGATCACCTAGAAATGGGATTGTTGTAAAAAAGGTAAGACAATTAGGGTGCATATTATGTGCATAAATGAACTGCTTGGAGTCATAAGGCATGACTTGGTTCTGTATGCTGTTGGTACATAAGTTACATGCGAGGGCCGGAGGCGACAATATAGTCCAGTGTAAGGAGTTTATATATTCATTGTATGGATTTAACGGAACAAATAAAGCCTATCTACCTTTCTACATTCAATGCTTACATTTAAATACATACCTCCTCATCGGTCCCCTTGAACAACCAGTAGGTGTGACCGGCTTTGGTAGCGTTAGACTTTAGGAAACTCAATATGCTCTGAGCGACGTCTCTTATGAGTTTCGGAGAGAACTTCGAATTGTCCAACCTCGGGAGATCCTCTGTTTTGATCAATTCGTACTTCTGAACTATACCGTTCAAATGATAGCACATGACCACTTCGGGAACGTTTGACATGAGATTGTCCAGCCAGTAATCGATGCCCGTCAGGACGCTGATCGGTTTGCTCATGTCGCGCAGACGAAGGGAGATGCAAGGGTGGGTGCCACCACCGAAGATGGGCATGTCAGTGCCTAAAAGATAATTAAACGCAATTGAACGTGGTAGAAGGGCAAATAATTGTAAAAAAATTAAATAGAAACACCAAAATAGTTATATCTTATGAATGAAACAAATGACAGTAAATATATATCAAAAAGTAATAAATAATAACTTGGTAGTACCCCAGAAAACATAGACTATTAATACATGAGGATGTGCTTATATTTTGCAAATGATAGGACCTAACCAGCAGCAGTCGTATGTTATAGTATATCTAGAAGAATATCATGTTTGCATTCATTTCTGAACGTGACTAAAATTTGACTTAGAACTTATAGATAATTCAGAAACCTTTAAAAACTTCATGCATTACATTCTATATAAAATATCCCTACCGATAAGCATTTCTATGTCCTCGAAGGTCCACAGGAGGTTCCTGTTGAACCCCTGTGACCTGGCTGGCTCGTCAGGGCATGTAGGCTCAGGCTCCGGCAGGACGGGGCCCTGCAGCCGGCGCTCTCCGCTCGCCTGAACGAGCTTGGTGCTCTTCGGACCCTCGTCGGAGTCCGCCGAGGATGAGCTCTGCACCAAGCTGTGGTACAGGAACTTCGACACAAGGCTCTTCTCCTTCAGCGCCTCTCTACGACGACTCTTGATGTACAAGTTCTTATCTTCCTCGTAGGTCGCCCGGTGATTGATGTTCTCGAAGAAGAATTTTTTAAGCCACTCCCATTCGGTTTCGGCCGTCTTCAAGAGATGCTTGTAGATGTCAAAGTCATCGATGAGAAGGGTGTTCTCGATCCTGTGGACCATCATGCTGATGTGGCTCTTGCAGTAGGGAATCTTCAGGAGCTTTTTGATGTTTTCTGCGTCGGAGACAACATCGACCTCACCGATGCAGTCAGGGAACATGTGGGCCATACGGAAACTGAAAAAGTATTTAGAAGTGAACGGTGCTTCTATTTATTTACAATGGGCCAAACAGAGAAATACACAAGTACATCATACAAAAGAATTATGAACACAACAAAATAAGAACAGCTCGATGAATGAGAGGTAAAGTAAAGTGAACAGTGGTTAGATCACAAGGGCGTTGTGAGACAACAAGGAGACTATTTTACCCAATTGATTTGTCGCCTTCGAGTTGTGTTACCATACCTTCCAAATTAGTTATTTCTAATGTTCCCCTCTCTTACCTGGAGAAACCTTTGGGGTGTGTGAGGACGTGTTGCAGTCCATAGGAATCCGCTGAACTGCTCAGCCAGTTGGATGGGGGCATATTCAGATCGGTGTTACATTGCAATTCCGTAAACTGTGCGGGTTTAGGCAGGGAGTATTTGACTATAGCTCTCGATTTGATCTCCTCGTGTTCTGGCTCCGGCCGGTCTTTCTTCTCGTTTTCCTCCATTCCTTTAGATTTTCTTTTTATATCGAATCACCAGACCACAAAAATACTGTACATTTGACCACCAACTACTATTTAACCTCGAAAGGTAAACGTCAATACACAAAACATATACATTACCCCACTACCAATCTCTGGTTTCTTTTCCAGATACTTCTAGAATGTTCTAGCCAATGAAATGTAGCGGTTTAGTCACGTGATCAATTTTATAAAATACAAATGTTTTCCACTTTCAAGTCACTGTTGTTAATTTAGTGAGAGTAAAAAAAAGCAAGAGAGTTGATCGACAACACGTAAAGTAAGTTCATAAATAAGCGGAGATGCTCCTAAAATCATATAAAGATTTGAGAAGGGTAAACAGATTTGTAAAGGAAAATTTTCTTGGGCTGCATACAGCGAATTTAAACCCCTTGGGTAGAAACAAGTTTTTATTCAGTGATCTTACTTATTAAAAATAAATGTATTATCCTACAATTAGATCAAATCAATAAACCACAGAAATATAATAAAAAGATCATTTCTCCGTCAGGCCTGCGGTGGATCATTCCCCGCTATCCCTGGCGTTCATGAAGATAACATCCTCTGCCGCTATGGCGGTGGTACTCTTCTGCGTACCGTCCTCACTCTTTATCTCCCCGTAGGTGATCCGGCCCGTGACGAGCACCCTGTGCCCCTTCTTCAGGTAGTTCCAGATCGTCTCACGGAGACCGGGCTTGAAACAGACGACTCGGTGCCACTCGGTCCTCTGCAGAAACTCCCCCGATTGGTACCGGTAATTCGTGTGAGTCGCCATGGAGAACACCGCGATCGGGTGGTCATCGGTGCCCCTCTTCTGCGGGTCGGCCCCGACCCGGCCGAGTAGCGTCACGGAGTTCATCGCTGCGAGAGGAACGAGACCATTTCGTTGATTCAAAGGTAATGTTTTGGGTTTTGCTTACTTTTCTCTATTCGGTGAGGTTCTTGGGTGGAGGTGGAGGAGCTCGAGGCGCATCTTGCGAAGCCCTTGAGACCGCCTTCTCTTAATTGACGGGCGCTCGGTAGATACTTGATGATCTGAAAAACGAGTAACTTAATATAGAGTGAAGAGCAAACGAGATTTTTACTTTTGAACAAAGCATTTTTCCGGTATGATTTGAGGTTAGGTTTGTTCCTTGTTACTGGTAGTGCTCGTACCGTTGGTTGCCTATGTCGTTGGAGGCATAAATTGGAGGCTCAGATCCATTATGATTATAATATTATGTTGGGTAATCTGTTGTAAAAATCCGACATGTGTTGTAATTTCTTTTCGTATATGCCTTATTTTGTTTTTCTAAGTGTTCCAATGCAAATGACTCGCGCAAGCATAGTAGAGAACATGCGTTTCAAATTGTCGGTTACAGTTCGCAAACGGTTTCTTGTAAGTGTTATTTCTGAGAGGATTTAGGCTCAGATGTTAATGAAGATATGTAAAGTTGGTCAGTAACATTTTAAATTGAATAACTGTGTAAGCATAATGTGAATTGACCTTATATAATTTTAGAAACCGTTCTTCTAAAATATAGCAAACAAGTATTCTTTGGGGATCTTAGAGTTTATAGATGTGGCAAACCATTTAGGAAAGAATATGTAGACAGTTCTAATTTTAAAAATCAACCAATGACATGGTACAAACGGTACAGCGCTGAGGCCTGTGGATGGGATCAGCTCCTATTAAAATTTCATACTAAAGGGACTGCTTGGAATAAACCCCACATTTACTTTTGGGGCATCTTCTGTATATCCTATAGAAGTTGAAGTTGTGTTATTATTCTTGATTTTTCCTTTGCAAAAGAAACTTGCACTTCACATTTTTACTGGAATATTTGAATGCCAGGTATCTGTTCGAACATAGCAACGTTGATTGGCGCTTTACTCGGGAGATGTCGCGACGACGTAAATTTTCAGGTCGGTAAAAGGTTGCGAATTCACAGTCACAAATCCGAGATAGTTCACGGTGTCCCTAATAGATGCCGCCGCATCCGGCACATTCTCGACCAATTAGCGGCCCGGAACGGATCTGTTGGTCGCTTCGCCGTGTCAGTCCTGTTTCGCGCACGAAGACTGTCGCATACGGCAAAGGTGGCGGAGGAGAGTCGTGTGTGCGTGTGTTTTTGTGTGTGTCTCCCTTTCCTCACTCGGTTCGCACGTTTTTACATGTTTCCTCTCCCGGAGACTGTAGTCACGGTACCGAGTGGACATCCCCCTAGGGCCGACGAGGAGTGCGCGCGCGTTGTCCGTTAAATATGTAAAAGGTGGTGCGCGTCGCTGGGCTTCCTGAAAAAATCGCGAAAAATAAAACGCACGCGAGATCCTCTTCCGAAATCGTCCGTTTTCCGGCAGCTGTCGTGGAACAGGTATAGAAAGGGAAGCGAAAGAGACAGAGAGAGAAAACCTGACTGTCAGACACTTCTCTCCCCTTTATTGTTATAACTTTCGTGTATTTACCGAGATAAGAGAGAACACGAGTGTGCGAAAATGTTGGGATATACCACATCGAGGGACGGGCTCTTGCAGCTGGAGGAGGACGTCCTGTCTTCGGTCGTGCAGAAGGAGTCTATCTCGGGGGTGTACGATGTCGACAAAACACCGCTCGGCAGGTAAGGACGACCTCTGTACATTTTTCTACCGAATCCTGCCCCATAAACGGCGTAGATCCGATAAGATAACGCGCTTCTAGTCGCCGTCATTAACAGCACTTTGTGCCCACAGAATTCCGCAAACGATCAAAATTGTATCACGTAATCAATTCCCATTCATAAGAGATGGGTTCGTTTTTGATTCCCGAACTGAATCCCGTCGGAATCAGTTCGGGACTACTGATTTTTGTTTTGAGGCCCCAAATTTTGGGACCATGCATTAGTCCAGGAACTATTCGAAATTGCTGTTGGGGGTTGTTCCAAAAGTGTACTTGGACAGACGAAGCCAATTTTATTTAAATCGTGGTTTGTTTTACCAGCATTTTTGGGGAACTGTTGGACAGCCCTGATTTGCTCTGAGGTGTCCATCGGATATTTTTATGAACAAAGCTTGTATGACTATTTGTCATACACCTGTTAGAACAAGCCTAATTGACTCTGAGAAAGTATGCTACTTGAGGTATTTTACTTTGAATCTGGAATTTTTCACAGATTCTAATGAATCAGAGCTACCAATAGTGCAGGCGGATTAACACTAAAAGTACTAAGTTTGTGGATTAATTTCTAATTGGATGAGCTGAGTTGTAGAACATAGGAAAAGGTAGAAGAAGCATAGAAAGCAGGAACAGAAATTTATCACTTAGATGTTTGCAGTTGTACAAGGGTGGGGGTGGGAAAGTATCAAATTTTTAACTGAAATAAAACTGAAATTTGAACAAGATTCTTGGATTTGTCCCAAATAAGTTCTAACCAATGACGCTTTGTTTTGAATTCCTCCACACTTTCATTCACTCTAGCTGCTTATGGATTCTTATATGAACAAGGCTTGTATGACATCAAGTATTTAACTTTTACTCTGAATCAGGAAATGTTGTCCTTTTTTTGGCACTTACATAGTTTTAAAATTAATACAAGTGTCAGAAAATTCGTTCTACTGATCAAGGAACAAGCTTTGTCCCAACAGAGGTATCCATTGTTTTAAATTCAATCAAATTCCGTACGCTCATGCTTTTGGGATGTTATATGAACATAGCCTTTGTATCATACCAGAATACCAAGTAGGAAATTTTCTTAGAAGAAATTCCAACTTCCAATTCGTTCAATTAGTCAAGGAACAAGCCAATTAGATTTGCCCGGCGGGATTCAAACCATGGAGACGTTTTGTTTTGAATTCAGCCACATTTACTACACATTCTCATTGGCCCTGACTACTTACGGAATCATTTATAAACAAAGTGAACGTATGCTTGGTGGAACAAGTTTAAATATTTGACTTGAACTTTGGATTTAGAATTTTTCGTGGATTCTAATGACTCGGAAATTTCGATAACGTCTATAGGAATGTTAAAATTTTAAAATCCTGCCCGGGTAGTAAGTACAGCGAAAATAGTTTATTCTAGTTTGGGCGATAGTCACTTGAACATAGATTAATTTGGCGTTTTTTTAGAGGATACACAGTCGTCCGAAATCATGCCCGTCATCATTTTTCAATGGTTTTTTTACAAAAAAATCCTGTTGTTGCAAAAAACAACTGAAAAAATTTGACAAAAAATGTATTCTCAAATCTTTCAGTAAATATGTGTTAGTACAGTCACTGAAGATAAAAATATGGTATGGTACCTTCGAATTTTTTGAACCTTCATAGATTTTCATGAATCTGAATTCATTGAATGCATTTTTTTCATGAAAAATCATGTTCAATCGTTTATAACTCAAAAAATATTGACTTATCAAAAACATTTATATAGCAAAAGTTACTTAGAATTAAAAGCCCAAGTCGATACTATGTCACTTTTGTTACTTGAGACACCCTTTAAATACTCACCAATTTTCATGCAAATCGATGAAGGTTTAAAAAATTCGGAGGTTTAATTCTTCAGTGACTGTACTTACAGAATCCTACTGTAGAATACATAGGGGTGCATTTCGGTTTTAGACCACGTAGGAATTTTATAACGTCCAAAATATACAATAAAATTGTTTTCTAAATATAATTTCGTGATAATTATATAAATTTCAAAATTTCAGCAATTTCTATTTCTCAAAGTGATAATTTGAGAAATTCACTTTGAAAAATTGGCTGCTAACTTCACACCGGTTAAGGAATTTTCACCTTCGTTAAATCCAATTATCTTCATATTTCATGAATGAAAAAACACATAATTACGGTTATGAGCTTTTACTACTCGTAAATCTCTGGATTTAAATGGACATTTCTTACAAAAATGGCAAACGGTGTTAAAATGGCTCGATTCCTTTAACTTTTTAAGCTAAATATTTCTAAATAATTCTGTAACAGTTAATCAAAAAAGTCGAACATCGATAATGAATGAAAATATCGTTTATCTTATCCCATACTCGATTATCTGTTATTATCTTTGGTGACGATTTATTTTGAGGGACTTTGTACCTACAGTTATCAGTTTAGCTAATCTCCCTGTAAAAGCAAACTTAGTTTCCGCTTTAGCCGGTTTATTCGCAAATTTTACTAACTGAACGTTCAGCAAATTATCGTTATTACACGGTCTGTCACTTCAAAAAATTAATTACCGAGATATGAGGAGGCTGGAACGTGCAATTTGCTCCGAATTTTCCTCGAGCCATTACAAGTCGAACGTAATGAGAATCGGTCCCCAGAAGGCTATTACAAGCGTTACAAGAGAAAGTAGGCTAGTAGTTAAGTCTCGTACGCGATCCGATATTACCGCAAAATTATAATATTGTTTGTTTTTGCCCAAGGATTTTTCTGCGCTCGATCGGAATATTTTTAAAAATCGAATTTGTCGAATTATTATTATTATTGAGTCGATAATTCGACGGAAATCTCCATATAGAGTCGACTAATGAGTCTACCTACGAGCCTCCATCTAATTGCGATTGCGCAATATTACTCACCGATTATTCAGAAGTGACTAAAAGTTATTTCCAAATAACTTCGCCTTGGAGCGAAGTATGCCATGTGTCAGGGGTTGTTTCGAAAGTAAATACGATAATAAAATGTGTATTAATTTATTACCAATGTGTACTGATATATTGCGCCCAAAACGATTTTATTGCTCCACCCCTTTCCGAGGTAAAACGGATAATCCGGCTTAATACTTAAGGCAGGTCATCCACCTTGTATCTCCGGAACCAATGAAGATGCAACCATTTACCAAACGTCATATTTTATTGCTGACGATAGGGGCAATTTGCAATTTCCCAAAACCATCTCTAGCAGATTTCTTACCCCCCGAAATATCTCGGAAGACATTTTCTTTGCAAGTCAAATCGTGAATTTATTGCTTTTGAAAGATTTCTTATTTAAGTGGTCAAAAGTGGTTGTCATAATATTTTTAACGAAATAAACAAAATAAATATTTTAAAAAAATGACCGGGGATTGGGTGAAGGCCGGGTGTTAGTACAATCACCCTACATCAAATTTTGTCGAAGTAATTCATTGGCATACTTAGTGGAACCTTTTAATAATGGGAAACATTGCAATAAATAATTTCTAAATATATACAGTGTCAATTTTGATATACATGTTTTAATATATAGGTAATTCTCTGGAATTTTATAGATGAAAATTTTTTTTCTCTTCATGTAAATAACCGAAAATTGTTCATTTACATGAAATACATGTCCCTGATTACTTTCAGATTTTTTAAAGAAGATTTGTCAATTTTACACGAGCTTGAAAATGACGATTTTACATTTTTATTGATTTGTTTGACATTTTTCAAAAAATTTCTTAAAATGAAGAATTCATTTCAACGTTATGATGATTCTAATAAATGTACTAAATGAAAAGTACCAAAATAGTAAAAACAAATTGACGCTTTCTTGCATCTTTTCTTAAAACACTTATTACTTTGGTTCAGATCGTTGAAAACGCGTTTAAATGATTAAAATGAAGGTCTTAACAATGATTTTATGGACTTTATAGATGTGGTACTTTGATTCAACGTGTAAGTTTCAAAGTAAAGTAATAAAAACAACCATATTTTCATAAATCGTTATACTTTTATCATTTTTTGTTTTGATATCATTAAAAAAGAACACCCTTCATAAAAAATTTTTTGACTATTTGAACTACAGTTATGAGTTTTCAGAAAAGATGCAAACAACATTAATTTGCTTTGATCGTTTTGGTACTTTTCATTTGGTACAATATTAAAACAGTCATAACTTTGATTAGAGGCCACCTAAAAACTTCTATAAAACGTAGGATTTTTGATGAACTTTGTCTCTTAATTTAAGAAACTTTATAATTCAGCTTTCAGTTAATGAAAAAACAGCAAAGGAATGTTTTTTGAAATCTTTTGTAAATGAATCTCAAGATATTTTGATTTCTGTAGAACAAAAATCGACCCTGTCCCTCCGAAACCTTTACGATACGTTTGATCCCATTAAAAGCTATCTACATGGATTTTGGGTTAGCGAAAAACCCAATCGGATTTTCAAAATATTTTTGGCTATTATTTCTGCGAATCTCGAAACTATGAAGTATAAAATACTCTGTATTGTTTTGTACCATTTTTTTCTGGAAGTTTGAAAAATATAATGGAAAATCCATGGATTCTTCATATCAAAAGTTTTTTAAAAAAGTCAAAACTTGGAGAAAACGCAAAATCGTCGTTTTTGAGCTCGTGTAAAATTGAAAAATGTTCGTTTTTTCGAAAAAATAGCAATAAATTATCCATGCTTTGATGTGCAAAGAAAATGTCTTCGGATATATCTCGAGGGGTGAGGAATCTATTAGGGGTTGAAGGGGTGATTTTGGGAAATCGCAATTTGCCTATATCGTCAGCAATAAAATAGACGTTTGGTAAATGTTTGCATCTTCATTGGTTCCTGAGATATAGGGTGACCTGACTTAGTAGTATTAAGCTAGATTATTCCCTTTACCTCGGAAAGGGGTGGAGCAATAAAATCTTTTTCGGCGCAATAAATTAGCAATAAAATGTAGTGCTATAAAGAATGCGGACTTATGAATTGAATGACCTGCCTCAATAGACATAATAATAAGATCGCTTTAGTTCACAATCAATGGATTGCGGCACCGATCAACTGTCAGAGTCAGAGTTTCTACCAAAGTCGCAACTTAACTTGCGTTTCCTCTCCACTACTCCCCGATTTACGGTTACCGCTTCCTGCGAGCAAACTGAGATTCCTGCGTAATCTATCGTATCCTGCGCTAACGCGGATTCCTAAAATAAAAGCGCAACGTGTCGATTATCATAAAATTGAAGTAATGGTTACGCGCGCATATTCTCGTTCTTCCTCCGAGACGGCGGCACACGTAAGGAAAAGAGAATAATCGCGCGAGAGAGGAGGAAATCGGTGCAATAAGTGACTAGTTGCGACACTCACCACAATGGTCTCTCACATAATAACGATAATAATGAAGGCGATGAGGTTATTCCGAGGATTGTTAAATGGGAGACGTAACGTAACAATAATTCGACACGTAAGGTTTTACACGAACGCTCAGTGGGAAAGAATGATTTCGGACTGATTCATGCGAATCGCGGGGATCGATTGCGTCGATTTTTTTTTTTTCATTTAATGCGGTGGCGTCTATTAATAGGTCGGAAGAGGTAAAATTGTGTAAGGAAGTTGTGAAATTTTCGGAAACGATCTCCACTTCCTCCTCTAAAAATAGTGTCTAAACAATGTAATAACTCATAGATTTTCTCCAATAATGGTGATACGATTTTGTGCAAAATGCATATTTTATAAAACAGCAAAGGTGTATAATTTGGACGTTTTTTAATTTGTTTGAAATCTCCTTAATACTTCTCGAAATTAGATGGACACTCGTTTTTAAATAAAATTCGAAATGTAGATACATCCTGGTCACCTGAACCGAAATGATGACGTCATATATATGCCTACATCACCGAGGAGTAGACATAACATACAACGTTTATTCGAAGATTTAAATTCGCGCGCCTATTTTATGTTGGCAACAACGAGCGATGTTGCCGTTTCCACCCCGGACCGGCGGTTCGATTTAAATCTGAGTGTTCGTTTACATTATAGTTCATCGGTTTTAACTTCAAAGTTTGAATTAAGTACATTTACCAATCGGCCTCGTAGAGGAAAATCACCGAGGACCTTTCAGCATCCAAAACTGTCTGAATTTTTTCTTTCAGCCTTTTCTCAGCTTTCGACAATTAACGACTCGAGGTAATTTCGTTAGATCAGCTTTCTTTTGTCGCGTTTCAATTGCATTTCAATATTCCGCCGTGGCGATGAATCCGAATCGTGATTTATCTCGTCTTTGTTCGCCGAATACGAAAAAAGGTGTCTAAGTTGACGTATTCTGTGATAAATCGTTATTTTACGTCGACGCGCGATGGTGATTCACGACAAACGCGTTCAATTAAAGGCCAACCGTTGTTGTCTTGAAAAAAAAATTACGTCAATTGTTAATGGGCATGTAATATCGACGTGGACGATTGCGATTGTGATACAATGCGTTGTTTAATTATTAATCACGATCTTTTGTGCAAAAATGATAATCGAGAGGTACGAGGGTTGCATACTTTTCTATACTAGAGTACATGGGAGGGTATATGCTCATAAGTAGGGCTGGGCAAACATGCCGTAAAAATTGGCCTTTTTATGCATTTTCTATGCCATATTTTATGGAACTAAACTTTAACGAATTTGGGCGCTCCGTAATTTACCTACGTCATCTCTCAAAAAATGTATTTCGTTTTTTAACGATATCCCTGTTCCCTTTTGAGCCACTTTGTAGGGAATTTCATTAGCTATAAGATCACGTAAATCCCAAAATTCTTAGGTCCTTACATTCAGAGAGTTTTAAGGTTAAAAGGCTAAAAAAGCCTGCAAATGCAACTTCTAAACGGCCATATCTCGTACCAAAAAAAAGCAAAATTTTCAATGAAAAAAAGCTAAAAACAATTTAGCATTTTACAATGTAAATTCTTTGAATAAGTTTACGTCAAATCAAAAATTACCCGCTAAGAGTCATAACTGGCCTAATATGAGCTGCAACATAAAAGAAAAACACTCTTTTTAGATATTTTTCGTCACGAATAATTCGAAACGTGTTGGGTCACCTAAAAAGTCTTTAGTCTTCATTTTTTTTTGCTTAAAATATGTTTAATTTTCGATTCTCGGAGTTTTTTCCACTTTGTTAGTCAGTTTCTACGAAATTAATTAACAAAAAGTTGCAAATTATACCATTTCGATTATAGGAATCATAAAAATCATGGGAATTCGTTTGGTCCACTTTGGGAATTTAGGGGTGGTTTTTACGAAAAAGGGTGATTTTTAAAAAACTACGAATTATGACACTATTTTCGAGGATGTAAAATGGTTAAATAGGCGTTAAGAAAACTATCTAGCCTAAGTATTGTTCCTTTCATGGCTTTCTCACCTTTTCGGTATCCATTGATATAATTGATTGATAATTGATCGATATAACGTAATGTAAATATATTTTAGTCTGTTCCATGGTTTAAAACGTTTCATAAAAATTAGAACTGCCTTTAAACATAGCTGAAATACTAGATTATGACACAGATATGTAGTAATGTAGCGAGATTTTTTTATTGATCCAATTTAAAATATCTGTTGAAATTGACCTTAATGATCAATAAAACTGTTCAAGATTGTGATTTAGCAAGAATTTTAGAATTAATTTCGGTCCATAGTCGTTTCAGTTATATTTTTGTTGATGGAAATTTTATTTTTCTGTTATATAGCGTGTTATTAAAAATTACAAAAATTAATTCACGCAATATTAAGGCAGGCGTACTTTTACCATTACAAGCAAATCGCGTGCAAGCGATTTGTTATTGATTATAATTGAACGTGCTGTATATCCGACCACAATTTTCAATATGCAATTATACCTTTCACTCGTTTCAATTTCGCAGATCCTTTTAAACCTTTTGAAGTCTTAAATACTTCTTTGCGATGACTGTCCAAATGTGTCAATAATTGCAGTGTCATTTATGGTTAGGTTTTGATTTGGTACGTGTTTTAGTAGGGTTAACTCAAGGAGCGTGATTATTAAACGAAGCAAATCGCTATTTGTTCCCAATCATTAATGAGCAATTTTTGTATAACTACACATCATCTTCCTAAAATTGAATTTATGGAATTTAAAAAAAATGTGATGATCTACCCTTTGATAGTTGTTTCACCCTGTAAAAGGACACTTTTACGTGGAACTGGTAATGAAGATTAAGAGTGTTGTTGAGTTTTTGGCGCCGGTCATTACGAATCTAATCTCAAATTTTCAAAATTCAAGATGGCGGATATAATGCAGCAGAGGTCCAATCAAAAATTTGAAATTATCAAGTGAAAAAATATGGCCGCATTTTACGTCGCATTTGAGTTAAGAAAAGACAAAAGGTAATTTTTCGTTCAAATAGGAAGTTTCCTAATATCTAAGGGGAAAAATCCACGTTATTCTTCTTGTTCTTACAAAATACTAACCTGGAATAACAATTAATGTAATCCAACTCTGTACTATTTTTGGGTATTATATCTCTTGAGGGGATTAAAGTGAGGCGGAGGTCAACCCCCCTCGAAGCTTCTTATTAAGGCAAACCATTTATCTATCGGTGAATTATAATCCCTTAATTGAGGGGGCAAGTCGATAAAGGTGTTACGTTATAAAATGTTAATTCTGAGTAATCAAATAACTCGAAAACGATGCAAAATTTCAAAAAGAATTACTCTGGTCTTCTTTGTAGGAAATTGAATTTCCTATCAAAATACAGTGGTTAAAAAATTCAAAAAAAATTTTATTTGCTGAAAAAATTGAAGAAACAATCCAAAAATTCAAAATTTCGAAATTTTTTAAATAACTACCCGTAACTTTTTAGTGAGTGGAGATAGGTATGGGTATCGCTTTTGAGAAAAAATTAGAGTTTATTACTTTCAAAATGCGAGGTCGATGGACTTTCTAAAAATGAAAATTGATCAAGATACATTGTCTCAAAGTTGACGTATTTTTGTCATTTTTTCGATTGTCTATTACGTAATTTTTATATTCATTTCCAATAAATAACTTATTTATGTTAATAAACAACCAATCGTACATTAATTTACTCATCTAGGATAAAGGGTTGAGGCGACAGGGTTGAAAATATGCGCAAAATGGTTCCCCCTCGAAATAAAAAATGGACGTGTCTCTCCAATTTTTATAACTATCGTTAGTTCTAAATTTAATCCCGATTGAAAGTTTCTAAATCGTCAGCCGGTATATTTTTCCTCAAAAATTGAAATCTTCCCTCTTGTCTTGATGATGGAACTAAACTTTCCCCTTTTGTGCAATCAGTTTTCTACTTACTTCCACCCTCATTTATAATCTACTCGTTATGATTCAAGGACTATTCCGGTTGATTTCTATCGATCGACGATCGATTATGTGCTTTTCCCCAATTTCGATCCGCCTAGATTTTCCGTTTTCGATGGTAATTTTCTAAAGTGCGGTTATTACGGTCCGTCGCGTTTCAATAATAGTAATGATAATAATGTCGGTGGTTGTCGTTACATTTGCATTCACTTTTGAGTCCCGAAAGGCAGGGAAAAACCGATTTGCTTTCACTTCGCCGCCGAAGCCATCTCGACGTTGATGGCGGCCCAAATATGGCGCGTCTTAAATCCGGTCATTAACGAGATTTCCAGCGGGGATCGTCGCAGAACCGCCGCTACACACGGTCGGAGAAATTGTGTTAACCGAGGACGGATTTGGGGTACCCGTTTTCTATCGATTTTCCTGAAAAATTCCCGTGGTCGCCGTCGTGCGAGACCGACGCGAAGCAAGAAGGATAAGAAGAAGAGAGTAAGTAGGTACGATAAAATATCGAAGCAACGGAGCGTATCTTCTCACAAAGACATTCCAGGGAAGGACGAGAGCGATCTGCAAGAACGTTCCACCGCGTTACCGAGAGCCCGCTCGGTTATTGACTCTTGAAATAAACCAGAAAAAATTGCCTTCTCCTCTCGAACGGTTTCTCTCTCTTTATTTCGTTATTTTGCCGTTCGCGGGACGTCCCCGCGTCCATTTTTTATATCGAATATCTGGCACGAGAGTCGATCACTCTCTCATTAGCCCAGTTCGTTGAGCAAAAAAGTTGTTTTTGGTAGATGGAATTTTACGGCAGACCAGCATACGGACTAAGAAACTTTGCTTAAAATGGCTCAAAGATGATGAAAATTCGAAATTGAGGCAAATCTGAGCTTTTGCGTTTCTTTTTAAACAATAGAAATAGGTCGTTTCCCGTTTTTCGGACTTTTTTCCATTTTTTTCCTCCTTTAGGGTTGATTTTTTTTCCATTAAATAATCTAATTTCATTCAATTTTTATATCATATGACAGTTTTTAGTACCATTTAGATTTTAGCCTAGCTTATAGAGCAATAAAAAAGCTGTTTTGGTAGATAAAATTTAACAGCAGACGAACCAAAAAAATTTGTTTAAAATAGATCCGAGATGATGAATACCAAAAATCTAGACAAATCTGAGCTTTTACGGTTTTTTTAAACAATAAAAATTAGAAAAACAGATCGTTTTCCGTTTTTTCACCATAACGTGAAAATTATTGACGGAAATGCAATACGTTGTAGAGACGATTTGTAGAGAATTAAAAAACCTTCAAAATCAGCGTTTCTAAAAGGTGATCGGAGCATTTTTTACAGAGAAAACTTGGAAAAACCGTTAAAGTAGTCCCATTTTCAAAAATTCACAACTTTGCCCAGTTTAAAGCTGAAGAGCTAATTTTGCGTGAAATGTTTGGTTATTATGTCTACTTTAAGTATGCAAAAGTTGGATGCAGTCAGATGAACAGTTTCTGCGCAATTACGTTATTAACAAAATATACTGAAATCTTGCAAAATTCGGCGTATTAACTGAGATGGGCCGATTTTAATTTTTCAAACGGTTTTTGAAATTTTTGAAAGTCTACAACTTGGCTATCTCGGATTTTCACATATGTTTGGAGAAAAGTGAGAAAATGGCCTCAAACGTTGCGCGAACGCACGATTTCGCATTTTGAGCTGGGTGGTCGCAAGTGGAATTTTGCAAATATTATTACACCTACAGCGCATGTTGTTTAAACATTGGAATAGTCATGTCATAAGGGGAGTTTCATTAATTTTAAATTAATTTTTGCAAACTTAGAGTAATAACAAGAAATACCCAAATTTAACGTATTTTTGTAATAACTTTTTCATTATTTTTATCCTATTTGAATTCTCCAATTCTCATTTTTTGAATGTTTCTGCGCACCTATCACATGTGCATTTTTCTCTGAAATAAATAAATTTTCTCAGAAACCTGGTTTCACCAAAATTACCCTCTTTTTCCCAGAATTTCGATCAGTTTAAGGAGAATATCCAACTGTATAGATTAACCGAGTTCTTCTAGGAACTTAAAGGTCGTAAAAATATTTTCGGGCTACCCCCTGGCATCAAAATATAACTGGAATTCTAATAGATTTAAGGAGAACACCGTTAAAAAGAACTTGGGATAGCGAGAGACAGATTCTACGAATTTCAAGCTCTTAAAAACGATTTCTTTTGAGAGAATTCTCTGGAATTCTCTTGAGTTTAATGGGAACTGTAAAAATAATTCTCGGGCATTTATTTTGACCCATATTTTAAACAATGCCGGGTATCTTTTTCCTGGAATTCCGGCCGATTTAAGAAGAATCGTTCGAACATTTCTGGAATTACCCCGTTATTGGAAATACTGGAGACTTAGTAAAATATAAATTTAAAGGATCATCTATTTTTTTTATACACACCATTTAAATAATCTAAATTTTCATCTTAAACGTTAAATACATTAAAATAAAAATATGTTGTTTATTTAATAAAAATTCATTTTTTTGTATGAGCATTAATTAACGACCCATCTGAATAAAGACGGATTAAATCAATACTCAAAAGTGACTGACATTTTTTGAATAAATTTCATGTGTATGTCTCTTCTTTTTTTGGAAATTTTTCTTAATGTAATATTAGAAAAAAAATTAAGAAAATTGCGAGAACAATTAATAAACAAAAACTTAAAAAGCGCTCGTTAAAATAAAATTATCTTTTAGATAAGAATTACTAATTAGATAATAACTTGTTCCTCCTGACCGTTAAAATGTTTAATGAAACCGTTAGCTCTTGTATTAAAATTTTCAATATAACTCTTGAATTTAATTCAAAGCATAACTGAAATAGCTCGACTGATCTTCTATAATAATTAATGAGTGAATCATAGTGTAAAGAAATTAATAAGTATCCTGTTAATTATTTTCGCGGTTATCGTAAGCAGTCCCTGCATTTTTACATGTTTTTCAATAATTGTGTAAGGGCCACCAGGTATAGCAATGTCGGCACAAAAAGTATATGTATATAATAAATTACATAGTCGCTTAATAGTTCCATTCGAGACTTACTACCCGTATCTTTGTTTATTAAGTTATTTTACAGGCCAACGCGACTTACAGTTATAAAAGTAATCTCATTTCACGGAGATTAATTGGCATGGGAACCCGTCGTAGTCGACGATACTCATTAGGCCGTCCGTTAAACAAATCTACCGTACGAAATTACACGCAAAACGTTTTCCTACGACAACGAAACGTACACTCGCGAACACTTAATCAACGTTTAATTAGTGATCATCGCAATTTTTGTTAAACGTTCAATTCTACCGTTTAACTCTCGACAATGAAAGCGGCTACGTAACGCCTGCTCGGTACTTAATTATTAGTTGTTGCTGATTAACTAATTTCTGGTCATCGGGTCTTGCTTACGTTTCCCGTTACGTAACGTGTAGGATCGTCGCAGTCGCTACGCATGAAAGTGAGATAAAACGGTCGAAATTAAATCACGTTCCCATCGATTGATTTGCCGGCGAATTTATCGCTCCACATGGTTAATCGATCGAAAATTTATAACAAACACATCTAATTTTTCAAAAAAGTGGTATTTTTTAGTAAGAATTTCGAATTTGGCCCAATTTTTTTTTAAGTTTCTGAGCTAAAATTTATCGAACATGTAGGTTCATATTCTAGGTGTTACAATGTTATGGGTGTCCTGAAATTTGCAGATAGGTAGGATGATTATTTTTTGAGTTATCAAAAAATGCGCCCGCAGTCTCAAAAAATTATTTTTCGAGAAAAACGCGCTTAAAGTTTGGGCAATCAAGTCACAGACTAATCGGCAATTTTTTTACTACAAGACAGTACAAACCAAAATAAAATGCGAGGGAAAGACGCTCGGAGCGTCGATTCAAATGGTTAAGAATGGGGCTAAGGGATAATAATGGGAGCGCGTCTCAAGGGTGCGCGCAGGTGCAGCGACCGCGCAACGCATATTACGTTATAATTTGAAAACTACTTAAGATATCGCTCTGAAATTTTTCTAACATATTCTACATGACATTTGGGATATTCTGAGCCAATAAAAAAAATCGATTTTTACATGTACGTCCCCCCTTAAGGGTGCGTTGTGGTCGAGAAAGTTTGGATGCACGCAGCTTCGCTTAGGACTAAGTGTGAAGGTCTAAATTTTTGGATTTCAGTATGGCCGGTATGTTTCCTGTCTGCAGTACGTAGTGGGGGACATGTAGGCAGTCAGATTTTTGTGTATTTGTGCCTTAGGAATTGTGGGTGTTCGATTTATATCGTCGAGTAAAATATCAATGAATATGAAAATATCAATTCAATATCGCCAATATCGCCGCCTGAAAACTATATTTGTTCATATTAACGCACAACATAGGTGATATTGATTGTATAATCGATTAGCCCACGTGAATTACAATACAATAAATACTCTACTAATAGATTGTCCCACGGTTTTGGTACACCTTGTAATCCGCTGTTACGTATTACGTTTTAGCGATAAGCGGTGATCGTTTAATTGATTACATCGTTGAAATTAATCATCTATTAGACATTACGGTAATGCGATATGTTTGTAACTGTATCGAGTGTCGCCGCGGAAGGTCGGATTTAATTCGCGACTCCTAATCGGTCACAATGGCGTTAAATTCATAAATCAGGATGAATAAGGGGACTACGTCGAAAGGGGATAGGATCTCCGGTAATTTATAGATCGTACGTTGTCGAGAAATTGCATGCATATTTATGAACGTACTTGAGAGACTAAGCTTGTACGTTATGTTAGATTAGCAGGAAGTTTATAGTTTCAGTGGATTTTCATAGCGATTTCTGTATTACCTTTCGAGTTTGTGGTAACAAAACGGTTCTTTATTGTAAAATTTTACCGTGAAACGCCGAGTGGTTATTTACAATAAAGAATTGTAAAAAGACGATTTACTCTTGAAGCTAACGGTAGTTAATTGCCATAAATACTTCATGACACTTTTTATAGGCAAAAAGCTATTACACAATTAGAAAGTGGAAAATCCGTTAATCTCCTACTGCGAAAAGTAAGTAATTATTCATTTATTTCGTATTACCACAAACATAAATGGTAAATTGCAATTTCTTGCGAGAATAAATGACTGAAAGGCTTACAATGGTAAAGAATGTACACAAAAAAATTGCAGAAAGAAAAAATGTCCTTATATACATAAATCACTTAATATTACGACCTTGCCTGGTAATGGGATTTACATAATTTTGCATTACAAAATCCTGACGCTAAGAAATCTACATTACGTTCTTTAACAAATACATTCTGTCTCATTGCGTTACTAATAAGTGAGCAGTCACAAGTTGACGAGTCAAAAGCGCAGCTTTTACTTTTTCACACCAAATACAGTCATTCCTGTCAAAATTTGTCCAGTTAAAAAAAAAGCAATCAAATCTAATAACCAACATACCGATATCCACCAATATATCCAACACCGATTATAATGATTGATACTTTTATTCATTGAAATTTTGTAATTTTGAGTGAATGATTTGTAAAGTCGGAACTGTATTTTCTTCTTAGGTAGCGTAAATTGTTCGCCGAATGACGTCCTCAAAAGCATCATCAATATTTGTATTACAATCCGCGACATGTTTACGTTTTGCTTGATGATCTACGATGTTACCTTGTCTAATAGCACGGCAAATAGTTGTTCGTGGTCATTCAACTGTTCTTCGTACAATGGAATTCAAAGATTGTTGCGGTGACTCTCCCTTTAAACAAACACAAATATTCAAAATGTTACAGTGTTTGAACGTGTAAGCCATTCTGCGAAAATTCCCAAATTTGTGCCTCATTTGTTTCTGTAGCATTATTTGTATTGTGCATAACATCTATATCATTACCATTATTAATTTCTTCCAGGTCGAAAGGTCTTTAGCCATTTTAAAGAATGGCCATTTTAAAATCCATCTCCATCCATTAAAAATGGCCATCTAAAGCCATTTTAAGAGAATAATTGCAATTGCATACACACACTACACCACTGAACTCTAATGGCGACTAAAAATGAAGACGTGCTCGGCGCTCAAATGTAATAGTTGCAGTGGACCTGTTTTAATACCCGATACTAATAAGCATCTCTTATATAGGCATGTGTTGTAGCGACTAACAATGTTTTTCCGCATTAAATATACGGGGGGGAGTTTAAACGGTACGTTACATGTATAATCTGCTTTTGTATAGGGTAAAAACGTATTTTTTAAAAGCGCTCGGTATAAAGTCGGTTATTTTTTTTTTGTTTCTTAACTGGACTAACTCTTACAGGATGACTGTAAACGGTAGGGCTTGTAAGTAGTGCAAATAGAAGGAGGAGTAAGAAAAGTAGGTTTAAACATTTCGAGGTTCACGGTGAAAAACGTGTAAACAGAGATTTAAAATGTCATTCACTACACTCTTCCATATTTAGCCCTTGTATTGTTCCCAAATGAACAAAAGAAGAAAAACGACGTTTTCCTGTGAAAAACACACAAATCCTCACGTTTCGATCACGTCGCATTCGTCATTCCCATCTTACGACACCGCCATTGTGTTTTCACTCTCTCGTTCGTCCTTTTTTCGTTTCGTCTCCTCCTTTTTTCCATCAGTTCTCTCTCTTTCGCCGTCGCTCCTCTCCTCTCCTCTCCTCTCCCCACTTGCGAAAGCCGTCTTGGTAATTTATGCGCCCGAATGTGTCACCGCAGAGTTCGTTTTCATTAAGATTTTTTTTTTAGCGCTGAAGGTGGTCTTTGGGCCCGAAAAAGGCGTCGAAACGTCGCACGCGCGCGGTGATTCACGGACCGTCGGCTCCTCCATCCCCGAAGGAGGTGTCGAAATTTGGGGATGGGGAATAATCGATCGTAAGATGAGTTGTTTGAAGGGATGATGTGTTAAGTAGAAGCAATTGGAAAAATTCCCTTCCCCCATAAATTATTTTTGTAAACAAATTAGTGCTTGTTATGATGGGGATAGAATATTGAATGAATTGCAAAGGAAAAATTACCCATTTGTGGTACAGGGTGCGACGTCACCTGTAGCGGGGAGAGGACGTACAATGGTTATATGAAGAGGCAAATTCTCGCGCATATTTTATGTTGGCAACAATGAGCGCTGTTGCCGTTATTACCCTGGGTTCGACCGGACCGTTGATTTGATTTAAATCTGAATGTTTATTTACTAGTTTACAGTTCATCGGTTTTAACTTCAAAATTTGAACTAATTACAGGGTGGGGCATTTTTTTATAATATAGGTACATATGTAAAGTTTTGTTTCACACAGCTTCAAAAATCATGCTATGTAGGTGGCACCCCCTATTGTCCATACATGTCGATTTCCGATCTGGGGCGGGGCCTACCGGGGCTACACCGGACCGATTTCCCGGGTCGCGATCACAGACTATATGCATGTACGTTTTCAGAATTATATAACAACTCCCTCGTCTATTTTGATCTTTCATATCTATCATTCTATCCAAGTATAAAACTTCCTCTTCTCTTAGTTTTCACTGTCTATAAATGTCTTCCATTCACAAGAACCTCGATGTGAAAAACGAGCAGCATACATTCTTGCAGTGCAGCATTTTAAGCATTGCTGTCACATCTGATGATTGTTAAAGGTGCAGTAACCATCTCGTTTAATTGCCATATAATATTTATTAATTGCATCCATTTACTACTTCCTCGGCGGATTTAATTGAATGCGATGATTAAACATATGACGATTACGTGCGATCCTGTAGTGTAGTGTATTGTACATAACCTCAAAATTACATGAAAGTATACCTACTCAAAATTGAAAATATAAAGTTAAACAATAGGTTTGTTACTCATATGCATGCTAAAAAATATGGTACTTAAGTTTACTTTACTTAGTAACTTCATACTGGAACGGTGTAAGCCTTTCGATTTTTTTGGATAAGCATTGCTATAATATTGTTAATTAATTTCGGTTTCGGGTACGTTTGCATTACTGAAAACATAGGAGTTATAAAAATAACGCGTTTGTGACTTATTTTTCCTGTTGCCGAAGAAAACCTGTTGTATAATTTGCTGACGGTATGGTTATGATTCATTGGTGATAAGTTAGAAGGTTAATTTGTCAAGAAAAGTATTTAGAATTCTGGAATTGCAAAGTTTTACGACTAAAAATAAGAAAAAAGCGAGAATTACGACCGTCATCAAAGGACACCGCCAAAGAACAGCGGCTGCTGCCCGGTTTTTATTAGCTTTGACTTCATCGGCTCAATCGTTAACTTTTTAAGTGTAGAATTCATTATGCCAGAAGTATAAGTGGTATATAATTATTGAATTTAGACAACTCTTGGATAGGATGAGTTTAGCAACTTTCGTCTCTTAAGTAAATCCATTTTTTGATTTGTTTTTGGTAATAAAAACTTTAAACGGGATTTTCCGAAAACCACGTTTTTAAAGCTGGGCGACACGATTTAAAAAAATTGTTTTACCGATTGCTCTGATTTTTGGATATTGTGTTGTACAGCCCGAACTAGGATCATTATGATCGATTAGAAATTTTCATGTTTAGATACGATTTTTCTGCCAAAAAAATCGTTTTCTTTTTAAAATGCCTCCGTTTTTCTACTTTTCCGTGTAAAAAATTACAAAATTCGAAAAAACACTTTTTGCGCTTCTTGCTCAACTTGCGCTTCTTGCATTTTAACCCACCCCTTTTGCCAAAAAATTAAAGGAAATGCAACTTAAGGCATTCACTCGATGGAAATCTTATTTAATTTAGTAGAATATACATCCTGCAACATTTTGAAGCATGATTCATAATTTCAATCAATTTTTCAACCCTCAGAGAAAATTAAAATCTGTTTTACTAAATATTAAAAATTTATACATTTATTGATTGTGAAATTTCAACCATTGAAAACAACCCCTCACTCTGTAATCATTAAAAAAAAATTTAAGCAGCTTTAATCATTTCAAATATGTATTTATATAATATATGCCCCTGTATGTATCTATATATTTCAATAATGTATGTATGCTCCTAACATTTTTCTAAAAAAGTGCAATTGTTTTTTTTTAAATTTCAAATTTAATTAAAGTTTTTCAAATTAAATTTCAAATACCTCAATTAAGTTAATAATAAGTTATTAACTCAAAAAACTTTACAGAACAAAAGTTGCTTGGAATTAGTCCTTTTATCGATGCCTGGAGTAATTTTTAAGTTGGTAGTCATTTTTCTTACTTGAGGAACCCTCTAACTATTCACCAATTTTCACGCAAATCGGTGAAGGTTCAAAGACTTCGGAGGTGAAACGATATCTCTTTCCTTTCAATGAGAGAAAAAATGTTAAAAAATTAGTTTATAAAAATTTTCGAATAAGGGAAATGTAAAATTTCCTCAAAACTAACATGACCCACATTTTTTATCGTTGCAACTAAAGTTACATGTGCGTTTGTGCCCCAAAACAATTGAAAAAATTACACATACACTCGCACCTTTTTAGTGTTCCGGACTTGGCGTTCTTGTGCAACGGATTTTAATTAAACCATCCCATCTGATCTCAAAATTTTACCATTGTTCTCATTTCGTCCGGCGTTTAATTAAAAATTAATCACGCCCGATGTCGGAATCGAAGACGCGTTTTGCACAATCTTCCAATGGGATCGCTCGCCGTTATTTAAACCTACGCTTCTAACGCTAAACGAGCCCGGTAAAAGTACGTATGAAAATTTAGGTGGCGATTAGCACATTCATCAAAAGTGTCCAAAAAGTTAAATAGAAACTTTGGCGCCCGATGTCATGTGTTTGAAGCGGATTACTTTCACCGAAACGATCTTTAAGGAAATAATTTCCGCTGGACGCACGCGAGCAAATCGAGAGGTTGCGCTTGTACAAAGGATCAAAATTAGTCGCGACGAGGTTTACGTTAGCGAAGTAATAATTTGGGGAATCTTTCGGTTTTTTCTGTTAAACTTTCGTTTTCCCATTACGAGATCGTATCTTCTTCTTTATTTATTTTTTTGTGGAAAGAGAAATTTGTTTAAATCATTACTCCACGTCCGGTACACGAAACCTTCCCGAGGAAGTGGAAATGAGGTAAACGCTTTTGCTTTAACCTCCGTCGTTTTTAACGATAACGCAATGAAATCATCATCGAAGAAATCTCACGGGCGCGATTGTACACATTTTTTTTTGCCGTGAAATTTCTATTTTCACTTTTACGCGCCGCAAAAAAAATTGTGTTCAGATTTACAAATTTTTGTCAAATTTGTCAAATATCGCTTTTTTTAATATGTAATTCAGCATAGGTTCAAATTTAATCAAATGCTTAACAAGCAAGGCGCAAAAATTAGTAAATTAGTTTCTAAAAAATTAAGTACAGGTACAAATTTGATTGCAATCTTGTAATTCATACGTTTTATGCTATTATCAACTATAAATTAGTATTATTACGACTATTTTGTTTGATAATTTTTACGAATAATTTATTCAAGGTGGTAAATATATATATTTATACTATACAATACATATATGCTCTGTAACACTATATCCATATTAATTTCTAATATTTGATATAAAAAATAACTGTTATAAGTTAAAAACAAAGGAAAATTCGGAAAGTTAAGGGTGTTTTTTTCAAATTTTGTGCATATTTCGGTTTGAAAATAATAATTCTAACTCCGGCATTCAAAAGTACGAGATAAATTACATCAAAAACTGCTATGTAGAAGTTAGCTAAATACTACCTTCATAACCTAAAAAAATCACTAAAAAATTGGAGTATTTTTCCTGGCTCCCATTTTGATGGGAAAAATCTGGAAAAAATAAGGGTGCTTGTTAGCTTAATATTAATGTAATTATAGCTTATATCGATAGTTTTTTGTGGGTTTCCGAGGGGCGCAAGTTTTGGAAAGATTTTCATAAAAATTATTCGGTCAAATGAAGGTAATGGCGCAAAAATTAGCCGTCCATTATTGATTATTTAGTATTGAACACCAGTTAACTTTGACGGGTCATATTTTGAAAAGCATTGAACAGGATTTGACATATTTTTTTCTCAAAATGGGCGTCTTGCCGAATACTTTTGGCGTAAATTTTTTGAAAATAATTTTATTAAAAATTAACGGAAGTATTGAATTTGTTTATAAGTAGAGGATTTGTTAACATTTTTAAGAAATTCCCTATTCCGTCCAAATCGACTAATTTGAATTTTTCGAAATGGGTATGAAAGTTTCCTTGCTCTTTTATACCGAAAAGAAATCAGAAAATATCCTAAATCTTTACTTTTTTCCCAATGATGTTTTCCAAATTTCCCCCTTTTTAAACAAAAGCTAGATTACAAAAATATTGTGCGAAAACTATCTAATAGATTTGGATGAAATTTGGCGTGGTTTTGGGTAATCATAAAAAGTTTTTCGAGACGCAATATGAAAGCAATATAATAAACTTGAATGGTCAAAATGGAATTTTTAAAAATGCTCCATTTTTTTGTCAATTTTTTGTAATTTTCGCTTTTATAGCAAAAATGATGGTTTTTTAAAATTTCAATCTGACATTTCTTATGTAAAATTTGATTACACAACTTTTATTCCTGTTGTATTTTCCTCTAACATGTATATCTAACGAGCTATAAGTGAAAAAAGATGAAAAAATACATATTATTTAGACATTTTCACAATTTATGTAATAATAATTTTAGGGCAATTTTCCAAACTGGCGCATATTAAAATTATTCATTAGTACATATCGATTGCTACAGTTCCATGGCAACTAATTATTATGTCAACCACTATAAACCAACAGTTGATCGAACTGTTCTCACCTGGCGCTAAAAGAAATTGATAACGTTTTTACTTGGAAATAATAAACGTAATCAACTTTTATGTACACTTTGATGGTTCGTTGTACGCGTTATTTCGCTATCGGAAACAGGAGCCAAACTTTATCAAAGTGGAACGTAGTTTCGCTTATCTCCGTAGCTAAAGCAAAAAGGAGAGAGGGAGGTCGAGAGAGATAAGACGGGATGCTAAATGCATAGTTACGGTGCTGACGTATTGCCATACAGCAAAAATTAGAAAATGACATTATCCACTGTTCATATGACTCGGTGTATAAAGTCGTTCGTTAGTCCCGTAGTGAATAATGGACCGAGAAAGCTAACCGTGTGTAATTATGGTTTGGCATGTTGTACCGCAGCCAGTGATTATAACGTAAGATTAATAAGGACGTTATAGCATACACGATGTTACGTTTAGGCAGCCTGTCGAATCCTTATGTTTTGCTCAGAATGGCTGTGTGCCTGTACCACTTTTGGAAAATTTTGTGTGGTACACATGCACATGCAATCTAAAGATATTCATCTTATTTATTTTTTTGTACTATTGAAGGTGAAATTACGATACTTTTGAAAAGATGAGATTTTCCAAAAAGACGGCCGCGCAGCACGAACCAGTATGGATTTTTTTCTATTATTTCTGTCGCATTTGAAATTTGGTAATATTTTTCGAAATGACGCCACAAATTCGATAGGTTAATTACTTACGATTGTTTATTTTTCTTTCGATGCATTAAATGATTAAAAAGATTTCATAATGGCGCAAACTTTTTCCTCTTGAAGGCTAGTTTATAATCTTATTGTTATTTTTCTGAAGTGCTTTACTGTGCTTATCTCAAGTGGATCAGCCATTCTACTAAAATGAAGTGAGATTTTGGCAGATATTTAAGCAATCTTGGAAATCGCTGAAAAGTCATTTTGTAGCTTATGGTGCGACTATAAAATCGCCTGGAAAAAACTGGAGCGCGTTATAAGGACGACGTGCTTAAGTGAAACTAATTTTATTTATTATTTCCGTATTGAATAATGGACTAAGGTTGTAAATCGTAGTAATCACCTGCGTAAAGTGAACGACATGCTCGTACCACTCTGGCGGAACTTGCCTATGCCCATGCCGATGAGCGGCAAGTGCCCGGCAGAACTCGGTAAACACATCGTCCCACTTTTGGGGCTCCTAAAATTTTCACGGCGATGTCCGAGGACTAATTCTTCTGAACTTCCGTTTTCGTTTGATATTTTTTATGTGTGAAAGTGAAAACGAAACTGACGAGACTTTGAGATCGAAAACTCTCTCTCATTAGTCTTCTGCATCGTTTGGAATTTTTAAGATGTCACGCGAGGGGAGACGATCGCGTGGACGAAATAATAATTTAGTGCGCAAGCTTGAAAAGTGGCGCGAAAATTTGTTATTACATAAATTGTGAAAATATCTAAAAGAGACGAATTTTTTATCTTTTTTTACTTATAGCTCGTTAGATATACATGTTAGAGGAAAATACAAGAGGAATAAAAGTTGCGTTATCAAATTTTACATCAGAAATGTCAAATTGAAATTTTAAAAAAAATCATAATTTTTGATATAAAATGCGAAAATTACAAAAAATTGACAAAAACGGAGCATTTTTAAAAATTCCATTTTGACCACTCGAGTTTATTATATCGCTTTCATATTGCGTCTCGAAAAACTTTTTATGATTACCCAAAACCACGCCAATTTTCATCCAAATCTATTGGATAGTTTTCGCCCAATATTTTTGTAATCTAGCTTTTCTTTAAAAAGGGGGAAATTTGGAAAACATCATTGGGAAAAAACTAAAGATTTGGGATATTTGCTGATTTCTTTTCAGTATAGAAGAGCAATGAAACTTTCAAACCCATTTCGAAAAATTCAAATTAGTCGATTTGGACGGCCTACGAAATTTTTTAAAAGTGTTAACACATTCTTTGTTTATAAACAAATTCAGTATCTCCGTTATTTCTTATCAAAATTATTTTCAAAAAATTTACGCTAGTTTACTCGGAAAGAGGCACATTTTGAGAAGAAATATGTCAAATTCCTGTCAATGTTTTTTGAGAAATGACGGTTTCAAAAACCCTCTCTTTTTTAACTTATAAATATAAAAATATATGAATGTTTTATTGATTGTGACAATGTTTTTCTTTTTCAGTTTCATAAATAATGCATTTAAATCATGGTAAAAAGACACAATAGCAAAAAAGTGTGATATATTAAAAAATTTTCTTCAAATCTTTTAAACAAAGTGAGTTTTTAAATAAATTTTGCTAAAGATTGTGGTTTGTCGTAACTTCTGTCACTATGGTTTTGGGCATTGTGGCCGTTGACATAAAATTTTGACAAATATCGTCACTGGGAATGCCATTGGTTATGCAAGATCGTCGAAAAGCCCTCAGTGTGTAAAAACTTCCAGATCTGTGGGACATTTCCATTTCTTCCTTAAGAATTCTCTTGGATCCGTAAGAGATCCCGAATCGCCATGCCGCATTTCCCGATTTCGACCACAACTAAAAATCTTACCTGCCCATCCTCCAGTTTTCCTTACAGAAAGTTTCGATCCCGTTCCGCCTCTGGCCGTGCATGCGTACGACTTCCTCGATTTAATCAGAAGGAAGGTTATCGCCCTTTTTATTTTCACTTCAATCAAAAGGCGACATTAAATTTTCGACGCACGTACCCGCGGCCGGGGGGACCAACGGCGCGTGAGTCGGTTTGCTCGTTACGAGGCGATTCGGTAAGGCACGGCCGTTTGTACCGTTTTTATTGCGTAAATTTACGAATCTCGCGTGAGAAACGCTCCAAAATTGGCCCTGCAAAAGTGTTGTACGGTAATGCCTAGGGCATGTCTATTAAGCCAGCTCATCCATTTCATAAGTCCGCAATCTTTATAGCACTATATTTTATTGCTGACGATATGGGTAAATTACGATTTCCCAAAATCAACCCTTCAACCCCTAGCAGATTTCTCACCCCCCCCCCCCTAAAGATCTCGGAAGGCAAACCAATGCATGGATAATTTATTGCTAATTTTTCGAACAAACGAACATTTTCAAATTTTACACGAGCTTCAAAACGACGGTTTTGCGTTTTTTCCAACTTTTGACTATTTTGAAAAAAAATTTAATATGAAGAATTCATGGGTTTTCCATCAGATTTTCCAAAATTTCAAAAGAAAAATATGGTACAAAACAATACAGCTTTCTATGCTTCATACTTTCACGTTTCACAGGAATATTACTTAAAAATAAAAAGAAAATTTGATTCGGATTTCCGCTACGCCAAAATTAATGTCGATAGCTTTTAATAGGATCAAACATATCGTAAAGGTTTTGGAGTGGGTAGGGTCGATTTTTGTTCTCCAGAAACCAAAATATCTTGCGATTTATTTACAAAAGTTTTCAAAAAACATTTCTTTGCTGTTTTTTTGGCCCCGAACATTGCGCTTTAAGCCCCCACCACTCAACTCGAAATGCGCATTTCGCGCAATGTTCGAGGCCATTTTTCGCACTTTTCTCCAAATGTACATGAAAATTCAAGATAGTCAAGTTGTAGGTTTTAATGTCATGTTTCAAAAACCGTTTGAAAAATTAAAATCGGCCCATCTCAGTTAATACGACAAATTTTCCAAAATTTCGGTGTATATTGTTAATAACGTAATTGCGCAGAAACTGTTCATCTGACTGCATCCAACTTTTGTATGCTTAAAGTAGACATAATATCCAAACATTTCACGCAAAATTAGCTCTTCAGCTTTAAACTGGGCAAAGTTGTGAATTTTTGAAAAGGGTCCATTTTAACGGTTTTCCAAGTTTTCTCGATGAAAAATCACCTTTTAGATCACCATCACCATCACCTTTTAGAGAAGAGAAGCTCATTTTGAAGATGTTTTGATTCTAATTCTAATAATTTTCACGCTATGGTGAAAAAACGGAAAAACGACCTACTTTTTTCAATTTTTATGGTTAAAGAAAAACCGCAAAAGCTCAGATTTGTCTAGTTTTTGAATTTTTATCAT
The DNA here is from genome assembly GCA_963576515.1 of Cryptocephalus primarius. Taxonomy (NCBI): domain Eukaryota; kingdom Metazoa; phylum Arthropoda; class Insecta; order Coleoptera; family Chrysomelidae; genus Cryptocephalus; species Cryptocephalus primarius. The sequence continues at coordinate 14,024,688 of OY754941.1, forward strand.
CGTAAATCCATTTTAAGCAAAGTTTTTTGATCCGTCTGCTGTTTCTACCGGGCTAGCTGTAAACGCTGAGAATGCGCGCCGTTTCGTAACCCTCCTGAAATTCATTTTGTGACGCGCGTTTACGACTTCCCCCGCGCGATAAGGCACCAAATTATTTCGTAAAAAACAGTATTTTACGACCGTCGAATTTACCGTACGTACGGAAACACGCCTCTTCTGAGCAATAAAACGGTGAGTTTTCGGGCAGGTAACAGAGGCGAGCGGGTTCCCTTTTTCGGCCCGAAGACGATGGGATTTTTTCGTTTCGAAAAAGCGCAAAATGTGCCATAGTAACGTTCACGTCTCGGAGAGAATCTAACGAATCCTTGACATTTCCCTCGCAAAGTTATTCAGACGAACTTTCGAAACTCGACTCGTTTCGCTCTCGATCTTCGGGAAATGGATTCTAGAGGAGAGAAGAACTTAGTTTTGACGTTTCGATCTCCCCATAGTAACGGTAACTTTCACCGGTTGCACTTCGCTTCGAGGCGAGAACGAGAGCAATACATCTTCACTCCGCTCCAGGGAAAAACTTGAACAACTCCGATACCGAATAAGGTGCTGGAATTGCCGTGAGATTACAATCACTAGGTATATTCTAATAAAGGCCAATCTTGACGACATTCGGTTCCTTAACAGCGTTAAATCGTTTGCATATGCACTTCAGCTGAAAGTTGCGAACACGCCCATGTGCTCCGCTTATGCTTGCGTCGATCAATCACCGTAACCAGGCGAGAGCCAAGGCAAAGATCGAAATGTGTTAAGAAGCTGTTGGGATTCGTACTTTAAAGTGGGACAGAGTTGCCAAATAGAAATTTTCTAAGTAAGAAAGTATCCCTAGAAATCTTGCTTTCTTTGCGTAAGCGCAGCAGGTATCATTACAAATCACTGTTCCTTTGAAGTACTTAATGCAAACATACCAACGTACCAGGTACAAATTTAAGGGGTTTTCTAAAAAAGACACTACTGAAGAAAATGTCAGAAGTGCCTGGTTGATATTGTCACGCCCAGGGCTATGAAGTATCCCCGAGTGGTACGCTAGGGGTAGTACGCTAGACGTACTACAGAAACGGTATTCTTCTAACATAGAAATTTTGTAAGTAAGAAAGTATCCCTAGAAATCTTTCTTTCTTTGCTCATGCGCAGCAGGTATCCTTACAAATGACTGTTCCTTTGAGGTACATAATGCAAACATACCAACGTACCAGGTACAAATTTAAGGGGTTTCTAAAAGATGACACTACTGGAAAAAATGTCGGAAATTTCTGGTTGATATTGTCACGCCCAGGGCTATGAAGTGTCCCCGAGTGGTGCGCTAGGGGTAGTACGCTAGAAGTACTTACCTGTTACACACAACAAATACAAGTGCAAGGAACTGTTGAGTGAAGAGAATAATTAATTAGAGGATTAATTGTAACGGCAAGGAGATGAGTTGGTTACAAAAATTACGCGGAGTATCTTACATGATCCGGGGAGAAGGAGACTTATTGAAATTCCCATTTGTGAAAGTTTTACGCATGTGTTGCGTATATTTAATACACTTTTCGTTGCATACAACTCAGGCCTTACTTACGTCAATTCAAGAAAAACTTGTCAGCTTCCATCAGTACAGTATTATTTTCTCCTCATGTTACGTTTTTTATCCAGAAACGATTCAATTAACCCATCGTCTCTCCCTCTCTGCACAACACAAATTGTGCGTATATACGGGTCGCTGCAAAAAAGCAGTACCTGTTTTCTTACGGCGACTCTCGGCTCGTTACACACGCTACTCCTTAGCGTCTCTTACGATCCTGAAAATGGCGAGATAGGCGATAGACTTCAACCTACAGAAGGCGGAATATAGATAAGTTGCAAGGTCGTCGATTGTAACAGGCTGCGAACAATGCAGAAAGAGAAAGACGGAGGACCGCGTACGTGTTTCGAGAAATGAAAGGAAAAGCGACCATATTACATATGTACGTTTTATACGTACTTGTAGGTACGTAACTGTATCGCGAATCAAAGTTCGCCTGGTCGGAATGTAAATGAACGGCGACGTTTCACTTTTCTGATTTCGATTTTCCGCTACCGTTAAGTAATAATTGGGGACCGGGAAGTACGCCAAGTGTTTATCCATGCATGTAATTTTTGTAGCGAATTGAAGATTGAAATTATTGTAGCGCTTAAGCGTGGTGCTTTGCAAAAGTAACACAATGACTGGAAAGATCGTTGATCGTTTATCTTTATCAAAAGCATATTTTTCGGTTCTTTTCTGTTGCAAGAAAACTAAATACGGTTAAAAACAACTAAAGCATACAAAAAATCTACCTAAGAAAAAAATTGACTTCGAAATTTTTAAATTGTTAGTATAATTTTTTACCTAAGGAACACCTTTTGTTCATTTTCTCGAAAATCACTGAATCAAATTTAAAACCAAAAAAGCCGTCAAATTCAAAATTTGATAAGCTTTAAAATGAGGTATCACTTGACCCCTTTTCCCTGTCCAAATTTTATGGGTGTTTCTTTATTTAATTTATTTAATTATTTATGTTCATCAGTCAGTACTGCGTGGATATTTTTGAAACAATCTGACTTCAGCCAAAAGTCCTCAAAAATTGAACCCAAGCCACATTTTAATATTTTTAGAACCCAATTTGATATATCCTGTACCGTGTAAAATAATTTCAAATAAACTTTGTAGTTAAGGACGTAAATGAAGGGGAAAAGGAAGAGATATATTAAATTCACGTCCGTCTCGTCTCGTGACGCTTTTTTGTTGAATCACTCCTCAACGCACCCGAGAAGAAAGCTAGGTTCGAAAAACTGCGAGCAAATTCAGGGGAGACTTCCTTTAGCACAAATTTCAACAAAACCCCGACAAAAACGCTGCCTGGTATATTTTTAAGTTTCATGTATGGAACTTGAAAATTGTCGGTAACATGTGTAAGGCTGATGACATTTCTTCGATGAAATTTTTGAAAATATTTTACTGAAATCTTTGTAGGTGCTACTGTGTAAATTTCATTAAGCTTATTATTATTATTACGTGGTATTCAAGGCAGGGCAAATTCTATTAAAAACAACCCATAAAACCTTACATTCTCAATATTTACAAGGAAGCTGTTATTCTCCTCAAACATTTATCACGTCCATTAGGACATAATGGATACGTGAAAAAAAGAAACGTGAGATTTATATTATTTTTTATGGCACGCATAAATTGTGAAATTCCAGTGAACGTTACGTGAGCTAATCGGATTATTTGTTAGCGTTTTTACGATCATAACCGGTAAATAGTTTCGTTACTTTACGGTTTACCGAGACGGATCGAAAGGACAAAGCAGTCGTGATAATGACAAACGTGAACCGTTTCATGTGATAAGTGTGAACTCTACAAGTAGAACTAGTCTCAGGTAGATTACATTCCTCGAGTACCGAGCGCAATTACTTATTATGATCAGTATTATTCGCGCAAATCCTCGTTAGGATCGAAACGACAGGTTTCCCCGCTACAAATCAATACTCGTTGTGATTACGGCGTCCACGTCTCAATTACGTCGATAATTGGATGGATTATTTGAAGAAAATTGTACCTCATTTCCAGCAAGCGACGTTAATTGATGACTAGCATAACCTGATGTTTTCGGAATGTTTAGGTTCTATCGGGAATCACTTTGATCCAAGAGTCGCGCTGGATTACCGTAATGAATTGGCTAATGAGGTCGTAAAGGCCGAATAATGTACTCAATTATCCACCGGATCGAGATTAAAATTACTTGTGTAATGAGAAGCTTGGTAAATCGACGTTCCGGCCAAATATTGTAAGATTTTCCTGTAAATGTTTGGAAAATCATTGCTATGGAGGCTCGATCCTCGACTTTTTCCTCCGTCGATCAGATCTGAGCGCAAAAGAGATTGAAATTCGCAGGAAAACCGACGATTTTTTTAGTTTTTTTGCGATTTTTTTCAAAAACTAAAAAAGATATCAAAAACATAACTCGACTAGCGTGTTCCTCGTGAACAAATGCTACGATTTCATGATATCGCTGATCAAAATTGAACAAATTTATATCATCTTATCGGTGAGGTTTAATATTTCATAAAACCAAGGATGGGAAGCGTATATATAGATATACTCCGGCGGTAAGGGGCGCCCTAGCAAGTCACAACTGCCGTGCGTCTACTGCACGTGCACACATAGAAACCAACATATAAACATTTTTTCGATTTTTGGAAATAGTTCTGAACAGTTGAGATTAACAAGATTCTACTATAGATACTAAAAATATTCCGTTTTTGATATTAAAAAAAGAGTTATTTTAGGTATTTTGAAGATTTTTTTGACTCGTTAAACTTCATAATACCTTGATTATTTTCTAAATTTTTACTGTTACTATAGAAACTCCGTCAAAAAAATCTCGATTATACTGAATTTTAAGAGAAGTTTAGTGCCCTTCCTTTTAAGCTCATGATAACAACTCTCCTTTTGGATTATTGCAGCAACTTTTTGAATGTATTTTTTGCATAGTATTCGAACCATAATTTATTTTGCTCCTCCATTAAACCTGCTCGATAGAAAAACAGTTATTTTCATTATTTCTATGAAATGTAAATTGTACGAGGATCTACTTGATCTAACAATAATTTAATATAATATTGCTATTGAACTGAAAATTAATTATTCCTAAAAATTAAAGTCAAAAAATGTCACAACTATGTCATTTGTAAAATTGATATATGATTTAAGAGAGTAGTTCCAAACCTTTGGAGTTTCTTTTTTCCTTCAGGTTAGTTTTGTTACAACAATATGAACATAAAACATGTTTAAATATAATTAAGCATAATAACTCTTCAACATAACTCTTTCCTGTCATAATTAATTTTTAGTCCATATTGAATTAAATTAATAAAAAATCATTTTGAATTTAAAATATCTGGTTGCAAATTCATAATAATTTTATTACGACGATATGAAAATAGGACTTGCTTCAACGGATTTACCCTTTCAGTGGTTGATTAATTATTAGTACCCACTGGATTACAAATAAAAATTTTCTTTTCGAATATCAAAAATCCATTGAAAATTCATGATTAGCGACTACAAATAATTTAGATTTTATGAAAAATATACTTGCAATCATATTTTTGGAAAAAACAAATGATTCACTTTATGTTTATAAGTAGCAATAATAAAATGTCCAACTATCAAAAATCTTTTGTAAACTAAAAAAGAAATGAATATAAAGTAGATGGTGAGAATTCTTACCGCGTACGACATGCGCTTTAATTAATTCCAAAAAGCCCAGATTTGTCTAGATTTTGGGTTTTTATCATCTTTGATCCAGTTTAAACAAAGTGTTTTGGTCCGTTTGCTGTTAAATTGTATCTACAAAAAAAAACCCAAAAACTAAACCGGGCTATAGTGTAAGCAACTTCTTCTCGGACATTCAAAAAGTACATCCCCTTGACGGCTAGTTAAATTCCAATTACGTTGCTCGAGCCGAAATAAACAGAAAGTACGGATAGTAGGCGGCTATTATACTTTTCAATTTGAATTCAATCCGCTATCGTATTTACTTAAGCGGTCGTTACTCATTTCGCGTAGTCTAATGCGACGTTATTAACTCCTCAACGCCGACCCCCGCACGCCGATCGAGTAGCCATCACGATTTCAATTAGTTTTTGTTTAAACAAATAGGTTTATTGATAGCGCGAAGGTCGCGGAGGTTCGCGTCGAACGCGAAAACGTTAATAGAGAGTTTTTGCATTTCACATGACGTCGGACGCTGTTAGCGTTTACCTTATTTTGACAGGGACGCATGCGCATTAAGCATTTTCAAAATAGCGCTACTGCTTAATGCGCATGCGTACCTGTCAAAATAAGGTAAACGCTAATAGCGCCCGACGTTATGTGAAATGCAAAAACTCTTTGCTCTCTCGTACGATCTTTTGACGCGAGGGAATTGCTTTTAGATGGAACGTCGGCGATAAATTATAAACGGCGCGAAGCCGAGGGGATCGAAACTCGACCGCTTTTAATTTCACACTTAATTAGAAAACGTCGAATGTAAACATTCGTGCTGGATTTTACCTACATCGTCGCCGTCTAACCGACAAAGATAGAAAGAGAGAGAGAGAGAAAACAGAATGAAAAAACGTTACGAGCATCACGCCTAAATTTCAAACGAGTTTGGATGGCAATGAAAGTTAGAAATCTCCATCCACGTTGATAAAGTTTATATTTATGTTAATTTGTGGGACGCAACGGTTCATTTTTACCTTACATGTACGAAGGCGTGCGAATGTCCACTGAGGAGCTACGAGTTGCGGCAAAAGCACCTTTGCTGGACTTTTCCACGATAACGTTACCATTTAAGAAATCCAGATGGCACGCCAATCGGAGAGCGTTATGTCTATTTCCCATGTATTATTCAATACCACAGTCGAGAAATGAGGATAATTTACAAATGTGGTGAGGGCTCTTCTGGCCCTTTGAGTTCCTCGACTATGACATTAAATCATATATAGGAAATTTCAGATTTTTCATAAATAACTTTTTTGCCGAACGTTTTAGAGAAAAATGTTCAATAAATTTCAACTGTCGTCCTAGGAAATTTTCGATTTTCCATGAATAACATTTTTCCTTTACGTTTTAGGAAAAAAAATGAAAGGGTACAAAATTATAGAGCTTTTGAAGACCTACACAAAATCTAAGTAACATTTTCTTTTCTGAAAACTAAAAGAAAATATACGAATTTTTTTTAGGTTTGACAGACCGCCATTTTGTTTCTATTCGGCGGATTTGGCTCGTTAACGAACTTATCCAAGATATTAACCCAATCGATTTTTGCTCCGAGTTTGAATGCGATACGTAAAAAACTGCGCCCTCTATCATGCTAGCAAATTTCGTCATATTACATAAGCAAACATATACTTATATATTTTTTACGTTTTAAGGAAAAAATGAAAGGGACAAAACTGTAGAGCCTTTAAAGACTCAGAAAAAATCTAAGTAACATTTTCTTTTCCGAAAACTAAAAGAAAATATACGAATTATTTTTTTTTAGGTTTGACTAAGTGGCCATTTTGTTTCTATTCGGCGGATTTGGCTCGTTAATGAACTTATTCAAGATATTTACCCAATCGATTTTTGCGCCCTTTATCGTGCTAACAAATTTCGTTATATTACATATATAAACATATACGTATATATACATAAATTTTTGAACGGAGGGTGGTTTTGGCATCTAGAGACCCCAAAACGAATAACTGCCGTGAAATTTTTCCATATCCTATATTTATAAAGAAATATGTACTGCGTACTTATAGAAATAAGGCAAATACGAAACAGTTTAAAAGATTTGAATAAGCATAGTTTTCGAAAGGAGGAAACCGCTCGAGAAAATCACTCGCCTTTCCATCATTAACAATTCCGATTAATCGGCAATTAACAAAGCGATTGTACTTGCAAAACGATATTGCATCATTGCAGAAACCGTTACGCAAGTCTGTGGCCACCGTGGAAATCATATTCGTCTCTGGAAGTCTTAACCGTCGATTTACATACCCGCTCGACCTTCCTCCTCCCTCTTATCAGTTAATTAAGAGGATAAACACAAATAGGCGACCTTCCCTCGAATTATCGCCATCCTCAGGATATGCAAATCCGAACTCTCTCTCTCTGCGCTATCTGAGCGTTATATGCGCGATTAATGTTTAATACCGCGTCCTGTATAGGAAAGATAAGGAAGGCGGTCGGATCCCTCCAAAGTCCGGACGAGCACAGGATGTTTGGTCGGGTGATCGCGCAAAGAACCGAAAGAGGAAGTCCATAAAGAACGTGCGATGGGAGAATATTAACAAAGTTACGACCTTCTAAGCAACACAAAGGGGACGATTCTAAATAGGCCGGTGAATGGAGGCTCGATCATCGAATTTTTCCCCCGTCGATCAAACCTGGGCGCGAATGTGTTTTCGACCCTCAGGATTCAGAATTTGTAGGTGTGAATCGGCGCAACCACCGGCAAGGGGTTGAAATTCGCGAAAAATCGACAATTTTCTAGGTATTTGGCGATTTTCTCAAAAACTAAGAAATATATCAAAAAGATAACTTAACCAGCGTGTCCCTCGTGCAAAAATGCTTCGATTTTTTGATATTGCTAATCAGAATTGAAAAAGTTTGTCAGCTCATCAGCGAGTTTTGATATTTTATAAAACCAAGGATGCGAAACATCGTCCTCGAAAGTCGCAGCTGCCGTGCCTCTACTGCACGTGCACACACCGAAACCAACATATAAACATTCCTTCGATTTTTGGAAATAGTTTTTAACTAAGAAACATACATAACCATTATCCATCGAAGGTTTAGCATTTCAATCCTTCCATGATCAATCCTCCGAGGGTTATCTTTCGAAATCGATTGGCTCTGATTATAAATCGCCATTTCCTCGATCGCACTATCCGATTCGAATTCGGTCCTTGAACTTTTCCCAGTCACGCGCGCGCGCCGAGTCCTCTCCGGAGGCGCCAATATTAACACGTAGTCTTTCATAATTAAAACGACAACTACAAAAAAAGAAAACGGTAAAATCTATTGCGTGCCTGTGTACCCGGCGTGTGTGTGTATATTGTGTAGGCCCCCCGTGCGTGTGTTTATAAGTACGCTAGAGCGCCTATCTTGTTGTCATTTCTCACACATGAAATTTATTTGGACAACGGTAAAAATCGACGACGACGACAAAGTGTTAACTTTTTCCTTTCTCGGTATCGAGAGAGACGACCCATGGTGGAAATGTGGCACTGCCTATAAGACACTTTTCCGGCAACAGTTGCTATAAGTTAAAATTTTTAGATAATATGTGAGTGTATCTCATATTTTGAAGTGAAGCTTCGTTAGACTCGTTTTTACGCCCGGGGTGTAACAAATGATTTTTCCCAAGCGCACAATAATTGTATTTTTGTAGGTAGTTCAAAAAATTAAATAAAAATGTGTATAAAGCCAGTTTACTCAAATCTTCATAAAATCCTCAAAATTATTTGAACCTCCATGAAATTCGTGAAAATTTGGAATTAAGCTTATCTGACCCTTAACTTCAGAAGTGACTTGTGCTCAAATTGCGCTTTTTGTTTTCTAGGGATGAAACTATCCCGTTAGTGAAATTATTGAAAAAATACATTTTTAAACATTTTTGCATTTAAACCTTGCTTAATTATGTAGAATAACTAACTTCTCATGTTCTCAAATACGATTTATTATGTATTTCAACTGTTCAACCCTTAAAGCCCACCTCCGGTCAAAATTAATACAAAGATGTTTTAGCAGTTTGTAACATTTCATTAATTTATATTTCATAAAATTCCCTTTACCTCTCATATTTAGTACTGGCCCAAATGGCGAGATTTAATTTAATGTTAGTAATATTACTTTATTGCCTACATATATAGTAGCAAAATCGAAAATAGAAATTATTAATGAAGAAAATAGGAAAAATAAATTTTTGTATGATACCAAAATGAACATTATAATCCATGAGTCTTGATAGATTTTTAATTCATTTTCACTACAAATATTAGAAAAATATTATAAAAGTTAAAAAAACGTATTTTATTAGAAGCTGCCTCATCAGAGCTATTGTCAGTATCGTCCAAAATTATGTAAATGGAAAAATTTGTGTATTTCAAAGATTTCTCCCAAATAATGCAATTGGTTTCTTACGGTAACTCTAACGGTAATTTTTTTAACCACAGCATCTTACAAAAATCATTTTAAAGGTAATTTTAAGGGCAATAAAATAATGTACATTTTAGTATGCTGAAGCCTTTTCTTTTCAACAATTAAAGATTTGAAGGGCTCAGGTCAGATGATCTTCACAATAGAATTTTAGCTTCTAACGATATCTCGATTGTTTTTGGCGGCGACCACTTAGACTACCCAGCAGGTAGCGCGGGGAACTGACACAGTGTCCCACATTTATTGTGCGGGGAATTGTAATACACCGGGTGAGAACATTCTTATATGCTGAAAATTTGTATAGTGTCCACGCGATGTATACAGGTGAACATGTCTTATTTTCGATTATTTTTTGAAGCTTCCATGACCATCATAACAACGTTAAAAAATGACGAAGCCGTGAAGTGATGTGCATCTGTGAAAATTTTCAAAATATTGAACGTTCCTCGTTAGAACTCCATGGTCTTTTCTGGGGCAGCAGCCGCGCGACGTATTTCGATATCACGATCCATAAATCACAACGTATTCGGAACACAATAAAGCAAAGATCTGGACGCGTAATTTTCTAGTCGATTCTCGCGACGCGTGAAATTCGCGCCGCGGCCATAACGACACGTGCAACACGCCTGACCTGGATTTCCTCCGCCTGTAAAATCGTCCGGTTTACGTAAGGTGCTGTATTTTCGCGAGCAGCGGTTAATGTTTATAAACTTGGCCAATTTCGACGCCTTATCGCCGATTTCCGACGTACGTAACATGTCGGTGTAGCTTGGTAAACATATTTTACTCACACACTCGTGTGTATAAGTACACCGATCAAAATAAATTTTTTATTACAAATTTCCCTGTATACTTCGATTTCAAATGGAAAATAGTACGGTAATTTAGTACCAACAAATAGATTTTCTTTTTCTGGCTTTCTTATGGGCTGAGGAGTAATTCAATAAAAAAGTGTCACGAGACGAGACGGAAATGAATTTGATATATCTGTTCTCTCTCTCATTTTTCTCATTTGTCTCATGTCCACGCTGATCAAGGGCACGGCGCTCTCCTCCGATGCCCGTTTCTCTTGCTGTTTTTTTTTTTCGAAAACCAAAGAAATTTTATGAGCTACGTTTGTTGTGAAGCAATATCCATACCTAAACTCACTCCGAAAAAAGTTAGAGACAAAAATATGGGCAAAAATTTCAGTGTTTTTCGTTTTTGTTAAGGTTTAAATAATCTAAAATAATGTAATATACAACATTCCCTACAATTCTATAATCAAAAAAATATTATTTTGAAGCAATACATTTACCTAGCCACTATTTGTAACTTTTGAAAGGAATTTTATAAAGCAATTTCATGTCTTTCTAACAATAATTTAAGAGTACTACAATATTGATAAAAATTGTAGACTTAATAGACGATAGGAGAAGTAAATTGAGATCAATTATAAAATAGGAAGTTTTCAGTATTAAAAAAAATTATTAATTTTTAATTAAAATGAATTACTCAATTAATTCAAAAGTCCTATAACCAAAACGATTTGATTTACAGAGAAAACATCTTCCGAGATACTTCGGGGGGTGAGAAATCTGCTAGGGGTGATTTTTGGAAATCGTAACTTGCCCAAATCGCCAGCAATAAGTTAGCAATAAAATATGACGTTTGGTAAATGTTTGCATCTTCATTGGTTCCGGAGATATAGGTGGGGGTGACCTGACTTAAGTATTGAGCCAGATTTTCCCCTTTATCTCTGAAAGGGGAATAAATGAGGAACAAAATGTATTGCTGTAAAGAATGCAGACTTATGGATGGCATGGAATGGAGGGATTCGTTACGTGAATTACGGGGGTAAGGGTGAAAGTTCTCAAGTCGAAAAGTGGAAATACGCAAAATTTGGTCGCAGGATCCGTCGACGGGACCCGCCATTAACCACCGTAATGAGGCGCCTCTTCACCATCCTCGAAAGTAGCCCCCTTCTAAAAATAACCGAAACTTCCACCTGAGCCCCGCCTGCTCTTCGACCCTGGCCTTCGGCCGCCTAACCGGCCGGATTCGCGTTCGGGTAACGGTCGAAGATACCCAAGGCGTTAGTCATCTTCATTTCGCATTCGTCGCGGTGGAGAGGTGGAACCTCCACTTCTCGCGTGGAGACGGTTCGCCCCAGGGCTCCGGATTGCGATCGTGCCTCGCGCGTGACTCATGCGCGAAGGACCTCCGAGGGGTAATTTCGGAAACGCGGAGAGTCCCGTGAGAAATGCCAGATAATCCATTAAGTCGATCTGGTAGCTTCTGTAGTTTTGCCCCAGACTCTCTTCACACGGTGATTATTTTCTTTTATTTTACCTATTAATTGTGTACGGAGCACAAATTTTGACGCACGGTTTAGTTGAAACTCCGATGAATCAGGTGACTACTAAAAATAAATTAAACTGCCTATGATTCAATGGATAAAACTAAAGTTCTTATTCACGTGGTACGTTTATAGCTTATATATAATCTGTCCTATTGGCTAATGTCTGGCAAATCATTTAGAAATTAAATTTGAAAAAAGCCATGCTTATCCATACCGTGATCCAATTTACTTGAAATTGAGATAATAATTGAGACAATTATTCATTGATTCAGAAAATTTGCGAATTTTTCATCATTTTTTCAGGAAATTTCTTAACTTTCAATCAGAATCTGGCCCATAAATCTAAATCATTAGTTTGCCCAAAAATTACTGTCCTATTGAAATTGTAAATTTGGAAGCATTTTGGCAGTTCAAAAAATCTTAAAGGAAGGTGACTAAGTTGGTTAGTAAACGACTGTAACTTGATTTTTGATTGTCACTGTGTCACTTCTTAGGAAAAATGACGTTTGACAAGTTGTAAAATGTAGAAAATGATGTTTTGTAGTCATTTGGACAATTCAAAAAAACTTATAGGAAGCTACAACTGGTTCGTAAATGACAGTTACTTCATCTTCTTTTGACTACCCTTTTGCCAATCATTTAGAAATTAAATTTGAAAAAAGCCATGCTTATTCATACCGTGATCCAATTTACTTGAAATTTAGATAATATTAAGACATTGATTCAGGAATTTTCCGAAACGAATTTTTCATAATTTTTCCAGGAAATTTCTTAACTTTCAATCAAGAATCTGGCCCATGAATCTAAATCATTAATTTGCCCAAAAATTACTGTCTCATTGAAATTGTGAATTTGGGAGCATTTTGGCAGTTCCAAAAATCCTAAAGTAAGGTGACTAAGTTGGTTAGTAAACGACTGTAACTTGATTTTTGATTGTCACTGTGTCACTTCTTAGGAAAAATGACGTTTGACAAGTTGTAAAATGTAGAAAATGATGCTTTATTAGTCATTTAGACAATTCAAAAAAAATCAGTTCGTAAATGACAGTTACTTCATCTTCTTTTGACTGCCCTTCTGCCAACCTTTGGAATGTGACTTCCCAGAAAATGGTGCCCTTTGACAAATTTTCGTATAACGTCATTTTGACAGTTCTGATAAATGGAAAGGCGATTTAGAGCGTTTATGATACCCCTTTTTTGGTTTTGTCAGTTTTTAAAACAATATGGAGGAAGTTCATGGGACTGTGATATTTCAAGCTTAAAAATGTTGTTTAAAATTTAAAAAAGTGAAACAAGGAAATGTTTTAACACAAAATTCAAACCAAAGTCACAAGAATCGACCACGCAATGCAACGCTGTGTTTCAAACGTGACGATTACTATGGAAAAGCAATATTTTCTGTAGTGACTCGTCACAAAGCATTCTCGTTAGTTAACCTGACCAGAAGCAAATCCGTAATAACAGAAACATTTACGGTTTCGCACGGAGCCGGTCAGAACCGGCGCTGACCATGACATAATCGCATTGTTATTCAAATGGCGTGGCATTGAATTCTCGTGTGTTGCTTTTACAAACGTTCTATTGTCACACAGTGTCTCAAAACTGCCGCCGCCGTTGGAATTTCACAAGCAAAAAAATTTTAATCCCCGCTGGAGGAAAAATGCACGATTGTCCCGCTGGAATTCGAACGTGAGGTTGTAACGCAAAAAATTTAGTGCGCGAATGTTACAAAAAGTACAAGGTTTGGTGATGGGAGACGAAATTTTCTTCATGGAGGACTCTCCATGCGCTGCGATCTAAAAATATTTGTTTTTCAGTTGCAAAAGTAACAATAAAAGCTTCACTTTCGTCTAGTCGAGTCAATTTAACAAACAAAATAAAGGAAAATTTCTGTCCCAGGTCGTCTTAATGTGCGGGTTTAAATTTAGAACTGACGACAACTGTCGATTTTTATTTCGAGGGCCAACCACTTTGCGCATATTTTAAACCTTGTCCCTTCACCCTGAGTTCCACCCCTAAAATTTAAATAGGGGAGAGGGGTCAAGTGACACCTCATTTTAAAGCTTATCAAATTGTGAATTCGACGGTTTTTGTTTTTTTAAATTTTCAAAAAAATGAACAAAAGGTGATAATTTAGAAAATTTCGAAATTAATTTTCTACTTGGGTATTGATTTCTTTTCGTATGCTTTAGTTGATTTTAATCGTATTTATATTTTGTAGAAACGAAAAATGAAAAGGAAATTGTTTTGAGAACGATAACAGTACAGTGCGATTTATCAAACGATCTTTCCAGTCATTGTGTTACTTTTTCGAAAATCATTTCCAATTTCGTATCAATTCGCCTTAAAGTGGTTTACAATACAGCAGAACTGGTTGAAAGTAAACCAGTGCTCGTGGAAATTTCTGCTTTTTCGATTGAACTTGAACTGAGTATACGTCCAATCAGCAAAATGATCGAGCCTGAATGTACTTCACAAACCAATCAATACTAAGCAGGATTTCTCTATTAGCTCTAACGGTTATTCAGTCAAAATTTTCAGATAAACGCTTGGAGCTTTAATCGTGGATAATTTGTAAAATTAACGAGCGTAACGAGTTGAGTGAACCGCCTTCGATGTCAGTTGAGAAAAGTACAATAATGAGGGGAATAGAAGAAGGAAACATCCTCGTTCCGTTGATAAAATTACACGTCGCCTTCGTATTTACAGTATCTTCCAGGGCCCGGGTGGAAAAACAAACAAAACGCCAAGAAAGGACAATGAAACGAGTCTCGGAGGAGTAAATGCACAATAAAATTAAACAACTTTGTATGTCCGCGCGTCGACATATACAGAGGCGCTGTATATTCGACGCTAATAAGTGAAACGGCGCGCCGCGTTTTATTGGGGAAGCGCACTTTTATTATTACCTTTGTTGTTGTTGTGGTTGTTGTTGTTGTTGTTGTTAACCTGCGTGGGACGGCTTTGATTAAGGCCTCGCTCTGAAGATTCCACAGCTTACCGAAGTGAGACTGTTTCCACAAGTCGTTTATTACGCGGGACGCTCATGCGCAACGCGAAATCCACTCGTGGAAAAAACTGAGAGTCATAACTAGAAAATGTAAAACTTGAGGGAAAATTGGAGTTCGGCCAAAGGGACTTTAGCAACGACTAAAATGAGAGTGTAAAAATTCTTTTAAATTCAGCATTAGGAGACATTTTCATTTGAGACAGACATTTTTTGGACATATTTTTCAAGTTGCATAGCCAGATTTCTATGGGGTAACAAGTGCGGCATTTTTGAAATATCCGTGATTCTTTGAGAAACGAATTTTTCAAAAATTGGTGTATATAGTTATGAGGTATGTTTGAAGAAAAAAAAGTCTATCATAACCTACCTTTTCGGATCCCAAAAAGAATTTTTTGTTACCCACGATTTATAAAAGACTGCTAAATTGACGAAATCTTTTCAGCAAGACGCAAAATTCGAAATGTGGATATGAAAACTGCTTGAAAAATCGTAAAATAATAATGATACATTAATTAAAATTACAATTTACCATTTTCTTATTTCTTCTTTAACCCTTCGAGTCAAATCATAATCGTGCTGATTAATTACCGCACTAATATCGTTTGTAACAAATATTAAAACAAATGATCAATGTGGATGCTAAAATTAATATCACTAGTAAGTGCCTCCCTGTAAGCCCTTTACCCTTCGACACTATCCGTCGTGTTTATTGCACTTATTCCAAGAATATGTAAACTAGCGATTATTTATTTCCGTTTTCACCTAATTTTCATTATTAAAATCTCCATATTTCCACCGGAAAGCGAAAAACTACACGTGGGACGTCTTTGAATAGAAAACCCTCAGTTTCAGGCACGACAACCGCGCGCAATTCTAATGCAGGTGCATTGTAACCGCGAATGAAAGTAACTCGCTATAACAGGTATGATCTTGTAAAAGACAGCTCGGTATTGCGAGGGCGAATGTATTTGCATACCGTTGGGCTCGGCATGGGTCAGAGAGAGAGAGACAGGGAGAGAGAGATTTTCTACATTTTTATGGAAAGTTTAATGGGTAAGTACTGTTGGATTGTTGCAGAGATATCCGTTAATTAGGTTTTAAAATAAATCAGGTTGAAAACGTATATAGGAAAGGTTTTGGTATTTTCTTCTAAGCTGCCCAATTTAGCACCTTTGCTCTAAACCAGTTATAGCACGATAGAGCTAAATTGCATCAATTTTCCCTCAGGCGACTTGGAAGGCAAAACAGGCCTCTTTAAGAATGCCTTAAGAAAGGTTTTGGTATTTTCTTCTAAACTGCCCAATTTAGCACTTTTGCTCTAAACCAGTTATAGCACGATAGAGCTAAATTGCATCAAGCATCAAAATTGCATTTTCCCTCAGGCGACTTGGAAGGCAAAACAGGCCTCTTTAAGAATGCCTTGAGAAAGGTTTTGGGATTTTCTTTTAAATTGCTCAATTTAGCACTTTTGCTCTCAACCAGTTATAGCACGAAAGAGCTAAATTGCATCAGTTTTCCCTCAGGCAACTTGGAAGGCAAAACAAGCCTCTTTAAAAAGGACCGAGTTGGTAAAATCAAGAACCTTGCAGCTAAGAGAAGCTTAGGTAACACAATTTATATAACATTTTCTCAATAATATGGTAATAGTGATATTTACGTACATACTTTGAATTCCATCATATTCCATCATATTTTTCAAATTTATTTTGCGCATACTTTCCATGACATTTCGCTTCGGAATGGGGAGGACGCGATAAGATTTATCGAAGCGAACTTTCCTTTGTGATAACCGAAACCGCCTCCGTTTTTAGCTTAATTAGCGATAAAAATTAATAAAACCAATCGATAACCGATGGCTTATTGACCGCCGGTCACCGCGCGGTCTGTCGGTAATTGCAAAACACTTTTACGAGCGCACATATTTTCCATTCCGTGATAAAACGCGCAATAAACACCAGGCGTTCGATAGCGTAAAATTGATCCCGAAAAAAGGTCGAATTAATCAGTCGTAAATTAAAAAGCAAATAATAACAAAATTAATGGTTAGTCGCAGAGACTTTGATCTCCATGGATTCCATTGAATTATTCTTATGTTTCATCATAGTTGTGACTTAGGTGACGGTGAAAATTTCATATTTTTGACGTATGGTTACATTTCTTTTCACAAGTGTTGTGACATTATGTTAGTTCCATGTTAGAATTTTTACATGTTAAAATGCTTATCAGATTCGCATTTGATATCACTGCGATCAGTTGTAGAATATAAATGTGTATGTTCATTACAGTCTCCTTCATCTTTATAATCCTGATCTTTTTTGGATTATCATTTTTTAATTCTTTTGATATCACTTTGGAAAAAAGTTGCACCTAATAGATCGTAAGGTTTCTAAAACTTGCCTTTTGACGTTTTGGCGAAAAATGCTATTGCAAAAGTAAAAAATTCCCATGGCCCCCCTATCTGATGGCCTTATTTATATTTCCCATGTATTATTCAATATCACAGTCGAGAAATGAGGATAGTTTATAAATGTGGTAAGGGCTATCATATATAGGAAATTTCTGATTTTTCATAAATAACTTGGCTGTACGTTTTAGAGAAAAATATTAAATGAATTTCAACTGTCATCCTAGGAAATTTTCGATTTTTCATAAATAACATTTTTCCTTTACGTTTTAGGAAAAAAATGAAAAGGTACAAAATTGTAGAGCTTTTAAAGGCCTACAAAAAATGTCTATAGAAATATGTACTGCATACATTAAGCAATAAGGCTAAAATGTTTTTCAAAAAAATCATACCTACTTCGAAAACTTGTCAGATTCAACTGAGCTGAAATTTGGGAATTCAAATTTGGTCACTTAATTTTGTTCGTAAAATCACGTGGAAATTTCATCTCGAAATACAAAAGTTCACTTTTTAACCCCTAAAATATGAGGGTTTAACAGCTTACGTTTTTTTCAAAAAATGCCCCGTAATTCTATGTCAATAATTCCAAATTTAAAGGAAAAGACGTTTCGTTTTAGCGAGATGAGATTTTGAAAAATCTTTTTTACTTCAAAAATTAAGATATTTTGGGTTTTTATCATCTTTGATCAATTTTAAACGAAGTTTTTTGGTCCATCTGCTGTTAAATTTTATTTTACAAAAAATACTCTATAAACTGGGTTATTATCTATCTACTCAACGACTTTTCAAAAGATTTACTAATGCAAGGCTGCCAGGCCTATAATTGCTGGAGTCTGACTTAGCACCTGATTTAAAAATAGGCACTACTATTGCGTTTCTCCAATCATAAGGCAGAATGCTGTAATTCATTGTCAAGTTACACTTAAGTAAGGAACGGTAAGCCGGTTAAATGATACTTTTGAGGATATTATTTTGACGATCAATCACTCAAACTTGCAAGTAACTTTGGTTAGTTTCCACACCTAAAGTGGTCAGTGGCCAGCCAATCAGAATCGATTATTCTTAACAACTTGACGAAATAGTAACATTTCCTCAACTCTTGAATGCCGCTGTTAATCCGATTTCGGATCGACCGAAGAAATGACAGATCCGTCTCAAGAAAAATCTAATCCGATTTGAATATAATGGAATTTAATCGAAAAAATGTTATTACCTCGAAGGTCTGCATTCTTTTCCACTTACGCGAGTTCCCTTTCGATCGCGATTTTCGAATCACGAGCGTATCGATTGCGATTAAGCGCTCTTATCTCGCTCGATGATTAATTGCGTACGACCAATGGTGGGATCGTTACATGGAAATTTATCGAAAAGAATGTGATTAATGCCGAGCCCGAGCGTGTAAACAGTCTTAAACGGTCGGACAGATCCCGGGATTAATATCCTTATTCCGAGCGCCTGTGGGGCCCTCTCCTTTGTTTAGAGGCTGGAAGAGACTCCATACATTATAACTTGACCTTTCGGCTGGGGAAATAATGTCAAAACCAGTAGCCGCGAACGATCTTCATTAACAGAACTGGAGAGAGAGAGAGGGAAAGAATCGAGAACGGGGCACAGCCTGCGGGTCGTACAACTTCTTTGATTATATGCCTACGTACAAGTTTCGGTGCTCTAAATACTGTGAATGCAGTTTTTCGAAATTCGATGGAGGTGAGAGGGAGGAAAGGAGAAAAAGGTCGAAGGAGATTGCGGTTTCTATCATGAACGGTACAAGCTTCAAGCCAATTGTGTTGCTTGAAATGTATTTAATTTGGAACGATTTGCACAAGGAAGGGTACGAAGAGGTTGGGCTTAACTTAAATGTTTTGAACATTTTGGAAAACTACAAAAACTACTACGTTGATCGAAATTAAATAGGCATGTTTCAAATTTGATTGTAGAAGTATTTAAACGTAATGACTACCTGTTAGTTTCAAAACTAAAATACAAAACAGGTTTTTATTGAAATTTTAAGTTTAAACAATAAAAGTACTAATACAAATCATTCATTGCAAAATTCGATTGAAATATGAAGTTTGGCTATATTGGTTTAATCCAACAGCGCTTCTTATTTTTTTAAAGAAAAATGGAGAGTAATTAATATAATCGATTTTTAATATATCGAAAATCGATTATTAAAAGTCGATTATAAGAGAAAATAATCGATTATTTTTTCACATCCGTTTTGTTATATGGGCCTGATCTGGGAGATGACAGGTATGACTTAAGTACGACAAAAACGTAAAAAATAGTTTAAGATGTAGGCTCCCTACAATTTAATGAACGTAAGAAGTTTTGTAATACAACGGTTCATGAAAAATATAGGTTATTATCGTCCAATTTTCGCCCATAGCCTACTTTTCACCCTTACTCTTCAGGAATCTGCTACTATTTTCGTCAAGCTCCAATAGTCCATTGATCGGTCTATAATGAGAACCGCTGACCTTTTCTATCTTTCCGATTTGCATCTCGGCCTGAGGAATGCCTGTCCACGTTTAATTTGGAATTTTAGGACAGACATACACACACACGCAGCCGTTTCTATCGGTCGACGACGTCTTTGACTGGTTTTCTGTCTCCGTTGACCATTTTTTGACGTCACGTCCATTCAGAGAGCTACCGCCTAACGGTACGGGCGCTTAATCGTACGTGCGAGAGAGAGAACGCGCGAGATGGAGCGAGAGAGGTAGAGAGGGGTTTCCGCGCGAAGAAGTCGATCTTCGATTATATACGGTACGGAGGTGGATTTCATGAGTTCAGTAGATTAGTAAATTAGACTTAATTAGTCCATGATGGATCAAATGTGCGCTCAAAACGGTCAAAATTCGTTATCTTAATTGCCTATGACGCGCCGTCGTGACGCCAGCCTAATGGGAAATTACAATGGGTATGTTTTTTTTAAATTTGCCGAAGGGTGGACTTAACTGCGGGTGGCTAAATAACTGTCGATGCGTTAAACTTCGTTTGGGTAATGAATTAGGTAGGGCTTAGCTTAGGCTTCAATTCTAGATGGCGACTGATGTGTTGTTCTGACTAAAAAGAAAAAAGTTTTGAACTTGTGCAAGAAAGGCTTGAAGTCAGTTAAATTTGAGCTGACTTACTGTTCTAGTAGTGAGTGCCATCTAAGTGTTAATGCGGTCTAACCAGGACTGATTCGTATATATCATCATAATAGAGGAGAATAGGTCGTTTCAGTGGTTTTTCAATGGGGTTGAGTTGATTTTTTAATTTTCGTCCCCAGTCCACTTTTCACCTGAAAAATCTGTTACCATCCCTCAGGCCCGAATGGCGTGAGCCGAGGGGCTCTTTCGATTCGCTTGCATATTTGTTACGTAAAATCGCTCGCCTGATCTAATATCGTATTCTTTGCGGCACGACAACGATCATGGGAAACTTTTTGCTTTCACTTTTCGAGAGGTTTCGGCGCGCTTCCTGCATGCGAAAGGTACGTCGCTGCGATCGATCAGGTTTGCGGGAACGGTCCTCCTCCCCTCTAATTACGTACGCGTAACGCAGAGGAGGAGGATCGTACCGGCATTTTTGCCCTCCTTTTTCTCTCTCGCACGTACCCGCAATAGGCTAACACTAAAGGAGAATGGAGTTCGTCAAGATTTAGACTTTCGGCGTTGAGAAGAAATGCTTCAACTTGCGGGTAAAATTGTCCAAATCCCAAGTGTTGATGGGGTGGGGATGTGGCTTTATTTTTTAAGAATTTCAGTTTTGAACGCTTTCCGAAAAAATCCAAAATTGACCCCACGAGACACGCTCTTGTATGATCAAAGCCTTGTCCCCCTTCGATTTTTCAGTTCCACGGGTCTTCCTTCAAATTTAGGATACCCCATTGCCTTACTTTCGATTTTTACACCTACTCATCTCTCCCCTATCGAGCGAACTCCCCGAATAAAGGTATTAGGATGTGACCGTGTCTTGCCGAAAATCCCTCATCGCGACTACGCCTCAACCCTTAATCGCAGCTGGTTCAAACTTACCAGGATTATTTATTAACTTAGTGTCTAATTGCTGTACAAATTTGACTGGAATCAGTTCGGTGGAAGCGGAGTTATTAAGGATTTTCATTAGTTGATATTAAGTAAGGCCGTGAAGTTCAGATTGTGATGGAATTTTTTAGAACATCAGTACGTTGTACACCTGGAACAGTAACATCTAATGATTATGGAATAAATTTTGTACTTCTTTTTAGGCACCAAAATCATGAAAAACCTTTTAGATTCTTAACACTGAAATCTACCAGAATTCAGAAATTAAATCATTTGTACATTTGAGTAAAATTTTGACTACTGAAACCGTTAGAAACTCTAAAATCTACCCAATTTCAGCTCATGCAAAATACGAAATGCCTTTGTTACCACTTACATTTGTTTATCTTTCTTGAGTTTGATCGTTAATGGAATCTACATTCATGGTCTGTAGTGGTATGTTCGCAGCTGCAATGGGGTAATAAGGAAATTAGATTCTTTTGCTCCTAGTTCTCATCTGGAAACAATGCCTCGTAATATTTTATTTCAAATTCGAGCTTATCCACTCCCCCGGTGTCGCGCTGTAAAAGCAATCTGAGTAACCGCTTGTAAAGTTATTGCCAAGAAGGCGATAAGCGAAGACCTAGAAAATTATCGTTCCGTGGAAAACCATTGTTTTAATTACTTATTCAAATGTTAAGTAGGTACACGTTCGTTACGACTACGTAGAATACAATTATAGATTACGTTACCCTTTGTATGTAGTAATTTTATATGAGGGAAAGGGGGCATTGACACCATCATTACTTCGAGGTTTTAGTTTAAGGTATGCACAAAAGCGTTACACCTGCAAGCATCAGTATAATCATCCCTAAACGAGATGTTATCTTATGTAACACACGAGAGTGGGATTCGCTTGGATGTACAAGCAAAAGTGAAGTAAATTTTTTTAAAGATTCGATCCTATACGGTTTGTAATAGTATAGGTTAACTATAGGCCAGTATTACCTAAAACACGTCTCAAGTAAGGTCTTTCCAGTAAGAATTGGTCCAGTCAAAAAACAAAAATATTAATCGACTTTATACCGAGCGTATTTAAAAAGTACATTTTTACCCTATACAAAAGCAGAGTATTCATGTAACGTGCCGTTTAACCTTCTAAAGTCCAATAGAATATAAAATATGCTTTATACTGCTTTATTTTACTTATTTATGTTTTATTTGCAGTTGCTACTCATCTTGCGTTAGTTACACTTACTTTTTTTCGGTTTACATTTTAAATTAACTTGCATTTATCTTCCTAATCCCTCCCCATCCCCCCTAATAACTATACCAATCATATTTCCTATCCAAGCAAAGTTTATTCACAGCTCTACGTGATTTTCGTCGGAAAATGAAATTTTTTGATATTACATTTATTTAGTTGCTTATTTTAGTTATTTTGTTATATTACCAACTTTTCAAAATAACGTTTCCATTACCTAAGCCCCGTCATAAATTTTCGTTGACAAAGTGAGTAACGATCCTTTATATTTCTTTAAATATGGCACGCCTATGGAGGGGTTTCTGGTCTTTGTATGTCGGTAGGTTGGTTATTAAATTTCATTTTCAACTGGACCAATTCAGGCTGCAAGGACCTTACCTGAATATTTCACAGTCCCAAGAGCTTTTCTTCCTATTTCCCTGGACCATTACGTATGCACCGTAGAGGAGCAATTTTCCATGGCAACACGTGAAGCAATGAAAAAAACGATCTTTAAAACCGCTGCTGTATTTGTTTAAAGCGCAGGCAAAACGCAGCAAAAGAAAATAGGCCACAGTTTCTTCATTCATTTCCTTCATGCACTCGTGCAACGCGACGCTTTACTTCTGCGTCAGCAATTAACTGCGACAAAAAGACGAGTCGAATATACTACGTGTTTGTGTCGTCGGTGTGCGTGTGTTTATAAGTAAAAATCGACTTAATGGCGTAATCAAAAGTAACACAACCGTTAGTATGTGTGTGCGTGCGCACGTCACTCTGAGGCACTTCCGCCAGACTCGGCCTCTTCGCCCGTGTGAATCTCCTTCTCCTACGAGAGAGCAGCGCCGCCGTTTCCTGGCAGGAAGAGTGCCGTTCCGTTTATCGATTGAAATCGACCCGATCGATCGGTTTTTAATAACCGACGCATGTTCGTAACGGGACGGTTTTTGTTTGATTGTTATTTCCCCGTTAAGGTCGGTTTGCCAAATACGGACACCCCCGTGTCGCACGCTGTCGAATGCGGAAATGGAACGGGAGATTTAAATTTGTCGCTGTGTGGAAATTTGCCATTTAACGCTCGAAGAATCGGTTATTTTCCGAGGTTTTGATCGGAACTTCTTCGCAGTTTTGCGGTTTTTGCAAATGGATTTTGAAATTTGAAAATTGCACTTTCAAGAACAAAAACAAAATCAAAAGTGTGGCACTAGTTAGTCTGCTCTAAGATTTGAATAGCCGTATTCTATCTATTAGTACTGTCACTAAAAGTAAAAATAGGCTATGAGCCTCCATCGATTTTGATGAAAATTTAGAATCAAGCTTATTTTACCCTTAACTCCAAAAGCGACAAGTGGTCAACTTGCGCTACTTGTATTTTAGGGGTGAGACCCACCCCTTTTGAAAAAAATGAAAGAAATGCAAATTAAAGCATTCAATCCTTGGAAATCTCATTTAATTTAGTAGAATTTACATTCTATGACATTTTGAAGCAAATTTTCATCCCTCAAACACCCTTAAGACGAAAAATCATGGAAAAAAATTAAAATCTGTATTACTGGATACAAAAAATTTTTAGTTATTTTCACCCTTAAAAACCCTAAACCCTTTAGCAGCTTTTATCATTTTAATATGCATTTATATAATCTATGCTCTTGTATGTTCGTATGTATACATTTCAATAATGTATGCTCCCAAAAATTTTTCTAAAAATTGCGGTGGTTACGATAACTCCGTTATTTTTATGCTATCGAATCCATCCAAAAACCATCTTAAAGGTAATTTCAAGGGCTATAAGATCATCTATGTCTTCACTTTATAAAATCCTTCATTTTGAAAAAGTAAAGGGTTAAAGGGCTCGGCTCAGATGATCCCCACAGTAAAATTTTAACTTCGGACGTTGATATCTCTGTTGTTTTTTATCCTACAGAAGTAAAAAACAAACCAAAATGTTTATTAAAAAAACATTATTTTTTACATTTATTTAGTGGTTCTAAAGTTATTATGAATATAAAAGATATTTTTAGAGAAATTTGAAAAATTCTGGTTTTGAAAAATCGTACATTTTCCAAAAAAAAATAATCTATACCGGTCATACTTCTTGAGCTCATTACTTATACCAACGTGAAGTAAATACTTCAAGAAATACTGTAAATTTCAATTTTGATGGAAGTGGTGTAGGTTTTATTTCTTCCTTTTCTTTAAAAAATCCGAGAGTCCCGTCTTATTTTCATCATGGCTCGCTTAGTTTTGATGCAATCTGCTCAATCCGGGGCTCATTTTAAAGGTCTTTGCATGTACTTTACAAAGTGTTCTAAGGATATTTTCCAAAAAATCTATCAGTTTCCCCTTATTTAACCTCGAAACTTGCATTGGAGTACTCACAAGTATTAATAAAATGAAATTAATAACAGCTATATGGAATAAATTAGCTATTTTTTTTAAGTTAAAAAAAATATTAAAAATAGTATTTTACCTAAAAAAATATTAAAAATATTCTTTTGTATTTAAAAAAAAAAATAAAAATCTCGACAATCTTTCGTTTTGCTTCAACCGAAACACTTTTTCAAAAATAATCAATCGCAGAAAATACAAGCAAAAACTTCAAAGTGCGCAAATCACGCATCAGATAACAAATAACCATTTAACTGCAATGTTTTGAGAAAGTCAATTTCTTTAATAAACTCGAGTGTAACTGGCCACCGTTTCATAGCATATAATGACCATTACTCACGCGCGAAGCGCACACAAAGCGCCTCGATCCCGCCAATTTCCTCTAGATAAAGATTTTACAATGCCGTATTACGCACGTGTATATCGAAAACGACAATCTCTGGAAAAGGCTAAAACACCCGCGAAACGCACGGAAACCTTCACGGCGGCCCAATTGTGACGAAACGCGCGCGAGCAGAACGACAAAAAGAAATCGGCGTCTCGTAATTGGTTGATGCGATTACCAATTAAGAGAAGTTAAATTAACGCCGTTAACGTTAAAGGGAGATTTATCGCCTTTTGTTCGAGAAGACAAAAAAGAAAAGAAGGAAACAGCGGTTTACGAAACTGTAAAACCGCTCTATCACGGACACCGACGGGATGGGAGCGAAATGCGTCCGTAAGTAAGAGGTGCGCGTAGTTAAGTAAAGTAAACTATTTTCCTTAGTAACGAGCGTTTGCAGATAGTGTCTTTATTTAAGATGTATAAAGTACATACTTTTAAATTTTGGTAAATCCTTTACCTTTATATATTTATAAGTTAAAAAAGAGAGGGTTTTTGATGAAACCGCTTTTTGAAAAATGAGAAAAAAATTTGAATGTTTTTTTGCCTGATTTTTGCAATCTTCTTCTTCAGTTACCAACCCGCAAAATCTCTTTCTGACCAATGCTTTTCCTACCAGTGGACCTAATTTTAATAAACAGATTAGTTGTGAATTAACAAAGAAAAGTCTAACTTCTTTCCTGCTTGATTTAGGGCAACTTTTTTTGTTTTAAAAAAATCGATAAAAATGCCAGATCCTCGAATAACTAAAATAGAGTTTTCTAATTGCTTTCGTTTGAAAATTATTCTGTTTGTTTATAAGTTAAAAAATAGGGGATTTTTGAAACCGCTTTTTGAAAAATGGAAAAAATTTCGAATGCTTTGTTTTGCTTGATTTTAGAATACAAGTCTTCTTCTTCAAATACCAGCCGGTAGAATCTCTTTTTGACCAATGGTTTATGGGCAATGATATTGCAAGAAAGGCTCTTGTGATAAGTAAATTCAATTTTACATGGATCAATTTTAAATTTTATCCATATATTAAGTACCATAAGTGCTTTTAGGCTGATTTGGCCATTTTTCGTTTGTTTTGGCACTTGAAACCAAAATACGCTCGGGAAAGTTGAAAGTACCCAGAAGTACACTAAAAACCAAACATTTTGCGCTCCTGCAAAAAAATCCAAAAATTTATTCACGCGAGTTAGAGCAAGTTGAAAAAAAAAATGGTTTTTTGGGATTTCCCGCAAATGAAAGAATTTTAGGCCAATTCTGAGGGAGGGAATGGATTCGTTGGAAAATTTACATCGACTACGTGGACTGTCAAATTTTTTCAGCATTTTGATAACGTTTTGGAGAAAATTTGGCGTCAAAAGCAGAAAACGCCAAAAAGCCTAAAATTGGCTGTAAAAAACTCTCGGTCTAATATTTTGGCCTGAAAATTTGGTTAAATACTCGTAATTAAACCTATAAAAATAAAATATTTTTTACAGTCTCGGCGTGGGGTATTTTTCTCATACCATAATTCCATCCAAAAAACTTCTTAAATCTCTGTAAACGTCGCAGTCATAAACCCTATATTTTTCCGCTCCTACCCTGGACTAATTGGTTCTATTTATTCATTATCCAGATAACATGACGACGACCATAATAATTCATATAAGCCTCTAAAAAGGAACATACATGTACTATTCTGTACGAAGCCTGACACTGCAATTAATCAGCGTTGTCGCATTAAGATTAGCTTTGTCTAGTTATTTATAGCAGAATTTCCAGAAACTCCTGCACATCCTTTTTTGAACAACAAAACTCAACATATATATGCAATCTAGATTCGTATAAGCCATACCATTTGGCCGTAAGTGTAATCTGTTTGAGTGAATGATTAAGTTATACAGATGAATTCATAACATTTCAATCCCCGCTAATCACTTGATATGACGTTTCTAAGAATTAATTGCATATCGTAATTGTCTGTTTGGCGTAATTAGTGAAATATTTCGCAAAATTAAACGTAATTGCTTTATCAGTAGTTATCAAACTAACGATTAGGCAGTGATTTTTTTTAATTATCAGCCGCATTTGCAACATAACTTCAAATTTAATTTTACTAATGTCGTCTCTTTTTGTTTCAGGTGAGTTCACTGGCGTCTAATTCTACTGATCGATAAGAGAATTAATCTCTATCTAAATATCATCTTGCCCTGCGACTAATAAGAGTTACAGCCATAATGGCCGAATAGAAGCGCGTCTTTAGCGTTTCAAGGTAATCATTTCGTCTTAAGTGCAGGTTTTTAGCATTAATTTAAAATTTCCTGTAATAATTGGAATTTTTCCCTCATGACTGGAGAGCTTTAACGAAACGTTTTAATGGCTGCGCTCGAACAAGTTCCCCAGCGATTATCACAATGTAAAGTGAAATTACCGATCGTCAGAATAACTTTGTATTAAAAGTGTATTATACATTGTAAGTGGTTATGCTTCGTTATTGCGTTGAAAAGTACGTACAAATTGTATAGCAGAATTGTTCACATTCTGCTCGTAGCACGAAAAGATATTTTTCTTGCAAAAATATTCCCCACGTGCCAATTTGCTTAATACTAGTTTAATACTTCATACTTGCTTAATACTAGCAGAAATTTTTGAAAGAAATTATCAATAATTTTAAGGTAACAATAAATAGTTACACTTGTAATACAGTTAGTCAGTTTATGGAGAGATTATTTCTCTATTATTTCGAATTATTATTTAGTCCAAATCCGAATTTTTTCTATTTTTTTTTTTTAACCTCGATATCTTAAAAAAAAGGGAATTTTCGGTAACCTTTGTTCAAACCACCGCCAAATAAATATGAATATTTTTCTGTTAAATACCAGACAAAGCCACAATCATACTACAACTATTATTATTTTTTGAATTGTGCGTCCCAGAAAATTCTTAACTTTAAAATTAACAGGTATGTCGCCATCTTGAATTTATTTTTAATTTCAATTCTTTAAAATGAACAAAACAAATTTTTTTGTATATTTCCAATGTGTACTTGTATAGCAAATCATTAGTGAAACTTTTTCTGAAGTATCCCGTAAATGAGTAAAAGCCTTACTGCCAGTCAAAAATTCGGAAGTGTACATATTTGTTATAAACAAGAAACACCCAAAAAAGTACCTTTTTTGGTTTTTTTGCTTTTATCATGGAAAGTATTGAATAAATCGCGTTACTGTTAATAAGACATTTGTAGAGAATTCAAAAACTTTTAAAATGGCGTTTTGTGCACTGTGATTGGACCATTTTTAGTCGAGAAAAGCCGGGAAACACTGTAAAAAGTGACTTTTTTAAAAAATTTGTTTATACTGCAATTATAAGAAAACTATTGATGCGATAAATTTCATCTTGGGCTTGATTGAAGTACATGTACTAAACTATCATTTTCCATAATGTTATTTCTTGATATTAATAATTGTCAAAGTTATGATTTCTTAAAAAAGAGTGTTTTTTTACGGTTTTTCCGGCTTTTCTCGGCTAAAATGATCCAATCACAGTTTACGAAACGCCATTTTAAACGTTTTTCAATTCTCCACAAATGTCCTATTGACAGTAATGTGATTCATTCAATGCTTTCTATGATATAAGCAAAAAACCAAAAAAAGTCACATTTTTTGGTGTTTTTTTGCTTAAAACAAATAATTATTCCGAATTTTTGACTAGCATTTGGCTCTTGATCACCTACAGGATATTTAAAAAAAAGTTGCACTAATATTTTGCTATAAAATTTAATTACAAAGATACCCTTTTATTTTCTCTATTAGTTGGCATATTATTGAACTCTAAAGATTTAGAGCCCTGTATAGTGTAGAAGCCTCATAATTTTTTTCTAAAATTAGCTTATTTTTGGAACCAGCAAAGTGGGTAGATCTCTTAATAATTTAAATCAGGTACGAAATGGCAGGCTATACAATTATGACGCAATGAACTTGTTTATACTGAATTACTTTACGTTGGTAAAATCTCTTCTCATTTATGAAAAAGTAATGTCAAAAAATTCGTGAGTTTTCAAATTTAGTCCCATTGAATTGCCAACTTCTTCAAAACATCTGAAGCATTTCAGTAGACCATCGAACTTTCACCTGGTGGAACTGTTCAAAAAAGTTTTTCACCTTTAAACAAAACCCTCTCAGAAACAAAGCTTAGTAAATCTGATTTAACTAATAAAGAATTCATAACAATCGGCCATAAGTCGAGTCGAAAAAAATGCCACTCGCGCAATCTTTACGACTTTTCCTCCCGTCTCATAAACCCCCCTATAATTTTTATCGACGTGCCCACTTTATTACCTTTACTTTGCCTCGGTAGGCGATTTTTAAAAAAAGCTCTGAGCCCCAGGGCTCGCCATTGTTCGCGGAGAAATACTCGGCGCCGACGACGATTTTATCTGTTTTTCCTCTCCACGTGCTCTTTCTTTATTACTCTAAGTCTCCGCTCGGCGGACGAAGTGGTTAGGAGGAAAATCCCGGAAAAACTTGGAATTTTTCTCTTTTTAATTCCTCGATTGTTTGCCATGCGTATGTTGTTTATAAAATATTTACGAAAGTGTCGGACGTCCTGTGACACGCACAATGAAAATGCGCCTTGAACTGTCAGAGGTGGCGCCAAAATAACCGACTCGGGCTTTTTAAAAAATTATAACCAGCCGCGTACCCTTGGAGAGGAAAGTAGCGAGGTTTAAATATAACTCTACGAAATCGGAATTAAAGGTTCAATGACTAAGCGTATTACACGTATCAAGTATTTAGCAAATGTTAATGTCACCTAATTTAAATATACGCAACGTGATAGTAAAAATTTAGTTAATATATTTTCCATCAGTTTTTAATACCAAGCAGGTACACTCTTTTGTGGCACTTACCCGAACAATCCTTAAGAGAACATGCATAATTCATTTCGCACTTTCGATACAAATAAATTAGAATAATTAATTCAAGAATAAAGACTTCCTAATTCCGTACTGCGTATTAAAGAAATAAAACTTGGCACGATTCTAAAAAATTTGGGTTTTGAGGCTTTGGCATGTACAAGGCGTTCTTTGACTCTCGGTACTTTTACAAATTCCAATCTCTGCTTTGATCGGTCGGTACGAATTTTACCTCTTACGAAACCGCACTACTAACCTTTCGGCGTCCCTCTGGTATTTTTTTGCACAACATCGAGAATTAATTGTAGATCGTTCGCTCACGAATTGCTAGGATTTAATGTGAGAGGGATAGAGAGAGAAGAGGGTCACACCTAATTAGCCGTTTGAATAGCAGATATTTTAATAGGGTCCACGGTTTTCGGCGTGGATTAATAATTCATGTCATTCGCTCGACGCGCTCCTAACGAGGATCTCTCCCGCTTTTCCTCCTCGGATTGCAAAATTGAGATGATCAGGATAGGATTTTGATGACTGCAAACAATAATCTGATGTGCTGTTTATTTCTGTGTTCCGCCAGAACTCGTCGGTGTATGTTGACATGCACCGGTGTAAGACATAAATAATAATAATACCGGAAATATTTCTGACTTTTGCCAGATGAAATGGTGCATGTCGGCATTCACCAATTTCGACCTTTCCCAGTAACGCTTCATAAAATTTCACTAAGCTGAAATGATCGAATTTCTCATAAATTTCTAAATGTGTCATTGACTCAATTATACATGTGTTCATGATTTTTATTAATTTTTGAACTTCCTAACGGCCACAATTCTTATGGTTTTTCATGCATTTTTAACTTATTTCTAATTTTTTCAATTTGCAAAATCGCAAGAAAGTGTTCTTGACTGATTCAGTGGAATTTTCTGTCATATTGTCAGAATTTTCATGTGCGATGATTTGAATTCAAAAGTGTTTTCATACATTTTTAACATTCCTACAGCTTTACCAAAATGTTTGCTAAAATGCCCTGAAACATTAAAAAAATGTTCATTAGCTAATTTAGAGAAATTTCTAAATTTTAGAAAGATTTCTGAGAAGTTTAGAGATTTTTATGTCCTTTGAACATAGTTTTAAAATTTATACACATTTGTTTACACTGTACAAAAATCTAGATAAAAACTTTATTGGCTAAATTACTGGAAATGAACCAAAAACAAACCTTCAGAATTTTTTTAAGGAATTTTTAGTTGTGTAGATCAGTAGTCTTAATTTTAACGTGTTTGCATATGTTTTCGACAGGTTTAGGAGACTTTTAAACTAAAAGAAGAATTTCTAAATTTTCTAAATTTTCAGCTAAAACGAACCATTAGATTTTGGTTATGAATTTTGAGACATGTTTTCACGAGTTTTGAGCTTGGTTCATATGTTTACTCAACGTATTTGGTGAAACGCTGTGAAACTAAACCCTTTTTAAACAATTTTGTCAAATTTCATGGATTTCAGGGAAATTTCAATTTTTTATGAATTTTTAATAGCACCGAACATTCCAATTGTAATGTGTTCTGATACATTTTCAACATTTTTGCATGAAATTTGTACAATTTTTGCAAACGTGACACAAAAAGCGAGTATTCAATAGTGTACGTAACGTAACGCGCCCTTCCTCCACGTTCGTTACGTCCCCTCTACAACCATGGGCGGGTGTAAACCACGCTATCAGATAAGCTAGCAAGGTTTATGCTTTATCGGAGAGTTCCAATTAGTTTCCTTCATCCTAACGGGTTTCCATGCTTTTCAACGTTTCCTAAAATATTTTCAGGCATTATGTTCAAACTCAGATAAATATGGACTAACTGAGTGGAACTTGAGCATACTCAAATGATCAAGTTTTGTGATGAAAATTTTTAAATGTGTCGATAACTTTAGCTGAAATTTTTGAAGCTGAAGTTGCAAACTTTAGCTTCAAATTTGATCGATCGAGACAAAATTGGAATCACTTCCATGCAACATTCGACATTATTTTTTATCACTGCGTGGCGAGGCCCAGAGATCGCACTCACGAAACTCGAATCAATTGGGGCAAAGGCCGGATCGATTAATCCGTTTTTATATACGCATGTAGATCGATCGCACGCCATAAATCACGATCGCATTAGCTCCGCTTCCACTTAATCGCCGTTATCTTCGATTCCATCTGCTCTGTTCGAATCGTTTCTTAAGAGAGAGAGAGAGAGCGACGTTTATTCAATTACCGTATGGAGGATATCGCCTGGGCTCGTTGAGAAATTTATGGTAGCTGGCGCCACCTTGTCACTAGCTGTCATCGCGGTTTGTTATTGCGGCGGCGCCGGGCGGGGAGGGGGGCGAGATCGACGGTAATTAATTAATACGGAATGCCGAGGTTCGCGGAAACTGGGCTTAATTAAGTGCGTCGTAACAATTTTCGTAACTTTAGACGAGGGGGTAATTGGGTAAGTCCAATTAGCTCGTGACGGTTTTTGACGGTTCAGATTTTTCAGTCAAACCCCGCAATACTCACCCTAACTGTATCTAGTAACGAAGTTTCTTATTAATGTACTTAATTACGATCATAAATTAATTAAGTAATCAATTACCTAATGTATTCATTGAACATTTGTACCTAATTACAGTCATAAATTAATTAAACTATTAATTACCTAATGTATTCATTGAAAATTAACTTAGTCATTTTATTGTTCCTAATGCGAATTACATATTTATTTCGCCCAGGGCAGTAATTTATATCGCGCGTCGAGTTGACTTCATCGGTCACTATAGTACTAAGCTATTGACTATGTCGAAAAAAAGTGGGGGTTTAAGGAAATATGGCGTTGAAGCAATTTTATCGTTACATCATGTTCAATTGGTCTATAAAGAAGGGAAAACCGCGGAGTGCAGTTAAACTTAAGGGCGCGTTTTTGAGGACGTGGTGAATTTGGTCACTTTTTGGTTTTCCGGATATAACTCAAAAACTAGGAGTTTTTGGTTAAAATTTGTAAGGAACTTTTTGGCAGGAAATTGAATTTCCTGTCGAAATAATACATTGAGAAATTAAATTATTTTTTTTTTGAAATAATTTTAAAAAATCATAACATAAATGAGAAAAATTGAAGTTATTGCCTTTCTCCTTCCTTGTTCTTGCCTCTAACTTTTTTCTGGGTGGGTCGAGGTATAAGTATTGCTTCACAGAAAAGAAAGCTTATAAAACTTTCGACAAAATGGCGAGTAGCAAAAGTCCCTGTGATAAAAATTGAGCGAGATACAGGATTTTAAAATTTTTCATTTTCGGGGGTTTTCCCACTTTTTTCCTCCTACCATTTGTTTCTTTTCTTAGAAGAATTAGCCTTACCTGACTTTGACGCACACGGGCATGCTTATGAGTATGGTATAGTAGGAGGGAAGATTAAAGCGTTCCTCACCGAAAATTCGCGGTGCCCTAAGACACTTGGCAACACCTACAGTTCCCAAGTTGGAAGGGTGGCTATATATATCTGTCTTTTATTGTGAAATAATGATTCATATAATTTCTTCTTTCGTGAGACACAAGAGGAATATGAAAGAGGATCGACTGCCAACTGCCAAATATCGTTTAAAATTACGAATTTTTCAAAGTCCACCATTCAAATACCAAAAATAAATTATGGTGAGTTTCGCAGAGTCAAATTGGCATCAAAAATATTTGGGATAGGATCATTTTCTCTCTGATAAATTCCTAAGCTCTGCAGAAGTACTCGGGTTTCCATCTGTCGTTCACTCCACTTTATATCTGACCCTCGGGCCGACCTCTGCACCACGGGCGGATTTCTCTTTTCAGCAAAGTACACGAACCGTCTCGCAAAAGGACGGAGAGACCGAGAGAAAATCCATGAAAATGGCAGTCGCCCGTGTACGTGCGTGCTTTAACCGTTTAACTAACTCCTTGTAAAGCGGCAGCGGCTTCTCGATTTATTCCCGATGACCTCTCGGGGTTATACCTTCGCGCAGAGGAGTACCCTCGGGTTAATTAAAAATTCGGCGTTAGAAAGTCATCGGATACGGTCATTAGAATTAATTGGGATGTATCGGAATCGGGCGCTGCGTTATTGGCGCGCGAGCGCATAAATCGCTTTGTTTTTTTTCTGAAATGTGCGCACACGCATGGGAGACCGCCGATAATTGGTGAAGCGCACAAGCGAGGATCATAGTGACGATCATCTTGAAGGTTTATTTATAGGAGAGTCCATTATGGCGTAAACCTAAAACTCGCTAAAATCATGCACTTTTGATCTTTAATTGTCGATAATACAAAAAAATGCTAAAAATGTCAATACTATTATCACTTGTTTTTAAATGTACAATTTTAATCTTTTTTTTAAACTTTAATCTTAAATTTAGGATAATTACAATTAGCCAGGTTTATAGAGTATTCTTTGGTAGATAAAAGTTAACAGCAGACGGACCAAAAAACTTTAAATAAAATGGATCAAAGATGATAAAAACTTAAAATTTAGACAAATCTGGGCTTTTGCGGTTTTTTTAAACAATAAAAATTTTAAAAAAATAGGTTCCTCTCCGTTTTTTCACCATAGAGTGAAAATTATTGACGGAAATGCAATAGATTGAGCGTTTCTAAAAGGTGATCGGAATAGGGCCCGCACTTTTTGTCCTTCAGAGTTCAATGCTCAGGATAGGTAGGTTATGTCGTTATCTGCGCAGTACAAAATCGACAGAATTTGGATGAGTCAGACAGAAGTTATTGAAGGTTTCTTAAATTTGCTGCTTTCACAAGCACAGTCACAAATAATGACCATTACAAGGTTTTGAAGAAACTAGGACCGTAACAACCGTCTAGATGCTTCTTACGGGATGGCATAGAATCACAATAGTTTATCCTTGGAATAAGGTTGTACCCAGCACGTTCTATAACTGATTGGTGTTCCTGTTGCATCAAAGTGACACTCTTGCATGTTCCAGGCTGAAATGAGTTCTGCTTTCTAGCATATTCTGCCCTTCATTAGGATATACTAAAATGTAGCATAGTTACTAAAATATAACTCGGTCATAATGAGTGTGAGCATCTGAGCTCTTTTCTGATTATCGGTACTGTCATGTCAAACTTGTTCTAGGCATACGTAAAATCTAGATTCTAGCATACTCAGGTCTAGTCTAGTGTCTAGATCCTTCTGCTGAGGTACTTTAGAATAAGCTTGTTCATGTTCCGTACCTGATGGATAGTCAGTCTTGTATAACCTGGAATATCCATCAGGTGAAAGTAAAACTCTGTAGGTTTGTGATCTCTTCCTTGTTCTGTTCCTTGTTCCTTTCAAAGTTTCGTCACGTCAGCCATGAATCTACATGGTTTCTACATGGAATTTTCCGTCGCAACCATCAGACCATTATTTTCTTATCCACGGCCTATCCTTTCCCTCCTTCGGAGATCTTTGACGTTATTGTTGTTGTTGTTGTTGTTGTTGTTATGAGAGCTCACCTTGAGCCAATTACCGGCCCGAGCTGAACCTATTCGAGCACCTTTCCTCATAACTCGCCGGTCGATGTATTTTATAAACGATACGTTACGTACCCGTTTCTCTCTCTTTAGCGGTCGTGTGTATCGGCGAGAAGGCAAAAAGAGAGAAGTAGAGTAATGGCCCGACGTTACACCAGAAATATCGTGTTGTTCCTTATGGGAGGCTCGTGACTCGATTGATCGGATCCGTTCCGAGGGGTTGAGAAAGTTATGGCTATTAAGGCAGGTCGTCCGTTTCATAAGTCCGCATTCTTTATAGCGCTATATTTTATTGCGACGAAAGCGATTTTATAGCTCCACCCCTTTCCGAGGTAAAGGGGATAATCTGGTTTAATACTTAAGGCGGGTCATCCACCTTGTATCTCCGGAACCAATGAAAATGCAAACATTTACCAAAAGTCATATTTTGATGCTAATTTATTGATGAAAAAATAGCAATAAATTATCCATGCTTTGATATGCAAAGAAGATGTCTTCCGAGATACTTCAGGGGTAAGAAATCTGCTAGGGATGGTTTTGGGAAATTGCAAATTGCCCCTATCGTCAGCAATAAAATATGACGTTTGGTAAATGGTTGCATCTTCATTGGTTCCGGAGATACAAGGTGGATGACCTGCCTTAAGTATTAAGCCAGATTATCCCCTTTTTCTCGGGAAGGGGTGGAGCAATAAAATCGTTCTTGGCGTATTAAATTAGCAATAATGTTTTTTGAAAAGTTGATTATTTTCAGATGCGCGGTTGCTAAATACGGAACGTCCTATGTAAGGATATTTGCTTTGTCGACTTTTGGGGGAGTAATCGTATGTAATCCCAACCTTCTGCGCAGCATCCAGTTCTACGAGGAATACATGTCTTCTATAGGTCTGGATCTGGATTTCAATCTTCTGCAATGCAGATGTAGATTCTTCTTAACCCATATGGATATTTCTGATGGATCCATAACGATTTTCAAAGGAGCGCAAGTGATGTCTAACTTTTCCCCAAAATTAGAATCGAACAAAATTCGAAACTAACTGTATTGCAATCATAGGGTACTATGTTATAGACCTGGACGTCTTTGGAAGAATATTTAAGTCCATAGTTGAAAAGCACAAATCATCTCAATGCTCAAGGAAGAACGTCGTAATTTTTGGTTGAGTCGTTTGATATTTGAATTTTAGCTCTTATTAGGTGCAGAAAATATTCCTGTGCCCCCCCTCTCTCTCTAGTGAATGGCTAGAAGAGTTTAAACATTCCTCTTCTACAATTTCGCCGATCCGAATCAGTCATCCTCGTTCCACGTCGAGGAAACGTTATTTATAGAAAGTCAAAGATCATTTTTGTCGTCGTCTCCTCCTCTCCCGAGTGAAAAATCCGAAAAAGGTCCAATCACGACCGTCGAGCGCCGAGATGGATCTTCCAGGGTCAAGAGAAAGTTCCGTTTGATACCGCGAAAGGTCAATGTTTGTAAATGGATGTTGTGTATGTGTGTGTAGTACATGATCTTTTCTCGTCATCCCACCGAGCGAAAATTCCACGACGATGATATCGCGGAGGAAAAATTTTAATTGGTGACGCGAGAGGGAAAAAGTTTCGAAGGCCTGTCGCGGGATCGGGTTTGAGGTTAATGAAGTGACGCGAGGAATCGGTATTAGCGGATTTATTAGAATTTTAATTGGAATGGTGGCCGGCAATTATTTTGGTCGATTAGGGAAGGAATGTGACCGTTATTAAATAATTCGCTATGAGAGGTTCAGTTTGGGCCTGGTGCCGGAGTTATTCCGGTATTTTCTTAGGAAGTTAATGAGCACTTAGTCCGATGATTTCATTAAATCTTGTACCCTGGGTACTACGTTTATTGAGTAAGAAAGTACATGAAAATCACCACATCACCGGTATTCCATTGGTGTAACGTCAGAGGTTAGTAAACAATAGAGGTGATTTCTACTTACATCTAAATTGGCCCCAATGGTACTAAATGAAGCTAAAAACTGTTGTCTAAACCTTAAAGAATGGATTGGGGAACAACCTACATAGGATTCCTTTGAAGAAACCTTGCAGGTTCTCTTGAAGCGGTCTCAGGTTGCCTTGGCGCTTAGTAAATTCTCCTTACCATTGGTTCGTCAAGTTTTCCAAATTCTGGACTCTCCCAAAGGCTTCTTCCTTTAATATCCTTCGTTAATATCTTGGATAAGTTCGTTTACGGGCCAAATCCGCCGAATAGAAACAAAATGGCGGCCTGTCAAACCTAAAAAAAAATTCGTATCTTTTTTTTTGAGTTTTTGGAAAAGAAAATGTTACTTAGATTTTTTGTGAGTCTTCAAAGGCTCTACAGTTTTGTTCCCTTTCATTTTTTTCCGTAAAACGCAAAGGAAAAATGTTATTTATGAAAAATCAGAAATTTCCCGTATATGATTTAACGACATAGTCCAGGAACTCAAAGGGCCAGAAGAGCCCTCACCACATTTATATACTATCCTTATTTCTCGACTATGATATTGAATAATACATGGGAAATAGAAATAAAGCTATCGGATTGGCGTGCCATCTGGATTTTTTTCGTATTTCATTCGTACTTATCTTTGCATTAATTGCAGCGCGTATATCTGAGGTGCAATGGTTTTATTCGCAAGCACGAGTACTTCAGCCTCGCTGACATAACTGAAGCAATTATTCTTAAGGCCATTGCTCATTACACGGTGATCAATTTACATTTTTCCTCGGTCGTAATTCGTCGCCGTAACGAACCGGCTTACGTAACTGTTCGTATCTCGACGAAAACAAATTAGATACGGTCCAAGTTGCAAAATTTGGCGGGTTACGTGAGCGCAATTCCACAGACTTTCTCGATCGGCCTTCGTCTAATGCAAAAGCGTACGTACAATCGGGCCGTTTTTCGTGCTCGCCCGGTATATGCACGTGTCGCGAGGAAACGGAAATTTCCCATCGCGATCATTTTCTCTCTACTTAAAACGGTACGTACGTCGTATTAGAAACGGCGGAGGTTGAATTGAACGTGAGGAAAATTGCAGCGAAAAAATAACCGAATTCGAAAAGTCGACCGTTACATTTTTCGATTTCCAGTGCGCGTGTGTCGGAGAGGGAAATACGTTAATAAATTCAGCGGTTCACATGTGGTCCCATAAAACATGTAATAAAATCTTCATTAGGATAATTGTTGTCGGGGTCCCATTAAGGCCGAAGCCACACGACGCTCTTATGGTTAATATGCATTAAATTAATCGAGTCGAAAGCGTTGGAAATTTAATCGCCGAGCCGCAGAGATTGTCGTGCAGTCGTGGTCGTGGAAAGTGGATGTGCACGCGAAGGAAAATTTCGTAAACATTTTCACGTTTCGCAGATATAAACAAAAGAGTATTGATTGAATAATAACACGTGTGAGTAATAATTCATAATATGTTTATCTAATGTTACCACGCATCATTGTTAACTGATGTACTGCTGAAGACTTTTACCTCGTAATTGCTGTTTTCACGAGATTTCATCAAGTGAAAATCGATGATTTCGTTCGTGCAAGTGAAAATCCTCGTTTCCATTTTTTCCATTTTATTGTATTGCTTACTGAGCTATAAAAATGATGAAACACAAAACGCGGCAGGAGAAATTTTCCAAAGGGAAATTGAGGTTTTCTTTACTTTTATATTTAAGAAATATCATAGAAAAGTCCATAAATAGAAAATGAAAGTTGAAAAGTTTACCTGAAAGTTTCCAATTTTTGAAATAAAAGCCGGAAAGTTGATTTTTTTTTTGGTTTTCTTTTGATCATCCAAAATATATCTAATAGAAAAAATCTAAAATGTAATAAAATCTTCTTTTGAGCACTTAAAATATTACAGAATAGTTCAAAAGAAAATATAATATCTTTACTTTTTGAGTACTAGAAATGCTACAGCAAATACTTCAATTTGCGGAATTTCGAAAACATAACTGTAACTTTTGTTTGAAACATTTTTGCGTGAAACGCACTTAGTCTTAAAAATTTCCTAAGGTCTTGTAAACTTAACACGTGCCTCATATGAGAAAGTTATACGATGGACACATAAAGGACCCCTTTTTTAAAGGGTCCAATAGAATTTAGGCATAATTTTTCTAATGATTTACGTAGAAAATTCTCTGGAATCACCCTAAACAAACGTCATTAATTTTAGCCAATTAAGAGGAGGGAATACAGCCACTCCGACTTCCTGCTCGACAGAAAACTATCTTTTCCGGTGTCGTCGGGTCTTTACTTCCTGCCACATTTAGGGGAATGGAATATCCGATTTTTGCATAAGTTTAGTTTCCTAATAACTGTTACATCAAGTGTAAATTTGCCCTAAAGTAGTTTTCCACGCAATAATAATGGGCCATAATTAAAAAAAATCAGTTTACTTCTATTATGAAAATATGACAAACTGAAGGGATTTCTACAAGGAACTGCAAATTTTTATGAGCGCCCCCAACAGTGAAAAATAATCATGATTTTTCATTTGGGGGAGGGGGGTCAATATTTTTTGGCTACCTTCTGTTTGTTTTTGTGGTATTTTTTTTAAATAATGGTTTTACCTTCAATGAAATTTTTAAGAAAATATGACCGATTTCTAATGCATGAGATTTGTCGTTATAGATTCAAAATTAGGGTACTGTGATTTTCAAGCAGTGAAATAATCATGATTTTTCATTTGGGAGAGGGGGTCAATATTTTTGGTCGCCTTCTATTGGATTTTGTGGTAAAAATTCAGAAATTTTTTTAAAAAATAATGGTTTTATCTTCAATGAAATTTTTAAGAAAATATGGCGGATTTCTAATGCATGAGATTTGTGGTTATACAATAGATTCAAAATTAGTGTACTGTGATTTTCAAGCAGGGAAATAATCATGATTTTTCATTTGAGGGGGGGTCAATATTTTTTTGACTGCCTTCTATTAGATTTTGTAGTAAAAATTCAGAATTTTTTTTACCAAATAATGGTTTTACCTTCAACGAAATTTTTAAAAAAATATGATCGATTTTTAATTCATGAGATTTGTCCTGATCGATTCAAAATTAGCGTAGTGCAATTTTGAAGCAGTGATTTTTGACCGTAAACTCGCTTGCACAGATACAAATTTGCAGTAACTTCGCTGACTAAAATCTAATCTCGGGTTAAGATTTTTCGAGATCAACGGAGAATCGTTAGGAGGAATCCTCGGACGATATCGCATTCCCCTCTCGCAATTATCGACTCTAATCATCGCGCACGTCGAGCGAGAACATCAACAAACAACTAATAACAATAAATACGTCGCTTCCACAAACCCGAAAGAAAAATCTCACGCGATCGCTATTTACGAGACGTACACT
Source organism: Cryptocephalus primarius (assembly GCA_963576515.1). Lineage (NCBI taxonomy): Eukaryota > Metazoa > Arthropoda > Insecta > Coleoptera > Chrysomelidae > Cryptocephalus > Cryptocephalus primarius. The sequence goes on from OY754941.1 coordinate 14,065,955, forward strand.
ATTTTAGACCGCCCAAGTGTAAAAGCTAAACGTCAATTTGTCCGCGTATTTACGAGAACCTTCGACTCCCTATAGAAAAGCGAAGTTGGAAAATCAGAATTCCGCCGGTCGGATTTATTGTATTACGCCTACGGCGGTACTTCTGTTTTTTCTCTCTAGTTATTTATCTTAACGACGTATCGAAAAGAGTCGCCTTTTGCGTCTTAAGTAGGAAGTAGTTAGAGACGTTATGAACCTTTGATTTTTCAGGAGTTTCGTTTTCGACGATTCCGACTCGGTGTAAGTGTAATTCTCTCGAGGATAATTGGGGCGCGCCCTGCCCATTAGCCTTCGTTTTATGAATCCGCGAAATATGAATAGGAGATTGTTTATTGTTATCTTGACGGGAAGACCCGAGGGTGTAGGCAGGCCGTTCGAAGATTGGATCGTTTTTGAGAAAAATCCTTAGAAGAAGTCTTAGTATTGTAGTTTCTATGGAAAATCTGGTTCAAATTACGTTAGAGAATTGAAAACCCTTTGAAACGGCGTTTTGTAGACCGTAATTGGACCATTTTTAGCTGAGAAAAGCCGGAAAAACCGTAAAAATGACTTTTAAATTCATAACTTCGACAATTACACAGCCCCACAAGAAAAAAGTCCGGATCTGTAGATCAGACACGTGTATTCTTATGTATTTTTCATCGCTGAATCCGAATCCGAGGTCAGAAAAATGCCTGCACCCCTGGAATTGGCCCCAGAGGCCAAAAAAGGCCGCTAAAAGATGTAAAACGTGAATTCCGGGGTAACGGATGCTCAGGCATGAACCTGGGTTACATTCCCAAGCCAAAGCCGATTTCTTGGTCAAAAGAGTTTATAGCCGACTGGGATTCACCCTTTGAGGTCGGAAAATGGGCCCTCGGGGGCCGGAAAATCGAAGACAACCTGAGTTTTCTATGCATTTTGCCAGATTCAATATGGGGGCTTCTCCCAGCGCCAATAACACACCGCAAATACGGGTAGGAAGTTCCATTGTTGACTGGCTTTAGTCAAACAGAACATCTTCATGTATTTTTCGACGCAGAGTTCGAATCCGAGGCCAGGAAAAATCTGAGACCGCCTGAATTTACCCCAGCTCCAACACATCCACCAAATACGGGTTCAAATGTTATTTCAAGGATAGAAATGGTCGATCTGGAGATTTCTGTGTATTTTCGATTTCTGGATCCTAATATGGGCTCATGAAGATCTTGTGACTCCCGGATCCGACCCTTGCACTCAAAATATTTATCATATAGGGGTGAAAAATTTCATTCTTGCCTGGATTTTGTGGAGCAGGGGAACTCCGTATCTGAGGACAGATAAATTTTTCTATATATTCACTTTTTAAACGATTAATTTTTTTATTCTCATTCATTAATTTTCCTCATTAACTAATAAATAAGATTTTAACGAAAGTAAATACGATCCCTACGTCCGAATCTCGATTTTCCGGCCTCCGAGGGCCCATTTTCCGACCTCAGAGGGCGAATCCCGTTCTTTTGACCAAGAATTCGGCTTTGACTTCGGAATATCAGTGTTTCACACCTTATAGCAGCCAGTTTTGGTCTCTGGGGCCAATTCCAGGGGTACAGGCCTTTTTCTGACTTCGGATTCGGATTCAGCGATGAAAAATACATAAGAATACACGTGTCTGATCTACAGATCCGGACGGTTGTGTTATTAATATCAAGAGGTGATACTGTAGGAAATGATAGTTTAGTATATGTACTTCAATAATAGGCAACGTGAAATTTATCGCATAAATAGTTTTTGCATAATTGCCATATTTTGCCATTTCGCAAGATATCGACCGAATTTGTTGCCTTGCGACCCAAAAAATGTAAAGTGAGAAAGAAAATTCTAATCCTACGATCAACCCTCTGGCGTTCCTCGCAACGAGCTACGTTTATTTGCCCATGGCTGATTTATTGTGTCTGATCCATCTCCTCTCGGAGTAAAAGGTATGAAAACTTTCCAATATCCGTCAAATCGACGCCTTTTTGCGCCAATTTCTTCTCCTCCAGTCCGTTAAACCGCAAGGCGATGAAAGCGGACGATCAGTGCCGTAACAAGTCACAAAAGAGGTTGAAATTCTTGTTGAAATCGTGCAGTAAACACTTTTTGTTTTGTTTATTTTGCTGTATTTCCTATAACTTTGGTACTATTTAAGATTGCTCAATTTACGTGTATCTTACAAGCAAAGGCCCCGAATGACAAATCTTTTATTGCTTTTGCTACCTTTTCTTCTTCTTTCCTCATCATTTCTTCTGTAAGAAATGTGTTTTTTTCTCAGAACCAAAATGGCTACAACCAACAAATATTCTCTCTAAATAATTTCTTTGTTTTACTTTAATTCTTCTTCAAAATTCACGATTCAAGTATTCCATAATGTCATTATATTGCCCCTATCTTGTTTTTCAAATCCGACATCAGATGACATAATCAAAATTTTGATTTTACTGTTTTCTTCTATAACTCATAATTAACGACACCGGAGGGGCGTCAGGCATTTTGTTCCTTCAAAAGTTTAAGTACTCAGCTGCCGTTTTACTTGAACAAAAACCTTACTAGGTGTTCGACATTTTTGGAAAAGTATTTTGACATTGTTTTTTCCCATTTCGACCCAATTTTCATTTTTTTTTTAAATAATTCATGCCATAAGCGAAGTTCAAAAAAATTGTATTGATTACAATTGGGCCTGTTCAAAATTATCCAGTAAGCCAAATTTTACAAGTAATACAACTTTGTCAAGGAGGGAAATGGCAAAGGGGTTGGTAACGACCAGAATTTTGATTTTACTCAAAACTGCTCAATTGTACTTGAAGGGGACTTCATAGGTATAGGCTCTGCTTGAATGAATTGTCCTATTTAACGACCAAGAAAAAACATTTTCAAAAAACTCAATTTTGCATTTCTAACGAGCTATATTAGATATCTCATCAGTAGTGTCTTTGGTGAACAGCTCTTCTCCTCCTTTTGTTTATTTTTCCAAATTTTACCTCAAAACTCTTTAAACGCTCAAATAGGCCGTCTTTGTTCATTTGCTCAGTCTTCCTGATTTATATTTCATGCACTTTCATCTTTTACTCAACTAGCCCTTCAGTCTTCTTTTGCTCAATTTTCCAGATTTTTCCCCCAAACTCTTTCAGCTTTAACGTAAGCAATTCTTTCTCTTTCTTCTGTTCTACTTATCTTTCAATTTCTTTTCTTTTGGAACTCCCTTTCCTCTTTCCAATTTTTCCTCCAAACTCCTTCAGCAATTTCCCTTCCTTCTCTCGCTGAATTTCCCCAATTCTTCCTCCTCTGGCGTCAATTCCTATGGATTTCTCGATTGATTTACCGCTCAGCCTTATTGCTAATAGAAATTAGCGAACGGACCGTTTCGTCACGTTAACGATACGTGACATTAAACGATCGGCTTTTTCGATATCGCCGGGACCTTGCGGGAAAATTGCAACACGAGGAAAGTAATCGTTATTCGAATATCGAACGCGCTAGAATCGCCGTCCCATGCGGGAACTCCCATATTGTCTCGCTTTTTAAGCGTGGCAGGGAAATGTCGCAAGCATAGCCGTATAATTCGTCGCATTTCGTTTGAGACTCGGAATTGTGGTACGCGTTACCCGGACCCCGAATGAAAAGATTATAAACCAAGAAGATGAAGAGGCTTAAAAGTTGTATTTACATACGTTAAATGGACCGTACTTGGACAACAACAGAGGCTTCAAGAACTTATAAACTTAGAAAGAACTTCTCATTGATGAGTCGTGGTGTAAATTTAAATGGCATAATAACGAGGGTGTGAAAATATATTTAAATGGTGTATTAAAATAGATTCATTTTACTCTGATCTGGACAAGTGGTCGTTTCATGATTTTTAAAATGGCGGTCTTGATTGAACAGAGAACTTGAAATAAATCAAGAAGAAGGTTCATATGAAGAAATGACAGTGGGTGAAGGTATGGAGTATGGCGAAGGGCTAGAATTACGCGGGGAAGAATTGGAAGAAGTCGACGTCATAGAACCTGCATCGTAACGGCCTAGACGCCATATGCAAAAAAGAGAAAAGGAGTGATTTAAATTTTTTCCATGGCGTGAAAAAGATTAATTTATCTGTGATCGTTTAAAAGTTCCTGTAGGGTCAAATATCCCATACGACCATTCGAAACCATCTCCTAATCGTCAATAAAGCACTGCACCTTGCTCCGTTTAACAGATAATTTATGACCTTTTATTAGGGTGTCTCGTACAAAGTTTACTGTAATTTTGTCTTAAATAAAATGTACAGTACATGTGCTCAGATCCGATTGGGGCTTTTCCTGTGGTGACTGAGACCAATCGAGTTTCTACACTATAGGAAGAGACACGAAGGCATAAAATGATAGGAGAAGCGAGGTACCAAACTGGATTGAAAAACGATGCTCGATAGTGTTTATGTGTGTTCCGCCTATGATTGTCAGGTGCTGGCACCGCGACCGAGCAAGGCCTTCTCCGTGGTACACGCAAGGTCGCTCGTTGCTCTTTTGTTCCGGTTTCGACGGTTACGCGTATCGTGCGTGCGTACATACTAGTCCAGTCGTCAGCGGTAAAAGACCTTAAAACTGTGGAATTTCTGGAATCGACGTCGATTTTCATGAAAATTTGCGCTTAAACCTTACTAACCCTATTCTTCAAAGCTAGACATGCGCCGAAGTGTGCTTTTCAGTTTTTAGGACTGAAAACTACCCTTTAGTGCCAAACATTAAAAAATCATAGATTTTACCATGCATTTGGTTCACATAAAGTTACAATGAGTCATTGGTAGATTTCTTGACCTACTCGACCAATTCCATGGTTAATAAGACAAATGCAACCCCTGTAAATCATCCCCTGAGGTTAGCAATTTCCAAAACTAGTTTTAAATATATTTTTTGTAATTTGAAATGATTGAAAATTGCGTTGTAATAAACTATAATCACTGTACATCATTTAAATGACAGTATTATTGGCCGAGACACTCCTACCCTTTTAAATCATCCCCTAAGAGTATGAATTATTAAAAAACAATCAACGATTTTTTTTTAAATTAATAATGATTTCAGAATGCATTTATACTGAATTGAGGATATTTCATTAATGATATAAAATTTTTTGTTCTTTAAACACTTCAACCCTTCTTTTTTCCACGATAATTCCCTTATTTTCCAAGCTAGAAACTTTTTAAAAAATGCATTTTGTAGGGAATTCCAAGCGCTTTAAGATCAAATTAGTTAAAAGTTACTACAGCACGTAGTTTTGAAAAGGGAAAAGGAAAAGGGCGACAAACCCTGCAATTTGTTTACTTAAGAAAAATGCATTTTTTGTTCCAAAATTACGAAAATGCAATTTTCATTTTATACGATTATTTTTTTCTAAAATAAACACTCTAAACCGGTTAAATCACGTGGATCATATCAATAATACCTTAATAAAGTTAACTTCAGGTGGGTTACGCTTAATTTTTATCAGGGTGCTAATGACGAGGGTATAATTTTTAAATTAAAGAGAAAAGGAAAGGTGTTGCTTTATTTTTGTTATAAATCAGTCAATTCTTGTGCAAAAGACTTTTTTCTGTGTTCATTTTAAAGGTTTTGATGTACTTTAAAAAAGGTCTATTGACTTTTTCCCAAAAATTTAACCCTTTTCCAGTTATTGAGGGTTGAAGTTGAAGATTTTCAATTTCGGGATTCTCGAAAAATAACCATCTTTCAACGAGCAATTACTCAGCCCTTAATGGGTTTGCAGGAGTCATTCAAAAACGAATCTCTTTGTATTTTTATTAGCTACATTTTTGTTCTGAATGCTTTTTCCGATAAAATGAAAACTTTTCAAGTTATTCGTGAAAAACGTTTAAAAAACATTCGCCTTTTCAATGAAAAATGTGTAGAAAAATCGTGAATAACTCGAAAAATATCAACTTTACAAAAGAAAAAGTTGCTTAGAATTGGCCAATCTATCGATTTCCGGAATTATTTTGATTACAAAATTTTCACCCTTTAGAAGGGGTGACTTTCACCCCTAGCACAAGTTTCAGCCCAAGTGCAGTGTTATAAATACTATCTAAATCCCAATTTTTAAACAAATCGACCTTGATTCCTAAAACTCCACGCGAAAATGGCTGATGACTGGACTATACAGGGCGTTCGGAAACGTGCCGACACTCTTTTTCCAACCGTAGGCGCCGACGTGAATATCACTATCGCTTTCGGGTGAACGACGTGACGGCGTTAAATTAAGCGAAATATGGTGTTTACAATTAAATCACTGGACCATCGCGGTTTGTAAGGTCGTCGTTCTGGTAGAACGTTGATTGCTTTCCCTTTTTCGGTTCAAACGAATTAATTTTTAATTGTGATAAAACTTAACGAGGTGAAAGGTTCTCTAGCGGAAATTTCAAATGGCCAGGCTCGAAGGTTTTCTAAAAATGGTTCTATTTTTTAAAAGAAAAATTGCATTGTTTTGTGCTTATCCTGCGTACTTCTAATCAAGCAATGTTATAAGTGTTCGCGAGTTAATTATTAAGCCTTGAGTAACGGTTTTATAAATGTTCCGCAAAACTAATAAAACACCTTCATAGGTGTTCGTAAAGCGATAATTCAGTGCCTAGAAACATCATTATATAACTTCCATAAAAAAAAAGTTGTTATTCCGTAAGCTAAACTTGTTAATAAAACAGTTTAAGTAGCTTTTAAAAATTTGCTCTGAGAACGTTTTCAACGGAATAAAATTATTCCCATAGCTTTATTAATATCACACTTGCAATTCTAATGAGACGAAGCGACCTTCGGAGAGCGGTAATAAAACAGTAGCATCCACATCAAAAAATTACAGCATAAATTTGCTTTCGAAAAGAGGAAAACCGCACTGTCCAAACGTTCCCATCATAGCTGTCGCGTAGGGAAGAAAGTGGGAAGAAGCGTCCACTTTTGACCGGCAAAGAAATTTTGAAATTCCCAAATCGACTCTTTTTTCATAGTAGTGTCAATGTTAGGAAATGGCAATCGAACTCTTCCGAATCGAAAGTATCACCTGCCGATTGTTTTCATCATTAAATTACACTTTCCGTAATGGTGTTGTTCTCACGTGCCGTCAATTTAATCCGACAAACGGATCGTTCTAATCCACCTCACTCAAGGTCCCCCCTCCTGCGATAACCTTCGCGTTAATTTTACGTATGGACGCGTTTTGAGGTTCTAAATTTAAACGTGTATGCCTAACCTGTGTATTGTCGGCTCCTCGCGTCGCGTGCCTATTTAAAATCGGGCCCCGGCTCTATTTATAATGACAGATCGACTAAAAATAGGGTTAATAAGATTTACCGGCTTGTTATGATTCAACCGTGTAATTGTGATGTTCGGTCGGTCGGTTAAATTTAGTAGATGCACTTTCTCCATACACGGTCAATCTGGCCGGAGAGAAAGCCGGCGCCTACGATATGTAATCGTTGTGGAATTTTGACAGGGGAAGATTGAAATTCGTTTTCGTGAAGAGTATTTCGAAACTCGATACTTGGATGCGTAAATATGGAGCTTCCAGGGCCTTTGAGATGCCTAATGGACAGCGTTTGTAATAAGTAAAATGGCCCAAGATACCCAAATTTTGAAACATCTAACTTAGCCAGTTTAGTGTGTAACTGTAGAGCCTTTAGACTCCTCCTAATTTAGATAGTTAACCAGTTTCACGTCAGAAAAATTTTTGGGCAACCCGGGGTCCGCTTGGTTTCACACCTGCTGGACCATATGGTACCACGGCACAATCTCTTGGGACCTTTACGTTGCCACTCTGATCTGACCTCCCGGACCATTTGGGATTCTCTGCAGATCCTCCGAGTTTCGCTCTAAAGTTTCTAGGTTGTATGGTGTTTTGGAACTCCAGGACCTCCTGAACCATTTGGGTTTTCCTACAGATCTTCCTGTTTCCGTTTTGAGGGGCAGTTTGGCCCCTTGGCCCCATAATTATATCCAGGAACTTCTGAGTTTGGCTCTACAGTTCCTAGTTTGTAAGGTGTTTCGGAACTCCAGGACCTCCTGGACCATTTGGGTCTCCCTACAGATCGTCCCATTCCTATTCCTAGTCGATTGGTCACTACGCCACAAAATTATATCCAGGAACTTCTGAGTTACGTTGCGACGTTTCCAGGTTGTATGGTGTTTTGGAACTCCAGGATTTCCTGCACCATTTGGGTACTCTGACAGATCTTCCCGTTTCCATTCTGAATCGTTTAGTCCCTTGGCCACAAAATTATATCCAGGAACTTCTGAGTTCCACCCCAAAGTTCCTAGGCTATAAGATGTTTTGGAAATCCAGGACCTCCTGAACCATTTGGGTCTCCCTAGATATATTCCCGTTTTCTTTTTGAGTCGTTTGGTCCCTTGGCCACAAAATTACATCCAGAAACTTCATAGTTTCGCGCCAAAGTTCTTAGTTTTTAAGGCATTTTGGAACTCCAGGACCTCCTGAACCATTGGTGTCTCCCTACACATCTTCCCGTTTTCATGCCGAGTTATGTGGTGTTTTGGAACTCCAGGACCTCTTGAACCATTTGGGTTTTCCTACAGATCTTCCCGTTCCGAGTCGTTTGGTCCTTTAACCACGATACTATACCCAGGAACTCCTAGGGAACTTTACACATTTCAACTGCAGAAGGCTCCCATTAGGTAACTGACTGTTATAACTGCAACCATGACAAAAATTCATCCATCCACCATATTCTACAGATTATTGGTTTTATCCCAACAAAATCTCCAACACATTAGCCTTACAGTTTTGCAGTCCTTACAAGCGATTACGCTCAACAATAGACCGAACCCTGGCTAATTGTCCATATTGGCACAATCCTTATCTGGGTACTTCAGAGGGTCCGAAGTCGCTACGATATATTTCTGAATATACTTTACCTAAACAGTTTATTAACAGTAAAGATAATTTAAGTTGAAACTCTGTAGTTGTAGGGAAACTTTATAAATATAATATGTAAAGTTTCAATTTAAGCCTTTAAAGTAGAGATAATCGAAATCTAAGCAACAGTTCGATGCCCAATTGAAGCATTTCAAGCTTTTACGGCTGAAATAAATTAATATGCAAACTCGGAGGTAAACACTAATTATTTCCAACATATAATGCGTTATTACGACATCAATAAGATTGACTACCTTTTATTATCAATCGACCTTCAGCGGATCAAGGCCGCTCACACCGAGTCGATCGATGACTAACTATTATTCCTATTAATTGAATTGTGCCTTTTTCTTTTATTCTCCCGTCGCTTTGTCCACATACAAACGTGGACCGGACGAGGAATTCTCATCCTTTGATTGGTCGATCGGTAATAGGTGATAATTAAGACAGGAGGGAATGCGCGTGAGAAGCATCGGGGATCGTGTGCGTGTTTCCTTAAAGGCCTTCGCGCTTTTTGAATTGCAAATCCACTTATCTCTCTCTCTCTCTCTCTTTCTCAGGAGGGTGACTAATTTAACGGAAGATCCAGTGGATAACGATGATTAATCACGGGGATAAAGGCGAATTTTCGCGATCTGGATGTGGGACTCTATCGCTATATCTGTGCAGGAAACGGATATATTCTAATCTGAAACGACACACGACTGCCTTTACATAATGACCGTCGCATTTATTATCGATACATAAATAGAATATGTGAGTTATACAGATGTCCGTTTGATAAATGGTCGTAAGCGCACTGGTTTATTGAAAGTTCTATCGCCATGCGACGTTGTTAATTACGTGTATGACAGTGGAATTCTACGGAGCTTTGATAGGCCGTATCGATATTTGGGGCACGCTCCGCGCGATAGAAATCACGTCGCGGAGATGCGGAATCGCCGCACATTTTCTCTCGGGAAATTAAAATCTCTTTCCACAGTTTATTCATCGATTTCGGACAATATAGGAACCTATTAGCACCTATCGTTCCAACCCAGGGATGCGAGGTTTCCACTGAACTATGCAGATGCCCTTAAGAAGGTTTGGGTAAGTAGGTATCGTAAAAGAATTTACCTGCCTCGAGCGTTGGCACCAGTGCCAATGTACCAAGCCAATAAGACGCCTCCAGTAGCGTTTGAGTTACACCAGCCTATCCCCTCGCAGGTGAATACGATTTTGATTGATATGACTATCATTATATTGAAATAGTTGTTTTTTCCTTGCATTTTTCATACCAGATTCGATATATTTGGAAAGTTTATTTCCTAGCATTTACCTCTACTTCAGTGGAATTATAAATGTGTCTATAAATGTATACGTATTATTCTATTAAATCAATTTTATACCATTTTTACCTGCGAAGAGATGGGGTGGTGCAACCCAAACGCCACGCGAAGCCTCTTATTGGCTTATCCCCTTGGCTATCGACCGTGGCTCGTAACAGGGGTGGGGACTACGGTCACTAATCCTTTCGACCTGAGAAGTCATCTCATTTTTCGTCAGGGAAGGGTAGGGTAGATGCATAACGTCATCTGGCCCTTTTAAAGGCGCCGATTGCTACGCACAATTGCTTGGAAATTCATTACGAATTCCACGTTAACGTAACGAATGGTATGGCGTGTGTGTATGTGTAAGAGAGAGAAAAAGGTCTCCTTTTTTAGTGGGCGAACTTCGAAGCACCTCTACACATTACCATACCGCCATCAACAATAAAATTGTATTTCGACGCGTTGGATTCGGTGTATAAGGCGATCGACCTTGGCAATCACATCTATACATCTCGCGCGGTGCCTTATTTACCGAGAAAAAAATTAATAAGGCGAAGTCTCTCGTGACTGTTCGATTAATAGTCCATTTGAGCGCTAGAATGGTAGCGATAGGCTCGAATTAATAGACGGACTGCCGAAAGAGAAGAGAGAGAGAGAGAGAAAAAAACGACCATGAGGTGTTTTTTTACATAATTTCAGATCGATTTAGATTTACATTAATTTAAGGTTATTATCACAAAAAAAGAGTAGAAAGTTAAGTGGAAGGAAAAAATCGAAAATACTTGGGTTTCTTCCTGGAAACGATTCGGGGCAGAAGCCAAAAGCATCCTTTTTCCAACGAAAAAAGGACACCAAGGGAAGGCTTCGACCCCCAGAAACAATATGATCCTTTTATAATAAAAATCAGTTAAATAATAAGATACAGACTAAAGGAGTCTTAAAAATAATGACCATTTGTATGACTTATGTAATAAAAGGCTACCAGGGACCGTTTATGACTATCAAAGCAGTCCTATGGTACTTTTGCAATCATAGGCAGTTAGAAGCAGTTTCTAGCTGTCACGAGTACAAGGTTAATCATTCGTATGATCCTTTTAGAATAAGAAAATCAAGTGACCGTTTTATAATAAAATTTCAGAAAATATTATTGATCAGTCATTTTATGTTTTTTTTATTAACAAGCAGACGGGGACATTTTCTGACTGTCATAGGTATATAGTTGATATCGTATGATCTCTTTAAAGTAAGAGGCAATCAGGGACAATTTTTAACTGCCATGGACACAGTACGTAGTTTTATGTTAAGAAGTGAATAAGAGCAATTTCACTGTAGAAAGGAATTAATAGTTGATTTTTATAATCGATTCGTATTGTAATTTTACCAAAATCCATTTTTTTTAATTACATTGACATTTTTGAAACTAGACCAATAGGTTAAATGGGGTCTAGTAGGCCAGGAAAGTCATTTCGAGGCCAGGTCGAGTAAAATAGGACACCACTTGTCGAAGCAAAATCCAAGCCCTACTTTGTCCTAATGACCTTACTAAGTGCACCTTATGGCAACATCTCGTTTGAATCAGATGGAATTCTCCTGAACTTACCCAACCGGCCTTCAGGTTGACTTTCCTATCCTCGATATCATTCGGGTTTCAAGTGTCTTCCCTGATTCCTGTTCACTTATCGACTTGATTGCGGTCGGAATTTTAAGGAATGGCGTCCCCATTCCGACCCCTCGGAAATAAACTTGATTCGTTTGGCTTGCGATCCGGCAAAAGTATTACGTAAAGAGTGTCCGACTCTCGCGTACCTCGGATGCCGACGGAAATAACCGCCGGATTCGGGTTACCGAATCCGCGAAGACGGCCAATAATTCCTTTCTCCTTCTCTCTCTTTATTTTTTCTCTTTCGATGAATTATCCGGTTGTACATTTATTTTAGCGACTGCAACGCGCTGGCCGATTTACGCGCTGTGCGGCACTCTGATTATAACAGGGAATAAGAGAAAGGGCGAGAGAGAAAAGAGGTTCTTACATGTTGATTTGGGCTTTAAGCCCAAATACGATTATGGGCGGATTGTATGATGGAAACAATTCATGATTTTTCTGTCCAAATTTGCCTAAACATTCTAGATAATTGTTGCTATAACAAATCTAACCCCCAATTCGTTTCATGGGTTTCTTGTTCAGTCCAGTTGGGGTTAAACAACTCGCTTCGTCATGTGGAAGCTGTCCAAGGATTTTTCGCCGGAGCAAAGCTCTAATTATTCCAACTCGTCTCTTGATTGATTGGAACCAGTGTAGGATTTTCCTCTTAGATCAAACTGTTGTTGCCCAAATTGCGATAGGGACCTGCTGCTTTCTTTGGTTGGAAAAATTTCACTATTTCTCTGCTGGGTCCTTTCATTAGTTGGAACCTGAACTAATTGAGAAACTGATTTCTTAGAATGGAGCCACTTCAGGAATATCCTGCAGGAACAAAGCTGTAACTGTTCAAATTCACTCAATGCAGCCATTTCATTGATTGGAACCGCACCTGGTGATATATCCTGGAACAAATCTGTTGTCCAGCTAAGGCCATGGAAATCTATTCTTAAGCAAGAACCTGCTCTTAAGCCGAAATCCTTTTACTGGTTGGCTAGCGAGCCGGAGCAGAAAATTCTCCTGGAACAACCTTGGGACAAGAGCAGGACCATTCGTCAACAGCATGTAAAGGTGGTTTGAGTAGATGTGATTCGAATGGGGATAGTGAAATTGATTGAAGGTTTAAGTCGCTTGTGACAAAACCAACCGACCCTCGTCTAGTATATTTCTTGAATTTCTGTATATCAGCCCATATTTTCAAGTAGAAATGAGTTAGAAAATTTGTTTGTTTGGCCGTTTAGAAGACCATTGGAGTTTGCGAGGATTTTGTTAACTCATATTTTGTAAAATGTCGAGTTTAAGGCGTTTTATCGGAAGCAATAGAGATATGGCTGACTCGTCGATCGAATTCAAGTAATTTCATTATCACGTTGGAAATCCTGAAATTATTTCACCGCTTATCGACACTATCGTATGAAATCGATGTGGCGATAGGAATTATTCCTCATTATCTTAATGCAAGCAAATTAGGTTCGTACGCTCGTTAGTATAATAGGAGAAAGCTGAGCACGGTTGCTCTCTAGATTCCAGAATTGTCCTCTGAGTAACTTTTTACGGCTAAGCCGTATCATCTGTCTAATTGCACGAAATGATCCTCGTTTCTTGCGAGCAGGCCGATTCCCGGTTTTGTAAACAGCTGCGAAACATTCGACGAATGCCAATGTCAAGACTGATTAGACACGTTACGCACGACGTTTAACATCAGCCTCGGCTTATAAATATTATAGGCGTACGGGTGGTACGTCGGGTATTTATTACTCTTCGCCTTTGTCTTACGGGATTATTCGTGGGTCCCCCTCGCCGCCGGCCGGATGTTTGGAGAGCGTTCAACTTTTATTGCGCGGGGCCGTCGATTTTATGTGAAATTAAACGAGTGCCGTAAAGGTGAATTATGACACCGGCGATATACCGGGAACTCGTTAAAAATGCGTTTTACGACGGAGAAATGATCGAGGGACTGAAAACGGGCGCGTTGTTCTCGGGCGCGGGACGCGAGAAGAGGGAGGAAAAGTCGCGATTTTAGTGCGTGCCTTAAAACACCTAACCTAACTCTGCTTTCCTGAGGATTCTACACAGGAACTGGTACTTTATGATATTTCTACAAGGAAAAACGAACAGAATTACACATTAATACGGTTTCAATGCCTTCCCCTCGGTCGATTAACAACTACCATTTAAACGATGCCGTCTATAGCATACTGCGATTATTACTAATTATTACACTTACTTCTTCCTACCTCAAGATAAAGTTAAAAACATGGAACATATCAATCAGTCAACTTTAGGCAATGAAAGTCGATAAATCGCCATCTTTTTTGCGTGCAATGCTTGTCAATGTCGACAAAATCAAATTTCCTTTTGTGTTTCATGCTTTAATCTTGCACATGACCACAGAAATACTGGCAATACTGCATGGTCACCATGTGGCCGCTTCGTAAATGCCACTTTCAAAGTACTTTTCGAGGTGTTTGAAATCTGTACTGACGTAGAATTAGAATCCGTCATTAGAGAGTTTTTGAATTTCACATAACCTTATTTTGACAGGACGTTATGTGAAATCCAAAAACTCTCTATTATTGGTTTTTACGTTCCAGCCTCTTGATCTTAGCTTAAAATTTCGAACGACTTTCACGGATTCCCATAAAAACGTAACGTTTCGAATTTATGACCATCCCTTTTTACTATCTCACCCCTACAACGAAATCTAATTTCCCAGGTAAGCACCCTCGGGAGGTTTAGGACTTGGAGCGACGGGTGGTCCGTCGTGCCGACTTTGTATCGAGTCAGATGGCATAATAAACGTCAGGAATTTGGCTGTGCCCAATGAAGAGAGAGGAAATTAATAAGAGCGTCATTCGAACGAAGGCGATCTCGTGGATAAGTACGATAACAATAAAGTATCCGCTGGTGTTGCATTAGTCACGTATAAAATGGGTTGCGTGAACAAAGACAATCTCATTGAGAGGCGCGATTAAATAAATCACGACCTCGTGGAAATTAACATACTGACGTATGCAGGACCGAGAGTCAGATTCGATGCGGAGTCCAGAAATTTTAATAACGATGCGTTTTTTATCAACACGCTTCCATATATCGTACCTGCGGTTCTCATGGAACAAACGAGCGATTTCCTAGGAATCCGCACACTTCAATAGGCATTGTTGTCTTAATTATGCAACTTAGATTTACTGTAATAACGATGAGCGCAAGTTGTTTATAAGCTAAACCGATTTAAAGTAAATTAAGTCAGTTATAAGCTTGGAATTTATTTCTAGGTTACTACAACGGCGACGCTATCTTGGCACTTTTTTGTAGGTTGTGTTTTCGCGTCATATTGCGTGTGATATTTTAAGCATACTGCTATTGCGCATATAGCGAAGCTGAAGTAAGATTTTTGAGGTTATGTTCGTTATTTTTCATGGAAACAATATTCTTGGCGTATCCAACATATTTCTACACTATGGTGTGAAATCTGGAGACCTGGGAGGCTATATTGAAGGTCCTCTTCTGCCAGTCCATCTGCCTGGAAATTCGTCATACCAGATACAAGACAGGTCTTGAAAAATGGGGAGGCGCACCGTCTTGCTGAAACCAGATGTTTCTATTCGGGATACCGGCGTCATCCGGATCAGGGAACAGAGTGGCCAAATTTGGAACCAGTTCTTCCTGTAGGAATTCTAAATATCCAGCTCCATTGAGATTTCCCTGAAAGAAAATTGGTCCTATTAATCGATCACCAACAATGCATGCCCAAACATTGACTTTTTCCTTATGTTGAGTGTGGCCTTCCCTCATCCAGTGTGAGTAGTAGCCAATAACGACAATTTTGACGATTTACTCCTCACCATTTAATGTAAACGTTGATTCGTCAGAAAACAGGATGTTTTCTATGTATACAACATTTCTGTCTAGTAGATCCATTTTGTTCCAATTTGTCCACAAAACTGGAGTCTTCTGTCCGGATCATCTTCAGTGAGTTCCTGAAGGATTGTCATTTTATAAGGATGAAATTTCTGGGTTTGAAGAATTCTTGTCACTGAAGACTGGCTAATTTTGAGTTCCCTAGCTATCTGCCTAGGGCACGAGGATTTTCTTGGACAGAGAATCAGATTTTTCACTGAATAAATGAATAACTTCATTATGTGTCCTTGTCCTATCTCTCTAGCCAATCATCATTAAAATTTTAATCTTGTGGTTAGGAATTAAGTACGGCATTTTGTTCGATTTTTCAACAAACGTTGTTTCTTACAAAACGACAAACCAAAAAATATTCTCGCTCAATACGATGCTACTCACCTTACTTGTTTTCATTTAACTCTTTTGTTTGACATTGCCAACATCAACCCAGTTTGACAAAAATGATGAACAAATACCTCTTGACATTCCATTTTTAAACTGCCTGGATTATTTCATTGAGTCGTATCAGATTCCTTCATTTTTCGGATTATTTGATGTGCCTTAAATATCTTTTAAACGACAAGGAATTAAAATTTGATATTTGGTACGCATGCGTAACTTGATATACCCTTTAAGAATAGTCAGAAAAAAATAGTATTGCCATTTAAAAAAGAATCGATGACGTCATATCTCAAATTTGGTACACGCTGTGTAATATTTTCTTGTATCAAAAAGAGCGCAATTCAAAATAATAATCGACCTGTCCGAGCATATTTCCGACAAAAAACTTTTCTTTGATTTATTGAATTTATTCCAAGTTAGAGACTCGCACTGTATTGTTCGTGTGAAGTTGGCAGTTCGTTAACTTCTTGCCTCGTCCTGCGCATTGTTAGTTAATCCCAATCGGTGCCAGTTACGCGACTTACAAAATAGAACCACTAATTCTATTATTTATCGTTATTGGGCTCGAATATTGAATTCGTATGATAATTTACGATCATCGCCGTTATATAACAAACTACGCAGTTGAAATTTTGACGTTCCACGCGCTCTCGAGCGCTATTGATGGATACACCTGTCAAATTAAACAACATTAATAAAACGAAATTACCTTTTTCCTTAAACCGCGAAACGAGACATCGAGAGAGAAAAAAATCCTCTTCTGCTCTCTGCGTGGGCATGCCCAATGTCAAGTCGCAAATTACACGGAGCGAACTCCGACAGTTTGATTAATCGGCCCCGCGATCGGACTTAGGTGCATGCGTCGTCGAGCAAAAAGGAGTCGAAAGAGTGCGCCTAATGTCAAATTCATGTAACAATGCCATAGCGTCGACCTTTCCGACCGCCTGCCAGGACGGTAACTCTAACCAACCCCGACTTTGAGACTTTTTTCCCTATCGCGCCTTGTCCTATTAATAGAGTCGCCCGATCGTTCCCGTCGTTCCTGGATTTCGACGGGGATTACGGAAGGCGCGCGTGGGAGAGGCCGGAAAACCCTTTTCTCTGTCCACCGTAAACTTCTGTTTTCTTTATACATCTTAGGTAACTCATGACTACCCAAAAAGCTCAAAAACGTCTAATTGACGATATCGTCCCATATCCATTTTGGACCAAGTGACATCTTTTAGACGTTATTTGTTACCATTTCATCGTCCAGATTAGTCCATTTTAGGTCGAAAAACCCCTTTTCTCTGTCCACCGTAAACTGTCTTTGTTGTTTATGTTTTATGGATGTTTATTGGACGTTTAATGGACTTTTTTGCGTCTATTTTTAGACAGTACAACAACGTTTTATGGGCGTCCTTAAAAAGTCCATTTTTGGTCCAAGTGATATCCTATGGAGGTTTGTCTGTTAACAGTTCCTGTACTTTTACGACGTCCACAATTAATCTGTTTGTGGTCTGAAGGGAATACTTACTGAACTTAATACATATTTTTGCTTTGAATTTCGGTTTTTTAGTACAAACGCTTCCCTTAAAATGGTGTAAAAATCACTCATTTTTGGAAAAATGCACCTCATTCGCTTGTTTCTTACGAATTTTCAAAAAACTTCTTAAATATATTTTACAGTATGTAAAAGCTATCACGTCATTTCTAATTAACTGCTATCAGAATTATACATCTACTTATGGAGCCATATTTAAGTGAAAATTTTTAAATAACTGTTTATTGTAACGTCTCAAAATTGACTCCTCTATCGATTTCTGTATTTATTTCGATTGTAAAAGTTTTCACCCCTCAGAAAGAGGTGGGGGCCAACCCCTAGAGCAAAAGCACACTTCGGCACCATACAATTTTTGTTTCTCGAGGCACTCCCCACGTTAATTTAAAATCGGTTCGATCATAGGAAATTCGGAGGCGAAAACCTTGAGTGACTGGACTATATTTCTATCCCCTTGATGTGGTAAATTCCTGGTTTTTAAATTCTGTTACCCCCTAGCGGCCCAGGTTATAACCTAGGCAAGTGTCTGAGAATATAATTGATTAAAAATAAATTTCATCCCTATTTTTCAGCGCCTCTACAAGGGATATTCGAAATTTCCAGGACTTATCCTGGACGGACGATAATCGTGACGTTCTTGAGAAAACATTCATGGTTCAACCGCTCCTCGTGTCACTCCAGGCGTTCCGCGTCGTAAGTCCCGATTTTTCCTCCGGGATTCCGCGGATTCCACAAGTTTACGTAACCCTCGGCGCCCGTCTCTACGAAGTGGCTCCAGGCCAGGAGAGCGTCGTCCCCGCGATTTACGACGCCGTCCCCCTAGAAAAATAAATTAATAGGCGCATTAGTCAAGCGACGCGGACTTCGTGTTCCTCGCCTCGTATTTCGTATCGTTCGTCCGGGTTTTGATAATGAAGTAACTGTCTTACGTTTCTTTCGCGAGGAGAAAACATGGATCGTGAGGTACGTACATTCAATACCGCCATTTTGTGTAATAATAAGTACCGTTGAGCTGCGAGGGAAACGGTTCCGGAGCGAATTTCCCGGAACCTTTTCTGGGCGTCGTGACGTTTTCTATGTCGGTATAATAGGTGATAAATCATATATTAATTGTTGATGCTCGGGAGACGGTCGTAAATCGTTGAGGAGCCTCGTAATACTTTCGAAGAAATCTAACGGCTCGTCTAAAATAAGAAGGAAAAGAATACGAGAAACTCCCATACGGTATTCGTAAGGATGTTAAGGTTTTACGACGGAGCTGTTGAAATTAACAGAATATCGAGGAAAACGATCGCAAGGTCCATCCAGTAAGAGTTGATCCAGTGAAAAAACGAAAAAATTACCGGCTTTCTACCGAGCGCATTCAAAAAATACGTTTTTTATTATACACTAAAGCAGAGTGTTCATGTAACGTACCGTTTAACATTCCCCCGTATATTTGACGCGGAGAAATGTTAGTAGTCGCTACACTACATGCCTATTATAATCGAGAATTATACAGGTCCACTACAGCTATTAAATTTTCGCGCCGAGCACGTGTCCATTTTCAGTCGTCATTAGAGTTCAGTAGTGTGTGCATTCAATCGCAATTATTTTCCTCGGGCAGTTTTTTGGGCTTTAGCTCTTTTCAAGCAAGAAAAGTCCTTAGTGGTTTTTCTCTAAAGTTGACCCTTTGCGAGTTATAAATCCGTCTCGTCTCGTGACGCTTTTTTATTCAATTACTCCTCGGCGTCCAACCTCCCATAAGAAAGCTAGCTCCCAAAAATTTTTATAATTTCTTATTTGTTCTGAAGAAACAAATGGATTAACTTCATTTCCTTTGTCATTTCGAATTAAATCTATTACGACGTTGTTTCCGTCGAAGACGTCACATTTGACATTAAAATTCTCGTTGAAACTATAATTTGTTTAGAAATGTCGTTATTTCCTTATAGAATTTACCAAAAAAAATCGAATTCGAATTTTGGTTTGACACTAATTACTCAAAGGAACCTTTTTTAGAGTTTAATGAGTTGCTCGTACTATTGCTACTAAACCCAATTGGAAAAACGATATATTTCCCTATGACGTTTATTAAGACTTGCAGAATCACCTCTCGACGTCCGTAATGGGACGGTAAATCTGCGGGGCGATAAAAGACCATCATTTTCCTCCTGAAAAGCTACAATTTCGTCCGAACCGTTTAACCACCTCGTATAACTCCTGCGATTATCTTTTATTTGGTGCGTGCGCGACGTCCTACGAACCGAAACCCGCGGAAAGCGCGGAGCGTAGATAAATCTCGTCGGCTCTCACCTGTCCCCTCTAAAATATCCCCGGGAATCCTCTCGGCATTCCGAAAATGTCGATCCGGGCGATTTACCGTGAAATATGACACATTCCCAGGGAATATTCGTGTGCGTAGAGCGAGCGGGACTTACTACATTCCTGCGATGTGTTACAATGTGTTCTTGTACAAATTTTACTACGTCCTCGGCTGTCGAGATTAACGATATTCTATTTACTGCGACGACGTCGTTAATTGCGTCCCGGGGGAATCGTCGGGCGTTGAAATCCAGCGTTTAGAATGGTAGTCTTTATATGAACCAAGTGCCTTACGGTAACACAAGTGTTTACGTAGATCAGTATGTAGGGGATGAGACACAGGCGAACCCTTCCTCGTTTTCCTCGCCTGAAAAAGGGTTCTCGAGATGTTTCCACCCAGCTACCAGTAAACAACAATTTCATAAACATCTGGAGTCGAGCGTGCAATGGTACTAAGGGAATAACGCGCGAAGTACCTATCCGAACTGCCAGGAAAACGCAGTACACTAATACCGGGCGTGCAAAGTCGTTCTACCTACTAGTGGCAATTACCTCGAGGACGTGTCATGGTACCAAGGGAATAGGGCGCGAGGTGCTTTAGCTTGAGACGAAAGGCGCCCTTCGAACCTTGTCTAACTCAAGTTTCAATGTATAAAATAGAGAACACTGCGATTATTACATAGTTTTAACATCAATGGTTAATTACTAATTAAATAGTTAATTAGTTATGAACAGTAGTAACACATGTGTTCACGTAAATTAATAATCGAAGAATAAGACACGGGCTAACCCTTTCTACACACTTAGGGGGTTAAACGCCATGCAGAACCACAGTGGGCAGTAGAGGCTTTTAACCTGAAATTCTCCTTTGGTAATACATACCTTAGTACTGTAGCTCTTCGTGTTTGGTGTGGTTCTTTATCTTTTCGTTACACGTGATAAGAAGTAGATTGTTACAAAGTCTATTACCCAAAGTTTCTTGCAACAACGCGATAAAATTGTCCAATTGCCAGTTCAGTCCTGTTTTTAATTGGACAACGGTGTCTTGTTGCATTATATCTTTTATCCAATATACGTCCTTGTCAATGCTTCTTCGTTCCAAGTCCAAGGCCAGAATTATTCATGTTTTCTTTTTGGGCTGCAGGGTGTTGTTTTATTGGTTTTCATGGAGTTTCCTGTAGAAAACCTTTTGTTTTTGGCTAAAGCCTTCGTTCTGCTTGTATCCTTCTCACCTTGGTGGGTCCTCCAGCGCTGCTACCTTTTGCCCTCTTTAGGTGGTTGAAATGGGTTTATCATGTGTGTTTAAACGCTGGGTGCTTTGAAACTGTTTTTGCTTTTTTTGTATGTAATTCTCTTATTATTATTACGACCATCGGAAGAAGCACATTAATTTGCTTACGGAATAAACCTGATTGACGCAATTAGTAATTACATTACGAAATGGTGCTGCAAATGGTCAATGGCTGTTTGATCGCCTGTTATTATAATGGAGTCCATTGATAAGTGTTGAAAGTTGTAACGTACAAACAATGGGTGGGTTACGTCGTAGTATCAGCGTCTGTACTATTCTGCTATTATATAAGAAGCAAACCAGATAGTCGATCAAAATTGCTAGTGGAGCCCATTCAATTTTGAGTACTTGACATCAGTGGTTACGCCTTAACAAGGTACTTTTTACAAGTTTTCTGGTTTTAACATAAATGAACGTGAATGTCTACTGCATTCTTACCAATTATTTACCTCTTTGGTCAACTATGATAGGCAAAACGAAGCCCCATTTACGAAATTTCTCTTCGACCTATCGCATCATCTTCATATAACGAGTCTCGTCCCACTTTCGAGCTCGCGATCTCGAATTATATAAACTCTCTTACGACAAAAAGCGTAGAAACCTTTGTTTCATCTCCGCTCTCGATTCTCGTCATATTTCCCCCGATTCTTGCGGCAACCTTGACGTTCCTCTCTCCTCCTCACGCCGAGGGAATTTTCCCGCATTTTTTCACACAAATTACGCTCGACCCGGGCCAAGTAAAGTCGCACGAAAGTTGATAGCGATTCAAATTAACGGTCAAATTACGGATTTGGATCCCACAAGGTAAGCGCGTCATCATCATCATCATCATCATCATCACCTTCTTACGTTACCGTCTTCTTGTTTCGCGGCCCCGAGATGGGGTCTCTTGTTCCCCAAACTGGGTCAATTGAGCACGTACGTTATAATACTTATTTTTTTCTTTCAGGAAATCGCTTTTTCCTTTTTATTTCTTTCTCTCTCGGATCCGTGATCGGCCCAAGGTTGGAGCCTTGGGTTTCGGATCGAAAGACCGACAGTTTTGGGTTACTCGGTGAAATTTTGCACGAAAACGCATACGATGTTACCAAAGTGTATAGAGGATATAAAAGCGGTATTTTGCGATCTGTCCGTTCTAAAAAATCATCTCTAGAACCTTTTCGGGCACGAAAAAGACACGCGAGGAAAACGAGAAAGGGTTAGCCCGTGCCTCATCCCCTACATACTGATCTACGTAAACGCTTGTGTTACTGTAAAGCACGTGGTTCATATAAACATTACAGTACTAAACGAGCAGTTGGAAGAAACAACCAGTTAGTGAGTTTTTCATTGATATATTCATCCTTCTACTGTTGATTAACTAACCATTTAACTGGTAATTAACCATTGATGTTAAAACTAAGGAACAATGGTAGTTTATATATTCAAACCTGAGTTAGACACTGTTCGAAGAACCGCCCTTCGTCTCAAGCCAAAGCACCTCGCGCCCTATTCCCTTGGTACCATTGCATGTCTGAGGAAATTGCCACTAGTAGGTAGAGCGATACCTCGCGCGCTATTCCCTTGGTACCATTGCACGCTCAGTACTAGTGTATTGCGCTTTCCTGACAGCTTGGTTAGGTACTTCTCCCTTAATACCGTTGCACACTGGATCCCAGATGTTTATGACATTTTTGTGTACTAGTAGCTGGGTGGGTGCTCTGCGTGTTATTCCCCTAGCACCCCTGCACCTCCTGTACTAGGATTTTAGAGGTCTGCACGAGCATGCATTGCACGGGCCGGTCGGAAAAAAATAGAGCCAACCTTAAATAAGTTATATTTCAATTGAAGTAATCGATTACACCATCTCTATGAGGAAGATACATTTTATTGTTTTTCAACCTACAGGGAAGATGAGTTGCTCAAAGATTAAGGATCAAGGATTAAACAACTACAAATTTGTTATTTACACATTTTATTATAAGCACAGTAGGGGAGTGCGAATAAAAACAATTTTAAACACTAATTATGAATACATTTTTGCTATCGAAATATGAAGAACGTGACAGCAATAGTTCGCTATAAAAACTATTTAAGGAATGAACAAACCCAAAAAACCTAGAATTTCCACTCCCTACCAAGAGATGACACTGTCACAAATTGTGTGATATCAAATTATTAAATTCCAGTTACTCAGTAAATTACTTGGGAATTGTGAAATGCTGTTACTATATTTAAATGATAATAAGGGGCATGTTAATAATACTGAATTCCTGTTTTAAGTGAATCGCGTTAATTATAAATAATTTACATACTATAATTTGCAAATACATAATTACAAAACTACAAAAATGAATCTGCAGCCTAATTACCATGTTACTAATCATCAATAATCAATTATAATGGTAATTTCCCCGGCAACCATGCGATGTACAAGGATAGTAGGACTCCTTCCATATTGAGTATTATTCCTAAACGCAATTAAATTCAATTTACAATTTTTTAAGTATCTGTATATCTAATGTGAACTCATAATAGTACGTCATTTAAACACAATTTTGATTTATAATCACTTATAATTTATTTGGTAATGAAATCCGTCGTTTCTTTCATTCTCGCTTCACGTTTTGTTATTAAAATTTTTATTTAATTTCAGCAAATGTCTTCGAATATTTGATAGCATATTTACTAATGAGGATAGGAAGATGAGAACCATAAAAGGAGGTATTAAATTTAATTTGAAAAAATGTTTTCGACATGGTTAATGTAAATTGTAGATTTTGCTATGATTGGTAAAAACAACTCTTTTGATGTCAGTTCAAATAGCACTGAAAAACAATTGCTACGCTGAAGTCTTAGATAATCTATAATTTCTTCAAGACATCTTTATTGATGACTGTTTACAGTCATATTCTGAGTTCCTTAGCGCCCATTGCGTCTCCATTACTTAAGGCATTACCGCAGTCTCAGCAATCTTTAATATCCTATTTGTAGTAATGACCATGCAATCGACTACTCTTGGAATAACGCGCAAAGTACTAGTATACAATAAACTTATAAATATCTTGGGTCGAGCGTGCAGTGGTACTAAGGGAATAACGCGCGAAGACCTGCCCAAACTGCTAGGAAAACGCAATAAACTAGCACATGGCGTGCAATGGTGTCAAGGGAATAGTAAGGCTTTGTAAGTTCGAGTCGTATAGAAGAAGAGTGGAATACGGGGGACAGTAAAAAATAACTCTTACACAATCGAAAATCTTTCCTAAAAACAGGATTGTTGGTAAGCAAGGCTGTTTCTTCAGAGTGTAAGAAACCCCTCGATTTAAATCGTCATCCTCCAACTGCCTGTCGACGCGTCTTAATGCCCGTCGTTCCCAAATCGGCTTATCCGCGAGTAACATCGCCTATCTTTTATTTACGATCTGCCCCAATAAAAGGCCGTGGAAGCGACATTGTTACCGGCCAATTTGAACCCACCAGGTTCCTGTGATGTCTTCCTTTACAAGCCTAATAAATCTCCGGAGATGTAAACACCGAAATCACATCGCTTCGACTCTGATTATCCTTCTCCTAATCGTCGTTAAAAGTCCCTCGTCCTCCTCCTAAGGCCGCCGTTCCTCGTTAGCGTCGTTTATTTATCGCGACGGCGTGGGTCGCGGATTTTTGCAATAATATCCTTAATTCGTGTCAGGAGTCAACCTCCAAAAACCACTATTTAGCATTTTTATTGCGGAGCGTGTTTACCGTTCTGCCCACCCCCTGTTTGCGATGTAGTAAGCGCACACCTCGCTCAAATATTGATTTTTACCATCGAGCCAATAAAGTCAATATTTACGGACGGATATTCATGGGTTCTCCCCTTATAAGGGAAGAGACTTGGATACAAAGGAACGTCTGAAGGATCAAAATATCCACCGTTTAGGAGGTAATGCTAAATTACTTAGGGAAACATGAATCGACGTTATGGGATTGTGGAAGGGGGAGTCACAATCACAGGCAACAAAAGACAAAATAAAATCGTGAAAAAGACACAGGCAGAATGTGTATTTCGTAAAAGATGTTAGTAATATAAATTTGCCCAATTTAGGTCAGTTATATTTATATCTTGAGAAAGATTGTTTTACGTCACAAGATGTTACGAGTGCGTGTTTTATAATCACAACCTTCATGTATTTGTGAGGTATTTATGGGCTATTGTGGCTATATTTATGCAGTACGGATATTTATAGGGTATAGGTTATAGGTGCGTTTTTGAGAACGGGGCGAGTTTGGTCACTTTTTGGTTTTTCGGCTATAACTCAAAAACTATGCATTTTTGGGTAAAATTTGTAAGGAACTTTTTTGTAGGAAATTGAATTTCCTATCGAAATAGTAATTTAGAAAGTTAATTTTTTTTAGTTTTTGTTGAAATAAATTCAAAAAACCACAACGGAAAAAAATGAAGCTTGATTTTCCCCCATATCTTTGCCCCTAACTTTTTTCTTTTGGAAAATTGAATTTCCTATCGAAATAGTAATTTAGAAAGTTGGTTTTTTTTAGTTTTTGTTGAAATAAATTCAAAAAACCACAGGGAAAAAATGAAACTTGATTTTCCCTCCTATTTTTGCCCCTAACTTTTTTCTGAGTGAGTTTAGGTGTAGGTATTACTTTATAGAAAAGAAAGATTGTACAATTTCCGACAAAATGGCGAGTAGTAAAGCCTCTGCGATAAAAATTGAGGGTGATGCAGAATTTTAGTTTCCCATTTTTTCGGGTCTTTTTCCCCTTTTTTCTTTCTTTCAGCTTATACCAACAAGCGCGGAGAACACAAAACAAATACGAATATAAATATAAAGAGGAAAGACGAGAGATCGAGAAAATTCTACCGCCCCGAAGATGCTCTCTGACCCACGAATTGTGGTAAATGTTGGAAAACTGTTTTTTAATGGGTAAATCTATTTTTAAATAAAAGTAAAATACGAATAATGAACAAATATTTCTATATTTTACAGCTTTATTTAATTTTAAGGTAAATAAATTCACAAATTAAACTGTAAGTGAAATATTGTACAGTTTTTAAGGATTTTGCCAAGCTTTGTTATACACACCGATTGATAATATAAATCTAAATAAATTTTCATAAGATGCATTTGTGAATTCTAAAGAAGCTTTTACCTTCGGCTGATTAATTTTCTGAAACACAATATTAGCGGACGATAATGTATACAATTTATAGGAGAAATCTGTTTAAGATGGCCCTTTGGTCGTTTCATTTAATAAATTAGGCAATAGTGACTCTCCTAAATTCTTATGAGGTTTAGGCATTAGATGACAACCACTTTATAGGTTTTTTGTTGCATGATACCTTTTTGTAGCGTTTACCTGGAAGGAAATTAAAAGCTTTTATTTAACTTGATTAACGTGTCGAAGGCAGTCAATTAATTTTCAGATCTGAGAAGATCAACCATCCGATCAGCTTTTGGAGCAGCAGTGGACAGCTTTTCTTTGTGTTGGACCCAATCAGAAGGCAAATGGTGGAAACTTAACCAAATTTTTTATCAAATGCTCGTTAGATTCATGAAGGGAATTGGGACTCGATCATCGAATTGAAGAGTGTATTATAAGTTTTTGGAAATATCGTTTGAATTTATGTCGACGCGGTTGCATAACTGCCTTAAGCACCCCGCCAATACCTGGTAGGGCGTTACTAAGTAAATATCAACCATTTTAATGAATTTAAGTAGGTAGGTGCAAGTAGACCTCCTCTCTATTAGGAAACCTCTCACTATCACTATCGAACCATTTAGCGTTCAATTAGAATGCAACGATGGCATAGTTTCGATTTCGGCGTACGTAACTTATTACACATTGTAAGTTTTACGTAAGGGGCGATTAAGTCGTCCGCCGCGGTGCCCCCGCATGGACACGAAATTAATTTGTAAGTCGAGAAAATGGCGTTTTACCAATTTGTAAGATAATGATCGGCGATTATAGCCACGGGTCTGATCCTGGCCCACGTCGCCTCACAAATACGGCACGGGCATATTTTTCTCTCTAGCGCGGGGGCGGAAGAAAGCTTCCGTTTTCTGTCCCCCCTCGGGGGAGATTGAATTTGTCAACGGCGGGCGCGGCGTGTCGCTCCCCCCGATCGATTCCCTTCGCGCGTTATCGACACCTCGTACGTGGGCGCCGTAGATTAATTAATCTCGGATCGAATTTTGGATTAGTCGCGCCTCTTTACGCGACTAATCCGGAGTAAACCGGGTTTCTTAAACTTAAACTAGTCTTAGACTTTTCTTTCTCTAAACGTGACTAAAAACGTCTGCCTCGGGGACGATGACTTACGACCCCGCTCGCCCCCGGTTGGGTTCAACGTGTTTGGAAAAATTCTGCGCGGCAGACCGAAAAATCGCGTATCGCCGCTAATTAACGGAGAAAGGAACCGATCGCGTCCCGAGGGATAATAACCGGCGGCGCGGGAAAGGGGACCGTCGGGTTATTTTCGGGGATCGTTCAAGGGAAAAGTCGGGAGGTGACCGTGGAAGTCATAACGGAATCGTGAACAGATTTTTGTCTGTCTGCAGTTTTCAATGATGTGTTGAGTAAAGCCTGGAATAGAACTTAGCCATTGTTTCGTTTGTAGTGCCTCCAGTCAGAATTGGTCCAGTCGAGCAAGAAAATTTAATAACCAACCTACCGACATACAAAGGCAAATTATTTTTAAAATTATTCATCCGATAGCATCCAACTTTTGCATGTTTGAAGTGGACAGAATAACCTAACAATTCACGGAAAATTAGCGCTTCAGCTTTAAATTGGACAAAGCTGTGAATTTTTGAAAAAGGGTCTATTTCAACGGTTTTTCCAAATTTTCTCTGTGGAAAATGCTCCGATCGCCTTTTAGAAACGCTCATTTTAAAGGTCTTTTAATCCTTTACAAATCATCTACAAAAATTTTCACGCTATGGCAAAAAAACGGAAAAACGCCCTATTAGCCTTATTTCTATATGTACGCAGTACATATTTCTATAGGAATAAAGGCTATTGCGGAGGTGCGCATGACACGACTTTGAGAAAATTTCACGGCAGTTATCCGTTTTGGGGTCCAAGATGCAAAACCACCCTCCGTTCAAAAATTTATGTATATATAAGTATATGTTTATATATGTAATATAACGAAATTTGTTAGCACGATAGAGGGCGCAATTTTTTACGTATCGCATTCAAACTTGGAGCAAAAATCGATTGGGTTAATATCTTGGATAAGTTCGTTAACGAGCCAAATCCGCCGAATAGAAACAAAATGGCGGCCTGTCAAACCTAAAAAAAATTCGTCTATTTTTTTTTTAGTTTTCGGCAAAGCTCTACAGTTTTGTTCCCTTTCATTTTTTTTCTAAAACGTAAAGGAAAAAAGTTATTTATGGAAAATCAGAAATTTCCTATATATGATTTAACGACATAGTCGAGGAAATCAAAGGGCCAGGAGAAGGCTCACCACATTTATAACCTCTCCTCATTTCTCGACTGTGGTATTGAATAATACATGGGAAATAGATATAATGCTATCCGATTGGCGTGGCTTCGAGAATTTTCTTTAAATTTTTATAAAAAAAAAAGCAAAAGCTCAGATTTGTCCAGATTTTGGATTTTTATCATCTTTGATCCATGTTAAACAAAGTTTTTTGGGCTAAACTGGGCTAAAAAGAACAGGAACCTTCATGTATTCATTTTTTTGTTAAACTATTGTTTTGTGAGTTAACTAAAGACCAATCATCTTTGTTATCCACCACGTTACCAATAACACAACGACGGAAGTAATCTCGATCTCCTTTTCCATTTCCTTTCCTTCAAAGAAAACAAATTTCTCTAAATTTACATTCTTATTTCAGAAACGCGGATCGAACCCGATCGGGCTTGTACGTTCCTCCCTTTCTTTCTGGATCGCTTTTCTCTCTGTCCGTTCAATTCACACGACATAAAACGAAATTAACGATTGCACCGCATCCGGTCGTTAAAGAGGAAACGGCACGGAAAGTTCCCGAAAAGGATACGACCGAAAATTCCAGGAATCGACCGTTTTTTTGTAAACAAGGCGACTGTGCAGGAGGAATTCCTCGTTAGTAAAAATAAACGCGGCTGAATAGAGCCTAAATATTTGCTTCTGCGGCTTGAAAGGGAAATTCGAATGGTGACGAAGGGAGCCGATCTGTCTACTATGAAAGCCATAGGTGAACTAATAGAGATCTTTTTCTGTAAAGTCTATAGGAAACCATTAGTGCAACTTGTTTTAAATATCCTATAGATGATGACAGCCAAAAATTCGGAATAGTAGAAAACACCCCGAAAAGTGACATTTTTTGGTTTTTCTGCTTATATCATGGAGAGCATTAAATAAATCGCGTTATTGTCAATAGGATATTTGTAGAGAATTGAATAACCTTTAAAATGGCGTTTCGTAAACTGTAATTGGATCATTTTTAGCCGAGAAAAGCCGGGAAAGATTGTAAGAAATAACTTTTTTTTTTAAAGAAGTTCATAACTTTGACATTTATTAATATTAAGAGACGATTTTGTAGAAAATGATGGTTTAGTATATATACTACGGTCAGACCCAATATAAAATTTATGGCGTAAATAGTTTTTGCGTTATTGCGATATAAACAAATTCAGTCAGTATCTCGCAAAATGAATTCTATTAACTGTAATTAATGTATTTTAATTTTCTAAACGGATCCTAAAAGTACAAATTATGGGTTACAATTTGCCAATCCTACATTTTTGATAAATTACTAAATATGTTAGAAATGCGCGAAAGCCAAGCGGAGCAGTAGGAGTAGCGGGTTGCCTAGATCAGGCGCAATAGTATTATAATGTATATGTAGTCATGTAAGAATTATTTTATAGTAAATCAAAATGTTACGTTATTAACAATATACACTGAAATCTTGCAAAATTCGGCGTATTAACTGAGATGCGTCTATTTTAATTTTTCAAACGGTTTTTTAAAGAGGGCATCAAAACCTACAACTTGGCTATCTTGGATTTTCATATACGTTTGGAGAAAAGTATGCTGTTTTATGCTGCTTAAAGCCCCCACCACTCAGCTCAAAATGCGAATTTGCACTATTTTCTAGGCCATTTTTCCAAATCCCAATTATTTTCATACTCTTTTTTCAAATGTTTTGTCCTTTTGCTAGCAAAGCAATAATTGGCAGGAAGACTGAGTAAAAAGCAAATACAAATAACATCCACATTATTTCGATACTTCTTCAAGCCAATATTCGTCTAACGATTATTTTTCTCTCTTTGTTGCAGGTAAGCCAATTCGTTCCGAATGCCGCAAGTGAGTCGATTGTGCGCAGAGGACGCTTTCCGGGCATTTGGCGAACTTTCCGTAAAATGTCAAAAGAGTTGCGAAAGTTCGCCCGACGCCTGTTATTGGAAATCGGCGAATGACGCCTTGAAACGAAAGGTTTTTCTCGATTGCATTGCGATTATTTCGCGCTAGAATTGCGACACCGGCACGCTTTCGTGAGTTCCGCCATTTTTTTGTATTTTGCTAAAATAGCGGAGGATGTAGGGGGAAAAATTTTAAATTTTCTCCGATTTGAGCCGAGGGGAATTTATTTTACAGCGAAAGGTTATACCGATAGGTTGTAATATACCGGGTGGCAATTTGAAAATCTTCAATCGGGTTTAAATTTAGAACTATCGACGATTATAAAAATTGGCAGGACACGTCGATTTTTGTTTCGAGGGGGAACCATTTCGCGCACATTTTCAACCCTGTCGCTTCAACCCCTTAGCCAGGGCGAGCCCCAACCCTAAAATTTAAATTGGGAAAAGCGATACCTCGTTTTAAAGCTTATCAAATTCTGAATTTGACGGTTTTTGTGTTTTTAAATTTGATTGAGTAATTTTCGAGAAATTGAACCAAAGGTATCCCTTTGATAAAAAAAATAGAGTCTTTGGAAAGTCTATAGGAACGTCTTTGTGTAAGGGACAATTTAAAATTACTTAAAACATTGTTTTTGAGGGTGGTTTTCATCCCCCAATTAAAAATTTTCTAATTTACTCTCGTAAAAAATTTGAGACAAAATTTTAGAACTGAATAAAGATGTGCCACCAGGATCACCTTTTTAAAGAAATCGTGTAACTTAGTATCTTTAAAAGAATCGATTTGGTTTTCAGGTAATTCGAAAAAATGTTCTCAAGGGTAGTTATCAGTACTTCATTTTAAAATTACAAATGCGCCCTTTTGTGGGGTGGGGGCCAAAATGTGGCTGCAACCACTCGACATGGCATACGAGAAAACCTTTTGAGGGGCGGTTTTCGTCCCCTAATTATACGAGTTGACACGTAAAAAATTTCGTATTTAATATTTTTTGACGTACTACAACATTCCACCAAATCCGATAAAATAATCGGTGTGCCTTTCTTGTAATTATTTGTTTATTACACGTAATACTTTGATATTTTGTCTGCAATTAAAACCATACAACTGGTCGTAAATTGCTTTCAAGGCTTTAACAATTTAAAGTAAATTCGTATTGAACTTTTAAGTAATTACTCGTTAATTAAATTTTCATTAGCGGTACTGGCAGTTCTAAATGGATATCGCCTCTCAAAGAAATCATTCGAGTTGAATTTTTTTCGCAATCCGCATTACAAGCAAAACACTTCCTGAATTGCAAGAAATTTCCCTTAAATTTCCGCTAGGGGCATGCGCGTCGTCCGCATTTTTGAGACATATTTTTGCGCCGGTTTCTAATTCAGGATAGACGAGAAACGGGTAAAACCGTCAACGCGCACGTCCCTGAATCATAATAAACCGTTAAAGCTCAACTTTTGAAAGGTATTTAGCACTTGTTTAAGTTTGTACAAAGGCGACGATGACGTCCCTTGATGAATGACTTGTTTGAAGTCCCGCGCGTCGGAATGTCGCGAAATCATCGCGGCCAAAGAACCGGAGGAATGTAAATATACGTCAGAGGGACGGAGGGGGAGAGCCCATGAGCCATAAGGAAGTTTTCTCGGTGAAATATTACGAGCGGATCTGAACTGCGCTTAAATCGAGGGATAATTTACGATTAAAGCGCGTTGCGCAGGTATGAGCGAGGAGGTGCCGAAATACCGAAAACGAAACTGATTCATACAAGGTGTGAACATGACAAGTTGATTCAGTGACGCATAAAATTTTTGCAACAAAATGTAAATGCATTGGAAAGAATGGAGGAGGTTTTAAAATATGTCGTGGTCATTCTCTGTATATACGTACAACTATTGTTTCAATAGTTTTTGGTAATTTTTTAAAAGATACAGACGTACTTCTAAAGTTTTGTTCCACACCCTGTAGGCTGCCATGATGCGTCGTACAACGTGCATTTACCGTCGAGGCGTACTTTCCTAACGGACGTTCTGTGATTGCAACCCCTTTCGGGATCGGTCCGAAGTAGCCCCGGTAGGCCCAGCTCCAGATCGGAAATCGATCGTTACTTGGGTGGCTTCGTCCAGACAAACGGGGAGTGTGACAGGATGAAGAACTGGAGTCCGTCTTTTTTGGCGATATTAGCGTCCCATAATCTCGTAGGTGACGTTATTTCCACGGCTGTTCGGTCACAGGTGATGGTAATAAATCGATGAGGCGCCTGAAAGTATGTAAGCAATTTCGCAACGTACCGTTTGTGTGTTTGCCCCCCTTTTCCTCACCTATTTATAAACCGAGGGGTACCGTCGGCGAGGCGGGGCAATATCAAATATCGCCCAATTATTTCGCGTTCGGCTCGTTTACGGGGACGCGCATCCGCGGAACAAAAATGCGGCATAAATCTCGCGGCCGCAGGTACGCCGTTTGGCATCGGTTCAGCTATTCCAGGGAAATATTCGTTGGCCGGAGTTTGCGGCGCGCGCGAATTCCGCCGCACATCTAATTGGGAGAGGTAATGGTCGGCGAAGTCGGGCCGGGATCGGTGCCAGGTCCCTCGGGACCCCCGGGGGGAACGTCGATCCCGTCGGGATGGTCGGGGACGAGCGCGAATGGTACGCCCGTCGGGATGATCGAGGGTGGACACCTGTTCTGGTTTTTAAATCGCCGGGTTACGGGCGCAATACGGCCGGCCATGGGCCCTCGCGCGGACCCTTGGGGACTACCTCAGTCAGATCTTTTTGCTCGTCATGGGCTAAGAAACGGGTCGAAAAAGTCCGGGAAAAGCCTGGAACGTAGGGCAAAGTTTTATTGTATTAAATAAAACCCTCTACGTCCTTTGATGGTCGATAGAGGTGATAGATATTTTGCAATGAACCATTAAAGTTCAAAATTTGTCACTTTCCAGGTGTTTTCTTATTTAGTTACTCGGGTGTTGATCATACAGAGAAAAAAGTTAAAAGAGTGACTTGAAGGTCTCAGAAAGACGTAAAATAAGATTTTTTTGAAGTAAATTCGTAAATTTGTTATTGCAAAAAACTCAAAAAACCATTGTTTTGTTTTTTAGGAATAATTACTAAGAGACTACGAGCGGTAGCGATTCTCCCAGATCGGTCACATGATTCCTCTCTCACGTCGAGCGCGGATGGAATACACGGATCTCGGTTGTAGTATTTAGGATAGTTCCATTGTACAACTTCTGTCATCGTTTTCCATAAGCAATCCCAAATTTCTTTTGAATCTGTTAATGGAAATTTTAGAGTTGCAAGTGTATGTTCATTTAAGCGAAGCGAATACTCTCAGCGCATGTGTAAACGCGTGTGATGGATTATCTACACGTGTTTACGTCACGCGTATCGTTATTAATGCAAGTGTCAACTGTTGAAAATATTCCGGACAGTTTCCTGGACGACCGTCGAAAACTAGACGATCTATCATCACGCGAGGAAAAACGCCGTACTTTTCGCCAACGACCTACACGCTATTTTAAACCGGTCTCATTTCTTTATTATCGTTCGTTCTTATTTTGACAGACATCTATAGTACGTCGCATTTTATTTGAGACAAAGTTACAGTAAACTTGGTACAAGACACCTTAATAAAAGGTCTTAAATTATCTGTTGAATGGGGAAAGGTGCAGTGCTTTATTGCCGATTAGGAGATGGTTTCGAATGGTCGTCTGGGCTATTTGGATCGTACCGGAATTTTTAAATGGTTACAGGGAAAAATAATCTTTTCCACGCCATGAAAAAATTTAAATCATCTATTTTTTTGCATATGGTATCTAGGCCATTGCGATGCAGGTTCTATAGCGTCGACTTCTTCCAATTCTTCCCCGCCTAATTCTGGCCCTTCGCCATACTCCATATCTGTCATTTCTTCATATGAACCTGCTTCTTGATTTATTTCATATTCTCTGTTCAATCAAGGCCGCCATTTTAAAAATCATGAAACGACCACTTGTCAAGATCAGAGCAAAATGAATTTATTTTAATACGCCATTTAAATATATTTTCAGTCCTTATTTTATCCACCGTTAGGACAACTTTACCTCGTTATTATGCCATTTAAATTTACACCACGACTCATCAGTGAGAATAAGTTCATTCTAAGTTTATAAGTTCTTGAAGGCCCTGTTGTTATCTAAGTACTCCAAGTACGGTACATTTAATGTTCTTAAATACCCTGACGCAACGAGCGGATAACAGTTTTTAAGCCTCTTTATCTCCTTCCTTCATAATCTTTTACAATAGGAGTCCGGGTAACGCGTACCACAATTCGAGTCTCAAGTAAAATGCGACGATTTTACGAAACATCCGTCAAGTTTATAGCCAAAACAAATCGTAAAGTAGCGTCGCAGAGCCGACAGCATCGACGACAACGAAATAGTTAAATCCGCGCTAATAAATACGTCGGCGTCGCGACGTCACGATCTACACAATCGGCCGATTTATTTCGGAGCCGGTCGAGAGGGCCGTCGTAAGCACGGATAATTTCGATTTCGAGTTTACCGACCGGCCGACGATTATTTGTTTATATTCGGGGACGCGCAAAACGTGAGCGTCGGGCGTCGCGGCGCTGAATAGAGAAAAAGAGCGATGACGCACGCGCGCGTGCCCGCGTCTAGACGCCACGCATCGACGCGTTCAATGGAGCGCCGCCCGCTTCAGGTGACGGCGTGTCCTCTCCGCAGGACGGAGAGTTGAGAAGGAATATTTTAGATTGAAATTTATAGAAAAATCCTAGTGCGGATTTTGTAAAGTCAAATTTCAATTATATTTCGCCAGTTTCGTAAAAGGAATAACATTCAAATAACCACTCAATATCATAATTTTGTTTCTATTGGACCGACGCCATTCAAATTTGGACAGCACTTATATGAAAACACCATCATTTTTGTAAAAATCAGTATTTTAATTAAAGTACTTTGAGAGTTATCGATGTGCGCTTGAAATGGTCAAAATTCGTGATCTTAATTGCCTACGACACGACGTCGTAACGCCAGCCCAATGGGGAATTACAATGGGTATTTTTTTTTTATTTATTTACGGTCGGTTGGACTTAACTGCAGGTGGCTATAATCAACTCTTGATGTTTGAGTAGGGAATTAGGTGGGGCTAGGATGGGGAAATAAGTAGAGAAGGAGATTCGGTCGTCAACTTTGGATGGCGACGGATATTGCCTCTATGGAGCTTTTCTATAACCTTCCTGACGTCTAGTAGTATCTCCTAAAAGGTTCCCAACTTTTCTTAACGAGCAAAATATTGCCAACATTTGTATTAAACTTTTCAACAACTTCTAAAACGCTCTTAGTTTATTTTATTCACTTTAGAAGCTTCTTAAATATCTAGTAAGGTTTTTTTTGCATAGGAGATATTGCTCTGAACCTTTAAACATGGCACATATCGCCTAAATAAAGCTACTTAGAAACGTAAATCTCATCTAAACGACTTCTAAAAGTTTCTAAATTCTGTGATATGAGATATATCGCTGTCGCTGATGTTTGCTGAGATGATCTCTCCGTACATTGTTGAGATAATTGGTAACCAATAAATGAACGTGACTTTAACGCCTGATAATGTAGAAAGTACTATCAAATGGTGTAATCGTTTTAGTGTGTTTCGTTGTAATGATTTCCCCATTAATTTTCCTATGAAAGTTTACACCCTATAAAACATTGCAATTAAGAAATTCCCTCTAGACGCTTATTGCCTTTGTTCGTTTTCTTTTGTTACGTCGACACCACCTGTAAACTTCCGTGGCAATTTTCGCGTCCTGAGCGGCCTCATTTCGTAGATTAAACCACAAAAACCTCTTTCATCCGAACGTCTCATCGTAAAAATCATTCGAAATCGTTTCGCTCCATTCCGCGTGAAAATCGTCGCGTTTATGACCTCTCCAGTCGAAGTTCCTAAACGCCCTAATCGACAATAATTGCTTCGACACACAGGATCCAATTTATGGACGTCGGAATAACCGTAAAGATTTCACGTCGACACAATGGGACGGAGCGTCGCGCTAATTCAGAAAAATGGTACTAAAAGCGAGCAGTTCCACTTTTCCGGGGAAAAAGAGGACGACTTTATAACTTCTTATGCTTTGCTATATCGTAAAGTGCCTCAATGCGAATTAATACGAAGTTGGAAACGATTTTTGAAAAAGAAACACAATGACTGGAAAGATCGTCTGGTACATCGAAGCGAACCACACTTTATTTTCGTTATTTTTTTTTTCAAAAAATAAATACCGTTAAGAACGATTAAAGCATACTAAAAAATCAATAACTAAGTAGAAAATTAACTTCGAAAACTTGTATATTGTCACTAACTTTTTTTATCTAAGGAATACCTAAGGAATTTTGAAAAAAACGTCGAATTCAGAATTTGATAAGCTTTAAGATGAGGTATCACTCGACTCTTCTTCCCTATTTAAATTTCATGGGTGGGACTCACCCTGAGTAAAAGGTTGAAATTGTGCACAAAATGGTTCCCCCTCGAAATAAAAGTCGACGTGTCTCTCCAATTTTATGTACTACTCTTTTAAGATATCTCTTTTCCTAATCATTTTCTAATCCACACCAAACGCGTTAGCATCATAGAAGAAAGAATTTCGAATCTTCCCGTCCTGCAAGTGAGCCTCGCATCATTGGCACGCGTCCCTATTACAATTTCGTCTCTCTGCGTTCTCGTACCATTAAATCTTGATCGGTCGTTTGCTGTTACTACACTTGTTAATTTCATCGGTATGCGACTATAAATTCCACGCTAAATATAAACCCTGGACGTCGCCGATTTTTTCCCGAAAGCGGACCGAGAGAAAGTACGAGAAGTACAACAAACGAGCCGTGTTTGTTCCAATTCCACTCAATGGAATATATTATATCCGACGCCCGCATGTGTACGGTTCGTAAAATTGAAATTTATTAGACGTCGAGCGCGGGGGGAAGCGATGGCGAAGGAAATAACGTCAGATCTGGAATTTGAGTTGAGATGATATACTTCGGTGCGTATTACACATGCGCAGATTGTCGTTCTACTCGCTTTGCGCTCTAATTGTTTCTTTTATTAGTAGCTAATTGTACGGTTAAAATTAGTTTGCCTGTATTTTAGATTTTTATCATCTTTGATCCATTTTCAAAAAAGCTTTTTGGTCCGTCTGCTGTTAAATTTTATCTACATACACAAAAAAATGAGCTGTAGCACAAAGTTACCAAAAGTGTCATTTTTTGGTGAAATTCCAATGCTGCAGAAAACGGTAGATGGTAACACATTACATTAAATATTTACAGGAAAGAATTAAACTAAAAATTTAGTTCGTGTTGGGCTGCAGCAATTTTTATAATTTACCAAAATAACAAGAGTATTTTATTCCATAAGTGTCGCCTGTAGCTCCACAGGTGTGTTAGATTTTCTTTAAATTTCTATAGGGGATAGTTTACGCTCTCCTGAGTCAATTTGTGATATGCCAAAGTGCCCATGGTTTATTACATTGAGTTCGGATGGAGTTCTCGTCGTCAAGTAATCGGTATGGATTTCTCGCTCGGTTTTATGGCGATTCGGGTCGTGACGCTGCGCCTTTTTCCCTTCTTCTCATTTTTTCGTCATTTCCTCTCTCGTTCTCCCTTTTTGTTTTACGAGAGGCGTCTATTCTCTCACGAGGAGGTTATTGGCGCGGCGAGAGATCGCCCGCGGCTAGGTCACCTCAGAGGTCAGCGCTTTGCTTCGGATTCGTACAGTCATTATCGAGGCACCCTGGGTATTCTTATACGCTTCTCCTCCTCCTCCTGCTTCTTCTATCCGAAGATATACTTCTTCTTCTTCTCCTCCTTCGGTTTCTTCTATCCGAAGATAATAATTCCGTTCGTAAATCAAAGAGAGTTTTCTCCCAGCTTCGGCCCCGGACGATGGTTATTAGCGATGATTTTTCTGCTATTAGATAAATCGCGTCGGGGGCCCCGTCTTATGATCTAGCCTCGTGTGGATTTTCTAGTAAATAACATACATTAGGGGGATTCGCAATGGAACTGCGTGGGGTAGGGGATCTCTCGGGCTCCGACGTAGCCCGTTGATGTATGGATGCACTTAAAGGTGCCGGTGGTCATACGTGATGGAAGTTTCGAAGAAAAATTGATCGCCGAGGAGCACATGACCATGCGAAATGCTTATTTCCATTTATGCCATAGTGCATAAGTGTATTTCAAATGCGCCTTTCGAAAAACCCATGGTGAAATTCCTCTTTGCTGTATTTTTGGTGATTTGCCCTTTGCTTGAATTCTCGCAGTACTTCGGCAGCAATAATAACTGTTTCATATAGGGAGATGCGCCGCTATCACTTGAATAGCCCGTATTCAAAAAGCTCCACGCCATGTCATGCGCCTGCGTCGCAAAAGTTATCTCAAGCCGAAGGTGCGATAACTTGTGCAAGCACTTACACTTAATTTAGTAAAAAATGAAATGACCTATGGATATGGCCTTGAGCATGTTTGGGTGAGTCCCATAAAAGAATTTATCTGCTTGGATTGGCAATGGCCGCAGGTAGTACGGGGATTTGCCGATGCCTGTTGGTGAGTAGTCACTAATCTTTCATTTTTTGCTAGAGAAGGTTGATTGAAGCGATTACTTCCGTTGAACGTTTTAGAAGCGGTTTTGGCTACATATCTACGCTTTTGAGCATAAGACGCGAGCGTGAAGTAATAAACGCGTTACAAATTTTAAAATCACGTTGAAATAGTACGCAGAAAAGCACTTTACGATCCGCGAAATTCGCCTCCCCGTAGAACAAATCCGACGTTCCATCCACGACTTTAACCGTTTCGCAAGCATGAACGTTTAATGCGATTAGTTCGGACGCAATTCCCGACCTTTCCGACTCACGCCTCTTACCAGTAACGATCCTTTGACCCCTCACGTCCGTTAAGTGTCAGACAAATTACTTAATAACCCATCACGTGTGAGCGCGCACGGGATGAAAAAGTACGTCGAGATTAAATCCCAGTCGTTTATCCCGTCGCCCACGCCTTGTCGCTCAGTCGGATCCGGGATGATACGCCTTAATTTCCTCCAGAATTAATTCGTCCCGGCTAGACTGATTGCGCATGAGTTACTCCTTCCCATATTAGGTACAACTAAAGGTCTCCTCTCAAATTTTAGGCTACCTCATTACTTTTTCGCTTTCGATTTTTGCACCCCCTTCAAATTTTTATCGAACTTCCCCTTGAACAATTTGCCTTAAGTCGACGCGCGAATCCCTTTTTACTTCCCGCATCTCCGTTGAAGCGACGACGTTCGCCTTTCTTCACCCCCTCCTGTCTACCTCCTGCCTACGAGTGCATCTCAGTACAGGGTTGCCTGCAAAGACCACGTCAAAGTAAGGGAAAATGTAGATCAGAGGGTGCTCTTACCTGCTATAAAAAATCGCCAGTATAAAGGTCTTACGGTTTTCGAGGTCTTTTTTTTTTTTTAAAAAACGGCCCCAATTCTTGCCCTTCTAAGTAGTTTTTTATGTTGGTACAATTTTACCCTTTTTACAAATGTACTGAGCTACTGCTGCACATTAGGTGAATAGTTTCCAAATTATATAGGCCGTGATTTTTCATCTTAAAAGAAGTTATTGCCACTTTTATCAAAACGGGGACATTTTGAAGTGAAAACTCCTAAAGTTTCGATATGTGAGATGGCAAAGTGGATACTAAAACCAAGCGAACAGCGAACAGTCCCACCCTGCACCATCACTAAACTAGTGAGAGAGATTGCGGCGAGAGAGTGTGTATGTGTGTACAATATGTGCGCGGTATAGCTGCGCCTTCGCTTGATAAGATGTTGGTGTGAGCGCACACTTACCACAAGGACACAATTCTTTTTTTGTTTTTTTTTTTTTTTATAGCAGGTAGGGACGCCCTGTATAATTTGTATATTTTAAAATTTACGAATTTAAATGTAAGTTATAGATTTGTAGAGCTATCAGGAGCACAGGTGTAGTTTTTTAAAAGTATCCATGAAACGTTCAGAAACATGGAGTCCTTTAGGAGCATGTGTAATTGTAAATTTTAAATTTGGTTAGTTACAAGTTCATTGCTTTGAATTGTAAGGAAAATAGTTCGTTCATAACTATTGCAAGACGTAATAATTTGTATTCATGATGTCAGCTGTTAGAAAATGTCAAAAAATGTCCAAAAAAGAATACAACGAGATGTAGTAATTTCCATCACAATACATTGTACTGCGTCGTTCTTCGTGTTTTTAACAAAGTGCTAAGTGGCTTAGGATTCTTTATTAAAACGGGCACAATCTCCAACAGATTCGAAGTGCTAAAAAGACTGGTCTGGTCTCCTTTTATCCGCAAGAAGTTAACGAATGGTCTCCAGTGACCAGATAAGGCCGGATAGCGAGGATCTCTCGTCTTTCTCTCTGCTCTCTGCGTGGTCGGTTAGTAGGCCAAAATGCAGACGGAATTCCAAGTTATCTCGTTGAATAATGACTCGCGCAGAAGACAAAAGGCATAACCTATCCTACAGCGCGGCAAGCTTAAGCGGAATAAGGTCTAAGAATAAGAAATTGAAAAATGAATTTTTTAGGAAGGAAGCTATAAGCATAGGGGGCGCAAAGAGGCATTTTCGTAATAGTGCGTTTGTGAACTTCGTCGTAAGAGTGCGTGCGCCGGTAACGATTCGTAAACGATGACGATCCAGGAAAAGCCGGATCGTCACCTTGTGAAGGGGCCGTTAAGGAGTAATTCGTAACTTTTACTGAAAAATCTAGTATTCATTTCTCTCGCGGGCGTTTCGAGTGGCAACCAATCAAAACGCCCATTAGCAATACCGATCTTCCAAAAATAAATTTCGATTTCGTTGCGACGTCCGTATCGCCGTTCCTCGCGACGGTTAAGCGCCGATACGTCGCCGTCCGGGGTTAAAGTACCTTTAAACAAAAAAAGAAAGAGAGGAGACGACGAGCGCCCGTCATGATTACCAAGTAGCGTTACCCATTACGCATGTACGCATTGACGGACGTTAATTCTCCTCTCTTTGTGCGGAACGACATTTTGTCGCCGACAAGGCCATCTGGGGACGATCGGGTACCGAAGAGAGCCGCGTTGCCGTCAATGGAATTTAATCTAGAAACCGTAACTGTACTAAAAGAATGCAGAACTCAAGATTAGGCGAACCAAATTACTCCAGTAAACGAACACTTTGTATATTTAAATAGCCGTATAGTCTTTTCGGTACCATTGAACTCGTACATAAATACAAATGAACCAAAAATTTATTCTTTGTAAGAACGTTGGTCGTTGCTCCTTTCTCGCCAGATTTTTCCCACTTGATTCAGAGGCCAAATAGTGAAGTTCGTCAATGTCAGCATTACTCATATCGCTCATTTTAACACTAACAGTATTAAGATACCGCAGCAGCGGGCAAAACGACCGTAATTTTTAATAGCCGTAGTGTTCCTGCTGTAATACTCGATACTGGATTAGTTATATGCGGCGAAGTAAGTTAATATGTGTTTTGGTATAGGGCATCCATTGGGACCAAATGTCGGGTTTAATGAATTTTTTCCCGTTCCTCCATAAATTCGAGTACTGCATTGAACGAAAGCTGGAGAGAAATTGTTGTACGTACAAAGAAACCGACAACATCGCTCACTCTTGCCAACATGATATAAGCGTGTGAGTTTTAATCTCCATATAACCGTGCATCAGGTCACGTGAACTGTACTTATTAGTTGATACTTACAGGAAGTAATAGGTATGAAATAAATAATTTTATTAAAATCAATATAAATCAATGAAAAAAATTGGGAACGATTTGGCGTTGGCCGAGTTTGTGAAAAGGTAAAAAATTATAAAACAAGAACTATATATCCAAAAATATAATTGAATCGTAGATGGCCTGTGGATCTTTAAATACGATTTTTCCGAATTTGACTTAATGACTCATTAAGTAACCGCGTAAGTGTAATTAATTTCGAAAAGACAAAAATCTTTTTGTAGCCAAAATTTGTTAAAATCTTATACTTACGAGATCACTGGCAATGCCGCTCAGGAGGGAAGAAATCGCCCGTTAGATGGCGGTGGTGTGGGATCGGCGCCGGACATGGTGCGCGATCGTTATTTACCTCCTGGACGACCCTCGTATGAACAATACTCGCACCTAACGGAAAATTATTTGATACGTGAGGTAAATTAGTAATAATCGTATAAAATAATGGTCATTTAGATTTGTCGACGCTCTCAGGTGATTCTTTATGCCTGGATGGGCGTAAAGTTTAAAGACTCTT
This sequence comes from Cryptocephalus primarius, assembly GCA_963576515.1. NCBI lineage: Eukaryota > Metazoa > Arthropoda > Insecta > Coleoptera > Chrysomelidae > Cryptocephalus > Cryptocephalus primarius. Next base: position 14,108,929 of record OY754941.1, read on the forward strand.
AAAATTGTCCAATTTCTCTCATCGTTGATATACGAATTTTGTCGTTATACTTAAAGTTACGACGTACGTATGTAAATATTTCCCGCGGCAACTACGCGGAATGGCATGCCTTAGATTTCCGATAATGAGACACTGAGAAGACGAAGACCGGTTAGGGTAATTGATCTTTTCGCGATTCGCCTCAAAAATGCCGAGGGACTTCTTTCATACCCGTTTCTTTCGCGTGGTTACAAAATAATAACAACGCCTGTGTGTATGTGTACGTATATAACCGTATAATAAACCCGACGAAGTCCGACAACACGAGAGTGGAAGCGAGAAAGAGAGAGACCGTTAGTTTTTCGTGGAATACGTTATTTGCGGTGATCGTGAGATTTTTTTAGTCGTATTTGATAAGTACGGTTACGGTACCCACGTGATCGAATATGATGTACGTCTAACGTGACTGCCGTATCGAAATGACGGCCGTACAAAAGAAGCCGTTAGATACGTTTTTTGTAAAATTTAAATCCTGACGTTACTACAAATCGGATATAATGTAGTTTATAAAAATAGGAAGAGTAACGTTATTTACAAATAACTGGTAGAAAATGGCAATTTTAGAGGGAAACCCCTGTTTTCAGCACTACCAGTTTGGCACGAAAAATGGATGAAACGGCCCCCCCAACTTCTGAATTTGAAAATCGACCGACTCATTCGGATATTTCCCTAACATTTTCGATTTTGTGCAACAACCGGCAACAGGGCCAAAATAATATATCAGCTTCCACTGTTGCCAGTATACGAAATTATTCCAGCCAAAAATATCGGATGTCATTAACATTTCAATTTTCAAATTAGGAGCGCCCTCTTAATTTTTCGTATAAAAATGGCATTCATGGGAAAAATATCATAGATCACAAAATATCAAATGCCCCCATTTTGGGTCGTATTAGAAGGTTTAGGAGACGTGAGTTATGAGTGTTACACGTTACGTGGGATAATAAGCACCATTTATAATCGTTTATAAAAGGGTTGAGCTATAAACATTACTGAATAGAGGAAGTTTTATGTATCCCGAGTTGCAGGCATAATTCAATTCTGCAACTATTGAATAAACTGTTTTGTATATATTTTGACACAATTAGAAGCGGTGATATATATATATATATATATATATATATATATATATATATATATATATATATATATATATATATATATATATATATATATAGTTTATATTCCGTAGCTTTAAAAAATAGTAATGAGATGTCTTATACTTGTCCAAACATTATTTGGCTTTTACGACGCGAGCGGCAGCGACAGGTGTCACAAAAAGACCTTTCTGTAGATGTTTCAATTGCAGCAATTAACTATTAAATATAAGTACGAATAGAACAGTATCAAGTAAATATAAAATGCAGTCTTATTTCGTCACTGAATTTGTATCAAAACGTTGATGTTTCATGTGAAATGAATGGAAAATTCGATGAAAATGGACATGTCCATAAAAGTTTGTTAATTTATATGTATTATTGTGTGTATTTCTTGGCGCATGCGTATTTTCTTAATGTTTTTTCCCGCCGCGCACGTTGCAGTTTAAAATGTGGCCGCGAGATCCTGACAGACCTGTCATCTGACAAAATTGCACCGTTTGCTCCACACACCCACGGAAATACAAAGCGGCCAACGAGACCAGCTGGAGAAAACTGTAAAAGTTACCTTTGCAGCAAACCATTAGGCGTTTATAACGTATCATCCGCCCCTCGGGGGGTTGGAATTAGACACTTCGTTTATTTCGAAAGTGGTGATTATCTACATTTCCCATTTCTCGCATGAGCGACCGTATCTAAACAAACCCGCCTGGGGCGCCACCGGCGGGGAGCAGAGAAAACCGTTTAGCATCAATCGTTCAATTAATGTTTTCATACGTTTGACGCTTCAAGTGTCGGGAAGAGAGAAAAAAGAGGGGGAGGCGTCCTGCTAGTGGCTCTTGACCTTCTCAATTTGTCTGTTTTTATTAGAAAATTGCAGGCGTTTATAGTAATCGAGATGTGCCGAGAGGAGTTATTATTGTGTAACGGACTTTTGTTATTAGAAATACAAAATGTTGCTAATATTGCCCAAGACGATATTCAAAGATGGAATTTGCAAACAAACTCCTACGGGAAACTTACCAAATGCACCGAAAAATAAAAAGTAACATCATCCCCCCTCCCCGAGTGACTTAAGTAAAGGCGTGGGTCGTAAGTGTTCCACACGAGGTACATCGCAGTGCAAATGTAAGTGAAGATCACAAGTGCTAAACCTTGCAAGCCTCGATCTCTAGATATGACGTACAAATGTAATTTTCAGCAAGAAATAGTTTTATTTTCGTCCATGGAGATTTTCCCTTTGTTTTCCAAAAGCGAACAATCTATACATTGTTGCTTAGGGAATTGTGACATATTCAAGAAACAAGAAAGTCCTAATTTCCTGCTCGAGAGTCTCCTACGACTTTCTGAGTTTCCAAAAATAATTGAAATTTTAATTTCGTCCTTGAGGGTTTTTCTGTAGGGTTTCGAGTTTTCCAAAAGCAAAAAACCTGTACTTTTTTATTTAGAGAACATTCTGTGACGTTGCGAATTTTCAGAAAAGGACAAAATTGCAATTTCTTTGTTCACAATTTTACTGAGACTTTCTGAGTCAGTTACCTGAAAGAAATCAAATTTTATTATCACCCTTGAACGTTTTCCCGAGATATTTTGGTAAAATTCTAATTTCCTTCTTGGGAATTTTATTGACATTTTCTGATGTAATTTTCTGAAAGTAACGAAATTGTAATTTCGTCCTAGAACGTTTTCCCGTGATATTTTACGTTTTCCAAAAGGAAGGAATTCTTACCTTTTTACTTAGGGAATATTCTGTGATATGTTGAATTTTCAGAAAGCGAGGAAATCCTATTTTCCTGCTTAAACATGCTCCTACGACTTTTTGAGTTCCTAGAAATAATTGAAATTGTAATTTCGCTCTTGAGGATTTTCCTGTATGGTTTTAAGTTTTTCAAAGGCAAGGAAACTTGACTTTCTTACTTAGGGAATTTTCTTTGACCTTGTGAGTTTTCATAAAGTGAGGAAATCCTAATTGCGTCGTTGAGAAGTTAACTAAGACTTTCTGAGCGAGTTTCGTGAAAGAAAGAAAATTTTAATTTCTCTCTTTAACTGTGTTTCCCTGTGTTATTTTAAGTTTTCCAAAAGCAAGGAAACTTGGCTTTCTTACATAGAAAATATTCTGTGACGTTTTAAGTTTCTCAGTTAATTCCTCTAGAACGAAATCCTAGTTTCCTGCTTGAGAGCATTAAAATAAAATTTTAATATCGTTTCTGTGGGTGTCCCTGTGAAGTTCTAAGTTTTTCAAGAGGAAGGAATCTTTTCATTCCTACTTCGGGAATAGCCTGTGAAATTTTAAGTTCACAGAAAACGATGGAAATTCTAACTTCGAACTTTACACTTTTGCTACGACTTTGCTTAAGGAATGTTCTGTTACATTTTGAGCCTTCGTGAGCGAGAAAATCCTAATTTCTTGCTCTAGAGCTTCGGTGGGTTCTTGGGGAATTTCGTGTCAGAAAGCAAGTAAATCTGGGTTTCCTGCTTGAAATCATTTTCTTGCATTATTGTTCATGTACGTGGCGATCGGAAAATAGTGTCCACAGGAAATGTCCTGAAAATAAGTTCCACTGTCCCCTTTTCCGCCCAATTAAAACTCCCATCATCCCATAATTATAAATATAGACATCTGCCGCATGCCTCGGGAGAACCTCCATTCCGTCACAATTAACAGTTTTACGGTCGCATGCGAGAAATGTGCATCTTAACAGTAATTTATGTAAAAAGTAATCATAGTGAGTGTACCGATATGTGTGTATTTAGGTATACGCTCTTTGAACATCGCGTTAAGACTGTTATTATCACGTGAGGCGCTAGAAAATGGTGAGAAAAACCTTACAGCCTCGAACTTTACTGTTAATGTCGATGGGAGAGCAGGTGATACGCGATGCGATTTTATTTCCTAACTGTTTTAATGGCAATAGGAGGTGGGAAGTGTACGTATTCACCGTATAATCAATCAATTATTTTTAATGCAAACACTAATCGACCGTTTTTGCAGGCAAAGTTTGTTTTTAGACAATTTTCTTGAATGCTGAACAAAGTGATCCCACTCTCTTGTTGCGAAATTGTGTTGTAATGCAAATAGATTTTTGTATGCCCTTGATTGACTTTGGAAAAAGTGGATTACTTAGCTCAGTTTATTGAGTATTTTTTGGTAGATAAAATTTAACTTGAACTTTGTTTTAAAAGTAAATTTTAAGAAATTGGTAAAGAGTTCAAACTTCTGCGTGCTTTTCGTTACTTAAGAAAGTTACTTAAATTTAAAAAGCATTGTAGACACTTTTACAACTTTCCTGAAAAGTGCACAGAAATTGAAAGTGTGCTGAAGAACGGTGCTAAAATTATTTGATTCTAAAATTGTAGGAAAACTGGAAGAAAACGGTTGAAATTTGTAGGAATGAGTGTTGTAGAAATTTGAAATGCTTGCATTAAGTAGCAATCTCTCCTGAAAGGTACGCATAATTTTGAATCTTCTGCTGCAGTCTCAAAAAATCCCTTCACAACAAATTATTTAATTCAAAATTTGTAGAAAAGCTGGAAGAAAACTGTTCCATCTTGTAGAAAAGTCAAATATTACTGAATGAAAATTGCTTAGAACAGAAGCACTTAAAGCTTTCCTAAAAAGTGCCAGAGAAACTGGAAGAGAAGTGTTGAAGTGTGGTTCTAAAAAATGTCTACAGATCGTGTAATTTCAGAAAAAAAATCAAGAATAATTTAATCTGTTATTTTTCTAAACCTCCCGTTAGCAAAACTTTTCTAACTCCCGTGTGCTTTTAAGGGAAGATGTCACAACTTTTCCACCACTTGCAGGGTCCCAGAATTTTTTGAACTTGGATGGAAAAGTCCAAAAACCACTAGAAAAGATCCCCCAACCGAATAAACTTTACTCAAACAATGTATCCCATTAATTTTCATTCCGCTTTAAATCGATCGCACACTCGTCAGTTAACATCGCATTAATTACCCACGGAAACATTCCTTAACGGCATCGCGATTCCTCTTCTTTTTATTTTGCGCGTCCTCAACAATGAATAATGCGATTTTAATACCGCGCCATGTCCACGTCGTGCGTTTACCGCACGCTGTCCCCGCTGAAAATAATTTTTCTCTCCTACGTATCACGTACTTTTCTTATTTTCGTTTGTAACGGTTCTCACCGTGTCTCTTTTTGCGCGCTGCGGACTACAATGATACACGGTATGCCTACTGGGAATCTTGTAATTTCACATTGTAGCAACGGTAATGAGAGTCATTTTCTATTTAGTTTTGCCGGTGAGATTATTATCGTTCGGACGTTACGAAATTATGCGCGACGTTTCGACTCGACGAGAGGGGAAAATGTGTTCTAACGTTACTCGAAAGCGGCTAATTTCCGAAACGGTTCCAGGATGGAAGTAGGAGGTTTTTTGGGAAAGTTAGAGCGATTTTATGCGTAGTGTGGAACGATTTGGGAATGCAACGCTAGAATTTCTGGATCAGTTAAGAAGAGGAACGTTGAAAAAAATGTCTGGATAAAATATTGGCTGTTTTGGATCATTTGCAGAAGTGCAAATGCCATACAAAACGATTATCAACCTGAAAATTGAAAACATCTCTCTGAAACCTGAAATTAAAATTTGTTGTTTTTCAGCAACAGTTTCAGACAATTTCCAGAATGAAAAATTACCATTTTTTGGTCATTTAACAGAGTTTTTTGCTAAGTATTTACGATATACAAATTCGTAGCAGATTCCCGCTGTAAATTAGTAAATTTCAGGTAAAAAATAAAAATATTTTTAAAGTTATTTCAGATTAAATTCACTTTTTGATTATTTAGAAAGGATGAAGCATTTTTCAGGGCAATTTCTAGTAATTTTAGGATTTTTGTCAATAATTCAAAAACAAATAATTTGTTTTTCGAACCATTTATAAAAGTAAAAAATTGCTCTAAACTGTCTAAACAAGTTCAAAATTGCCATCATTTTAAGAGTTGAAGCATTTTCTGGTTCAGTTAAAAGTGGAACATTGAAAGCAATTCCAGGATTCCAATTCCAGGACTTTGGATCGTTTATAGAAGTAGAAAGTCGTTCCAAGCAATCATAGACTTTGAAATTGGAAAATTGCCTTTCTGCATTTTTTGGAAAATTGAATGGTTTTTAGCAACGGTTTCAAACAATTTCCAAAATGAAAAAGGGCAATTTTTTTGTTTTATTTTGTCATACGATCTAAAGATTAACAGATTGTAGATATAAATTAGTAAATTTCGTTTAGAAAATCTCTTAGAATTAGTTCAGATTAAATTTAAAATGAAAATTACTATTTTTTGATTATTTAGAAAAGATGAGGCATTTTTCAGAACAATTTAAAAATAATTTTAAAACAAAGAAATTAGTTTTTTGGGCCATTTACAAAATTAACAAATTGCTCAAAACAGTTGCCGACCTCGGAAGGGAAAACTACCATCCCTGAATAAAATATTTTTCAGGAACTGCGTAAACAAATTAAAAATTGACATTTTTTTACATATATTAATAGCTTTTAACAATTTTGAATTTAAAAATTGCCTTTATGGATCAATCGATAACTTTTAAAAAATTAAAAACAAATTCAGAATAAAAATTAAGCCTTGTTGATAAGTTATAGAAGCAGAAGGATGGCATATTTTTGGCATATCTAAATAGATTTTTAGGGACATTTTAGGGAAATTGTTACCATTTTTGAATTGCTTAGATAAGTTAAAAGTACATAATTTCAGATCGAAAAATCGTCTTTTCCTAATCATGTAACCAATGAAAAATAAAAGAATTTCATTCATTTTAGAAATTTCGAAACGAAAAATTGCTCTCTTAAAATTATTTAAAAAATAGACATCTTCAGAACAATTTGAGGCAGTTTCAACAATTACGAATTCGTGTTTTTTTTTTTTCGGAAAACCGAATCAAGAATCAAAAAAACTAAAAGAATTTCCAGTGGGATAAATTTTTTAAATATTTAAAAGAGCAGAAAATTGTCACTTTTTTGAATAACTTTTCTGGGAAATTTTCCTTTCGGTCTTCTCCATGGAGTATTCTAAACACTTTCTAAATAAAATAAAAAATTGCCATGTCTGGATGATTTAGGAGAAGTTACACGATTTAAAATGAAAAATTAGAAATCAAAAAAATTTCAGCACAACTGAAGGCAATTTCAGAATTTCAAAAAATCATATTTGGCGTGAAGAGGGAAGAATTTTCCTACACATTTCAGAGCTTCTGAATGAAATTCACCATTTCTGGATAATCTGGAAACTGTCGATACAATTTCGGTTGAAAACGAATTTTGGAAATGACTAATTGGACGGTGTTTAGGCAATTCTGAATTGAGAAGTTAACATAACTGTAAATGTGTAGAATATTCGAGGTTTTTTCTCAAAAGGCAAGCCTTTCAGAAACAATTCCAGGCAATTTCAGAACGACATTTGGCCGTTTCCATAGCATTCAAGAAATCAGAGCATTTCTCTTTCTCATCTCCAAGGCGTGACATTTCTCTCTCTTTCTCCCTCTCCCTCGTGCGTAGGCGTCCGTTACACGAGTAAGAGCGACGCGCAAACAGCGCAAACACCACATCCACACACACCTGAACGTGAAACTAGATCTAAGATTATAAATAAATTTCCAAAGCGCTAAGAAATCGATATCGTCGATCGTTAGAGGGGAAAATTCTCTCGCTCTCTCTACCTCGAATACCGTTAATAAAATATAATCCCAGCAAATCACTCGCTCACGCAGCCCGGCACGATTTGATTCACGTGGGGTAGCAGGAAGCAGAGGCCGCTTTTGGTCAACCAGAAAATAGTTACGACTCACGTCCACACTTAAATAGATGAGTGAATCATAATCGTGTCCTCTAGGGTGTGATTGATGCGGATTTTATATTCCTCGTGCCACTATCACAGGTACTATTGTTTCGGGTCCATTACCCCAAGGATTTCTATTAGTAGTAACAATGGATATTTTCTTTACTTAATTATCATTATGAACGTGCTTTTTGGTTTTTATTTTTCTCCCACTACATCGCCCGCTTAAAGGCTCAGCCCCTTTTACGCCTCTCCCTGCATAATAGATTTTACCAAAAAGGGGTGCTTTGATCCATAAATAAGACATTTTAGGAAGTAACTTTCCAATAATTTCCTGGTATCCCTTTTCAACTGAATGTGCCTAGCGGCAATTCTTCCTCTTCAGGATTTTAAATGACTCCTGCCCCTCTAAGAGAGCAACCAACAATACAATTAAGATTACAAACAAAAAAAAAAAACCGTGACGCTTATAAGGCGAAATTAAGGCGCTTATAAGTTGTGAGAGAAGGTCCTATCAGCAACTGTTTTTCGCACTTCGTACAAGCTCGTTATACTTCTAATGGAGATCTCGACAATTACGAGGGTTACAGAGACGAAAAATGTCTTTATCGGTAGAACTTCAGATATTTCAAAAAAAAAATATTAAGGGAATTCGCCTCTAATTATTTACCGTTAGCTCGTTGTATTTCCGATGGAGATCTCAATTATTACAAGGGTTACAGAGTCGAGAAATGTCTCAATCGGTAGAACGTAAGATATTACAAAAAATTAGTCCCTAGTGACTATTATTAATCTGTTTTTCTTTGTCCGTAGGGGCAAGTACGCGACGGTCTGCCGCGCGGTCCACAGGAAGACGGGCACGCCGTACGCGGCGAAGTTCGTGAAGAAGCGCCGCCGCAACCAGGACCAGATGAAGGAGATCGTCCACGAGATCGCCGTGCTGATGCAGTGCAAGACGACGAACAGGGTGATCAGGCTGCACGAGGTGTACGAGTCGCCGACGGAGATGGTGCTCGTACTAGAGCTCGCCGCCGGCGGGGAGCTCCAGCACATCCTCGACGGGGGACAGTGCCTCGGCGAGGTGAGGACGGTTCCAGAACTATCTCCAATTTCTCCAAATTTCTTCCAACTTATCTCGACTGATTCCGAAATTCCTGCAAGCTACAACATTGGAGCATCAGCTCCAAACTTCTTCAGTTGATTCACGAGTTCAGTTCTACAGGAGGATGAAGCTTAGGAGATTCACAAAATATTGTCAGACCTCCTACATCTTTCCCAAAGTTCTTCCGTCTTCTCTTGGCTACTCCCAACGTACTCTAATTTCCATCAACTACTCCAAGTTGTTGTCAGAACTTCATGGTTTACACAATGTTTAGAGCACGTATCTGCTTTATCTGTTCCTTCTTTAGAACAACCATTACAACTTCAAGAAGATGAAGCTTGGGAGTTCATAAATTTGTCAAACCCCCAACACCCTCCCCCAAGTTCTTCCAAATCTTCTTCACTCTCTCTCTCTCTCAGCTACTCCAATACTTTAGGTTGGAGTTCGGTTTAGGTGTCAAAAATCTGAAAGCAACCATAAAAGTTTGATCCAATTAGTGTCTTGAACATGCTCAAAACACTAGGGTAATACATACGTTTATATTCCAACAAATCCATATAGTAGTAGAAAGTACCATAGAAAGTACCCAAGTTTCGCACACACATGCTAATATTGCTCCGTACATTACATCCACTTGATTCAAATTTTAAACTTCAATACGGCGTGCGTTTTTAATTTTCAGGTTGAGGCCCGCAAGGCCATGAAACAGATCCTTGAAGGTGTCGTTTACCTACACGATAGGAACATAGCCCACCTAGACCTGAAGCCGCAAAACCTACTCCTGTCTGTGGAAGACTGCTGTGATGACATAAAACTCTGTGATTTCGGCATATCGAAGGTACTTCAGCCAGGCGTTACAGTACGAGAAATATTAGGTGAGGAGAATCGTAGTAGAAGCTACAGTGGATTTTTAATAACCTGACTAGATGGTCTGACTGTGTCTTGTTAGATCAGTTTGACAAATTGCATAGTTGGGGTCAGATTCTTGGGACCGACGGGCCATTGTTGGCAATACCAACCGTATCAATAACCAGTCGAGCTTAATTTGACTTATAACATGGGCAACCATTCGTTAATCCGGTGTTATTTTGTAGGTACTGCAGACTACGTAGCCCCAGAGGTACTTAGCTACGAACCGATCGGCCTCTCGACAGACATCTGGTCCGTGGGTGTCTTGGCCTACGTCCTCCTGTCTGGTTTCAGTCCGTTCGGTGCGGACGACAAGCAACAGACCTTCTTGAACATATCCAAGTGCTCCCTCAGCTTCGAACCTGAACATTTCGAGGACGTCTCGAGCGCTGCTATAGACTTCATCAAGAGTGCCCTTATAGTCGACCCAAGGTAAGAAGGGAAGATCGGAGTAGGATGGAATCCCAGAGCTGTTGCCAGTTTACGTTGCACTGACTCACTGGTTATAGCCTTTGTCGTAATGGAATCGGTTCACGGGTGTAAAGCTCACAGCTGATCCAATTTATGGCCACAGTCTGTCGAATACAGTTCTATGAAGGGCCAGTATAGGTTCGTGACATAGCTACTGCGTCCAGTGTTTGTCCATTAGGAACCAATATATGTCCGTTATTTCTACAGAGTAGATATCCGTTGGATCACGTAGAAAATTATTATCCATTGAAAGTACCTTGGGAAACAACGTCCATCATAGTGTCCATCTTGAATGTCTATTGCTTGTGCTTGTGTTTTCTAGGTTACAAACTAGGAATCTGGTGTCTTGGGGTATATACTGGTCTATGGCCCATGGGGCAAGCGAATAAGCACAAATGGAGCAATGTTTATTTATTGAGCAAATTGAGCAATAATGCTGAGAGCTGTCCGTAAACCATCCGGTTAACCGAACTGATCCATTTTTTCAGGAAACGACCATCGATCCACGAGATGCTCGACCACCCGTGGATATCCCTGAAGTCGAACATCCACCTGCCGCCGCCGATGAAGTCGACGGTCGAGGCGTTGCCGCACACCCCCAAGTCCACCCCCCTGAGTCAACGGAAGAGCTTCTCCTGCCTGACGACGAACAACCACAACAACGACTGTAGCACAAAGGGCCAGACGCCCGCGGCCGCCGCGACGGCCGCGCAGAGGAAGAGCTTCTGCGCGGACACGCTGAACGGTAGTACGTATTCGGGGAACTGTCTCTGTCCGCATTGCGGCACCGCCTGCCGCCACATCACGCACCACGCGCCAGTGACCAAAACCACCATCGCCATCGATCGGGGTATCCTTTGTTAGCTCAAACGGCACAAAAGAGAAATTAAGGGAGTCGCGGCGCCCGGTCCGAGGGTGTCTGTTATTAGTTTTTTCTTGGGGGGGGGACCCCGGCTCCGGGCGCTCCGCTGGTTGAAACGGGAGGTCTGGATGTGCGCGGGAAGAGAGTGTCTTGTGTTAAACTGTTGAGATATGTATACGTATTTAGCAGAACAAAAGTTTTACCTCCTTCGTTGTTGATAGAGTGCCAAATGGGGAGCTTTTGAAGGGGAGTGTGTTGCAATATTGTCGAAAAATTCAAGTCGATCCCACGGGACCCATTCCAAACTAATTCGTAATATACAAAATTTGTATTATTTTAGATGAAATTCCAACAATTACCAAAGGATGTATTAAAGCGAATAAAAGAACTCAAACTAAACATTCCCTGTAGGTGGTAGCTTTTGAAATACTTACAATGAACTTTTTATTAAAAGAAACGATCTGGATGTAGGAGTTAATGGTGTATAGTACCTTCTTATTTTAGTGTGTTAGTTATGGGAAATTTCACATCCAGATCCAAATTGGAAAAAATTAAATTTACTCCATCCGTTTTAAGGACTTTAGCTATTCGGCACTAGTACTTGAATACATTACCATACTACTGAGCGAACAATTCCCAGTAAATAAGCAGAGCTGGTTCTCTCTTTGCCAAAGTAACGATTAGGTATCCGCCCTATTACTTTTATCAAATCGACAAGTTGTATACTTCATTTCGCTTTTATGACTATGTTGCATGCACATTTGTCTTTTAAAAGCAGAAATACCAATGTGCCTTAATACCACCGATCTCAAATATACTCTTTTCAGTATACGCAGATCCGAAGTTTCAACCTTTTTTGTATTGCATTCACGAATACCATCCGTCATCCGTATGTTGTCATTTCTTTTTAAGTTACACAACTCTTAAACGACTTGTGCTATATTTGTTGGGATGTACAGAGTGCTATGCTGTATTTAAGTATGAATAATTTATATTATTTTGTTGCTTTAATTTCAGTGTGTACCTTAAATAAAGTTATTTGTTCATTTCGAGAGGAGCCTGCTTTGTGTTTTATTTCCACGCAAAACGCCTCGCTGATGGTGATGTGTCTGTGTCTCAACTCTATTGGAACGTCACTATTATAGTTTGTTTTGTTATTTGCAGGTGAATCGGATTCTAGCCGCGAGGAGAGCTTTTGACAAAGGCTGTTTAGGAATGTAAATAATTGTTTTTTATTGTATCGGTGTTTAAAATAAATCGAAAGGCGGCAGTCCGATCGCTCCACAAGACGATCTACTCTTATTACAATCACAGTTTTCGAAGTATTTCATCATATGTTACGTTGAATATATATAACAAATGACAATGTTACAGGGTACAAAGGAAGAAATATTGAAGTGAGTGGGATAAATTACTATAAAACTTTACAAAGTATATTCTAACTTTCTTCACTTTACAGATTTAACTTTACGACCGTTTCGCTTGCACCTTGGACTTGTCGACTGTCGGATGTGGTGTCCTAGCATTAGGCGAAGTCATTGCGTTTGTCATGAATTCCTGATAAATAAAAGTGGATTTTCATTCACTCTTGGAACATTAAAATGGACGCTTGAAACCGTACTTGCCACAAATTTCATCACTAAACAATATTGCGTTTTCCCTAAAATGCCATGACACATTTCAGATTGTCACTGAATTATCACCTTGACTTTTGTGGATCGATCTCCAAAAAATTCCCAAATTCCAGTTGAACCACCAGGGACTATGAGAGACAACAGCTAAATTAAACATGTACCATGAACATACAGCATGATATCCTTCTGAGAGCATCAGAAGAGACGACGTTATCGTCTCGTGGATACAGACTGGTGAAGAAACTGGGGGAAGGCACCTACGCAACCGTCTACCTAACAGAGTTCAAGTATGGCTCCCTGGACGATAAAGTTAAGCATCTAGCTTGTAAAATCGTGGATACGACCAAGGCCCCGAAGGACTTCACCAAGAAGTTCTTGCCGAGGGAGTTGGAGATACTGATACGGCTGAATCACCCACACATCATACATGTCCATAGTATATTCCAGAGGAAGATGAAGTACTTCATTTTCATGAGGCACGCCGAGTTGGGCGACTTATTAGAATTCATTTTGAAAAGAGGTCCGATATCCGAAGCCCAAAGCAGGGTCTGGATGAGACAGCTCGCCCTCGCCCTCCAATACCTGCACGACATCGAAATAGCACATCGAGACATGAAATGCGAAAACTGCCTGATAACGAGCAATTACAATTTGAAATTAGCGGACCTCGGATTCGCCCGCTACGTCATCGACGCATACGGCAGGAAAGTAACCAGCACGACTTACTGCGGATCGTTGTCGTACGCCGCCCCCGAGATCCTACGAGGCACCGCTTACTACCCCAAGATCTCCGACCTCTGGTCTACCGGAGTCATCCTCTACATAATGCTCAACAAGGCCATGCCGTTCGACGATAACAACATCAAGAGGCTGCACGATCAACAGATGAACAAAAAGTGGAAGTTCCGCGGTAAAGTAGTCGACTCCCTCAGCAAGGCGGTCAAGAACGTCGTCGGACACCTGCTGGAACCGGACATCACCCGACGTTGGAAGGCCGTCGATATCGTAGAGTCCGACTGGATTGCCCAGGACCCGAGACTGATCCATATGAGCAGCGCGGAGGAGCAGGCGTTGGCCCAAGCTCAGATCGACCGGAAGAATCTCATAGAACAACTCAGGAAACGGGCGGAAAAACAGGACGTGTCGCAAGAGGACGAGGAGGTGAATATCCTTAAAGAAATGGAAGAAAAGAGCACGCCGAAAGTAAGTATTACCATAGAGAAGACCGAGATAGTACTGGAGGAGCAGGAGTGAGGCTGCTCGGAATACCTTGCATGGGGGAAGTTGTATTGTTTGGTTCTAATCACAAAAATAATTATTGGCGACTGAATTATTGTGAACCAAAAATTGTAGTTACTTTGTAAAAAATACAAAAATTTTTGTGTTCATTATGAAAAGTTATATTATTGAATGTAACGAAGAGCGGATACCATTCTTGAAAGCTTGTAATGAGTACAAAAAGAACAAAGTATGTGAAGTTTTGTCAGTTAATGTTCTTTTCTATATTTACCATTACTTCTTATGCTCACTTATTTTAAGGTTTAAATTTTGTGATACGGACCCTGCATTCATGGTTCTCAAAATTCTTGCATATACTTCATGACTTTGCCAAATTTATGTCCAAATATCTGGATAGAAGTGGTGTGCTGTATATTAAAGTAGGAGATATTAGTGAGTAGAAGGAACATTTAGTGTTGGACTATGGTGGATGTGTTTTAAGATTGACTCTATATAAGTTAAATAGAAATCAAATGGGACCAATCAGACCATGATATTCAGATCAAATGAGTTCCTAGGCCACTATGAAAGAATCAAGACGAATGCGCTACCCAATTCCATAGCTCAGCAAAGAACCCACCGTATACAGGCATGATTTTAGTTGGAAAACATACAAATAGGACTTTATTCTATATGTCAGTTGGGACATATGGTTTTTAACAGAATTTCAACCTTCACTGTGAAATTATGATATCTCAGTGTCAACCTGGTCCGAGTCCTGCAATGTCCTTAAAGCTATACCGCATCTTCAAATTCCACAGATCGTCCAGGAAGCCACATATTCCATGCAATTGCACTCAAGTACTATATACTTACCACTTAGTTACTCTGCAGCTCCTCGTCGAACTTCTGCAAGGTAACATCGCACATTTGAACCATGTCCTCGAGTCCCCTCTTGAGTACGTCCACAGCTCTTCCCTTGTTGACTTGGATACGGAAATGCATCTTGTTCTCAGCGGGATGAGGGACCGTGTATCCGCAGAACTGCACGTCCGGACTGAAACGATATACACATTTTTTAAACCAGAGGCTTACTAGATTTCTGGAAGACTATGCTCTTCTAGACTATTACTATGCTTGAAAATATGTATAAGCAACTTTGAAACACAATTACTAGGTAATATAGAGCGTTGATTGAAAACGTACTTAAACTTGAAACAAGGATAATAGTAAATTAGTTTAATATTTCATAAATATTAGTCCATTGCTCGTACTGTACAAACGTACCTTTATCAATTAACATCTTTTTGTTATGTCTAGCTAATTAATTGTTCCTTTTACTACTCTTAGCTTCAGGTAAAGCATGATTATACTTGTACTTACTAGCTGGAAATTATACAGCGAAGTGCGTTCCCCAAGGTGTGCCCTTCATCATTGAAAACGAAGGTTTTACTCTTGGAAGTGTCGTTTAAGTTTTCGCTTCCTGCAAGCTGATGTGATGTTTAAATATGTGGTTCATTAATTAATTATTGTGAACTTACTTCAGCTATAGGCATTTTTACAATCAAATACACATAACACGAACAACCTTACTGTAAGTTTTCACAAGAAGTCGGGTAAAAAGTGAGGTTATGTTCAAATGTAACCTAAACTCACGGATCATAGAAGTCTCTCAGGACGCAAGTGCGTTTCAACACTGAAGTGTTGAGGACAGCAGTCCCTTCTAACCATACCAAAGTCTTGTTTGGTCTGTTTTCGTAAATGAGGAGAAAGTACCCAAATCAGTGATGGAAATATACTTTAGGATTGTGACGTTGGCAACCGTTGCCATAGTTACGTGTTGTGTGATTTGAGTACTAGCTTGTTTTCTTTTCGAAATTCAGTGAAGAGGCTGAAAAGTTTTCGTCCACCGACATGTCCGAAATGGTAAGTACCCCGAACCTCTAGTCGTCTGAATTTCGCCTGATCTCTTCCCTTTTCAGAGCCAGACCACGGGTTTCAAGAGCGCGGTGAGGAAGAAGTCCGGCCCGAAATTCGAGCTGAACGAGGACCAGAAGAACGACATAAAGGAGGCTTTCGGCCTATTCGACGTCGACGGCGTCGGTAAGATAGACGCGAAGGACCTGAAGGTCGCCATGAGAGCGCTCGGCTTCGAGCCGAAGAAAGAGGAGATTAAGAAGATGATCGCGGACATCGACAAGGGTGGCACCGGCAAGATCTCCTACGACGACTTCGTGCAGATGGTGTCGGCGAAGATGGCCGAGAAAGATTCGAGGGAGGAGATCATGAAGGCGTTCCGGCTGTTCGACGACGACGACACCGGTAAGATCAGCTTCAAGAACCTGAAGAGGGTCGCCACGGAGCTCGGCGAGAACCTCACGGACGAGGAGCTACAGGAGATGATCGACGAGGCCGACAGGGACGGAGATGGTGAGATTAACCAAGATGAGTTCTTACGGATCATGAAGAAGACTAGTCTCTATTAGAGATTTATCTCTCTATGTCAGTAATCTCACCGTGAATTAACTCTGTTCAACAAATCTTGAGATCCTATGATCTCTGCCTAAGGTTTGAATTTTGCTATGCTTAGGTTGTTCTGGTAACTATAAGGATAACATTATTTAGTACTTGTGCCGAGATTATGGAATCTCTACTTATTCAAGTATTTTTCCGAGGCGTGAAAGGTGGGATTACACGTTTTTTCATTTTAAAGTCGTGTGATTATATGATTGTGTTATTATTAACTTATTAAAGTAAGCAAACAATGCATGAACGCATAGCTTTCATTTGAATCATAGCTTAGTGCTCAAAATAGCACTGCTGTGAAATCTCGTTTGTGGAGTATATAAAGCTTCAGAACGGGTAATGGGATAATGACTAATTAACAGAACTTGGTTTGTTGTCAATGAAATGTTTTCGGTTATTTCTGATTCATATTCTTACTTAATCAGTACGTGTAGAAACAAACTCTTCCCAAAGTTGTGAAAAAGTGCATACTACTTAATCATTTATGAGTACAACACCCCAATTGATTTTAAAGCTGTGTGATTTACTTATACTACGCTTTCCAAAATTGCACAAAAGTATTTTATACACAGCCTAAAAGATATTTAGAGAATAACAGCGTATAACACCTGAACATGATTATATGACTGCGCTTTTGAAAATTAGTAGTTATTTTGTGGGCCTCAGATAGTGATAAAGTGACAGCTTCAGTATAGGTAAAGTGTAGTAAGTCATTACAAACCACTTGTACATCACGCATAGTTATGTTACATTTACAGGAGTCGAGTGTTGTATGGAAAGTTACTTGCAAATTATTAATTACTTTAATTTTTTCTTTCACTCACAATTAGTCAGAGAAATATACGGGTATCACTTAATTACTGTAATGAGTCACTTGGTAATAAAGAGGATTTGGGTGATTAGGGAGGAAACAAATAGCGAAAATAACAAACTTTCCGTCCTTTTGAATATCCAAGGTTCAATTTTTGGCCCACTTTTATTCTGCACTCTTGGAAAATTATGAATCATATGCATATGCTGAAGATGGATACTCCACTCTACTTAACTTTTCCGTCCTGTGCTTTGTATAATGCGAACTTTAAAATTAATAAATCTGAACAAAGTAACCCAGTAAATGTGCATTATATTTGGCAGGGAGGTATCAAAGAAAAATAATCAATAGTAGTATTTCAACAAGAATTCATTCTTTCAAATTCATAGAAGGTTTATAAGGTATAGTTTGTAAATAGGATTAATTAAGTTTAGTCAGGTTGAATGGACAATCAATTTGACCATATCATGGCATATACTGAACTCCTCCTTTTGAACTGTTAATTGCACCTCAATACAGCTATTATTAGTATGTAAAATCTGTTATAGATTAGTTCCCTTGGTCAGGGAAAAAGGTATTATATTACTGAAGCACTTTGTTTTCTACAGGTAATTACAATCAAGAAATCTGTAAGAACTTTCAATTTTCTATTGCTAATCCAATTTGCTCAATTAAGGTCAAATAAAAACTATACAACTTCAAATCTATATCCTCATTTTTATTAATTAAAATCAGTACCATAGGAACAATACAATTACCTATAATCATTTGAGCGCAATTGAAATTAAAACCTTACATAGTGTAGAAATAATCAGAATGTCTCGAATTATTAGAGCCTACATTGTAGACTCCATAAAAAAGACCCCCCCTAAAACCGTACCGTTACGGTATCTTCTTAACGTCCCCGTTGAAGAGACCGAAATAGACCTTCGTCGCCATCTTCACGAAGAGTCCGGTTTCCACAACGCCCGGTATGAGTTTCAACCCTGTATTGATCTTCTCCCAGTTCACATCTTGCCGGTACTCCTTCCAGTCCAGCAGGAGGTTACCATTGTCCGTGACGACCGGCCCGGCCTTGTTAGTAGCCATTCGAAGTTCGACCTTACCCCCGAACATTTTCTTAATCGTGTTCGTCACGGGGACGTACGCCATCGGCACCACCTCGATAGGGATTCCTTTCTTGTAGTAATCGCCGAGTCGTTTGGAATCTTTGGACTGGTCGGCAACGATGATGAGTTGCTTGGCGCAGCTAGCGACGATCTTCTCCTGCAGGAGGCATCCGCCACCGCCCTTGATGAGGTTGAGATCTCGGTCGACGTCGTCGGCGCCATCGATGCACACGTCGACTACTGGGTCGATGTCGAGGTCGGTGAGGGTGAGGCGGTGCTCGACGATGAGCTGCCTCGCCTGAAAGGACGTCGGGACGCACTTCACGTTGAGGTTCTCGTGGCGCACCTTCTCTGCCAATCGGTGTACGGCATAAATTATCGTCGAGCCGCTGCCGATGCCGACTACCTGACCGGAGGCGACGTGGTCGTCGACGGCCGCGTACGAGGCGGTTTTCTTCGCCGCTTCGCACTGCGCTCTATCAAACGAGGACATTCTCACCAAAACGTCTTTCACTGTGACAGTCAGATTATCAGGTTTTCCGAAAATTCTCCATAACATACCAGGGAAGGGTTATCTAATCACGAAGTGCGGACGCAGTTATTAAGTGGCAAGAGTGGCAAGTCATTGCTTTACGGCGCGAGGTAAAAGGTTATCTGGCGTGATAAGTTAACGGTTTTTTAAAACGCGAACGTGGTAGAGGTTATGTTGGAATCTTTTGGCGGCTTAACGTCACCGCAATAGTGAATTAACTGAAAGGCACGACCAAGCTTGAATAGCAAAATGATGTGTTCATTTTCACACGGGATATAGTGATAGCTGTTGGATTTTTGTCAACAAACAATGATAGGTTAGGTTGTTCACAGAAAACAGAAAAGTGATGGATCTAGTGGATGTGCACAAAGTCGTTGAAAATCGAGGTAGAACGTACAGCAAAACGAACTATGTAATCGCACTGATTTTGAATTAACAGATGTTATTTGTTTACAATTTCTTGCTGAATTATTCGTAATTATTTTCATGTTCCGTGTCAGCACGACCGGCAGTTAACTACGTCCAAGGCCCTTCGGTCTCTAGCCGTCGCCGCCAGGAGGCGTAACTCATTTCAAAATGGTGGTCCGGTAACGCCGTGTGTACGACGATGGTAAATAATAAGGTGAACGAGGAGTCCCATCGAGTGCGATCCGCGTGTTTTACGGAAAACAAACGAAGGACATTACGCTTGTTGTCGGCGTTCAGTTAACCGAGGTGTTAACTCGAGTGAATGACACCTGTTCGTGCGTCGACGGTGGTCCGGCGTTGGCGGTGCTGTATCCCTTCCGTAGGGTCTAACCTAATCGCGGTTTAGCGTGCGAGAGCCATGGGCAAGGCGGAGAAGAGCGCCGAGGGCGTCCCCGGGATGTCCCCGCAGAACGAGGCGAGTAAGCTGCTGGAGCAGGCCCTCATGCAGATGGACGGCATCATATCGGGTAGGTGCTATTACCTAATAGGCATGATTGCGCTAATTGTAATTTATCGTTTTGTAACGGCTCGTCTGATTTATCGTCGAGTTTTTTGCTATCTGCCGACAATTATCTCGGGTAATAATGGATTGTTTACATACTTTCGCTGACTGTCATTGTGGTCGGAACGCATGGGCGGAACACACGTCGAAGGCGAAGGGTAATAAATAAAATATTTTATTATTGCGTTGACAAGTGTGGTAGGATTTTATCAACCTCTATTGTTGACGTAAATAAGTGAGAAGGACTCCATGAAAATCTATTGAAATAGAGCAGATAAACATTTACTATTAAATACGGCTTCCGAAAATGGGACTTTTAAGTGGAGAAATTTTCGCACCTTCGCCATATTCAAATTGTGATGACAGTTAGGCTAAGAGGAGATTTTGGTCGTGGCTAAATGACTGACTTGACATGTGTACTAAGCCAGATCATCCAATTCCTAAGCCACCATTCATAATACGCCCTTATTTCAGCTAATTTATTGCGCAAACCGCGATTTTATTGCTCTAACCCCTCAGCTAGAGAAAGGGGATAATCTGACTTACGATTTAAGTCACATCATCCATACCCCTATCTCTCGAATCATAAGAGGTAACGACGAAATTACCAAAATTTTGTGCAGCCTGTATCTAACCTCAAATATAGTCAAAATAGCTATTTTTCGCGTACATAACCTCAAATATCCCAAATTCTTGACGTGAAAGGCCAATACTGAGCTTGGATTTGTATCCTACACGAAATATTATTTCGAAAAAAAAAAAGAAAGAAAATAGGGTTTTATGAGTTTTTTTGCAATAACTAATTTACGGATTTAATTATTGAAAGTTTCCTTTTATACGTTCTTCTGAGATCAACAAGTTACTCATTTAACTTTTTTCTGTACAACAAACACCTGAGTAAGTAAATGGAAAAATTCGAAAAATTGTTGATTTTAAACTTTCAAGGGTTATTTCAAAAAATCTGCCACCTCCATCACTTATACAGTGACGTGTGGGGCCTTCTTTTTTTTTATCCAATACGATACAACTTTGCCCTACCCTGTAACGTGTCCCCGAACTTTCTTGGCCCATTATTTGTAATGGGTACCTCGAGTTTTCACCGGTAGGGAGCGGCGCACGCGTCATAATCACCTCCCGTACCCTACGTTCCGGGTTCCGGGCTCCCGGAGTTCTCTCCCCTTTCGACCATCAGTTGCTTCCGCGCCGCGCTACCGGAGGGGGCGACAAGTGCGCGGAACTGCCGGCGGGGGCGAGGAGTCGCGAGTTAATTTTTATTCCATTTCAGTCTGACGGCGGCGGTTTAAACGAAGTGTGTGATCGATGGGAACGTGTGATTTTTGTTTAGGAAATTGTGGAAAATCCGACCGTTAGGGTAAATGAGGTTAGGTTTACGTTTGTTAAATTTGGGGAAGCTGTAAATAGGATGTTCTCTCTAAGAACATGTGAAGATTGCTTGCGGCCAGAGGAACCCAAAATATGTCTTAAGCCAGGCCAAACGTTTCATAAGTCCGCATTCTTTATATTTATATTTTATTACTAATTTAGTACGCCAGAAACGATTTTATTTCTCCACCCCTTTCCCCTGAAATCACCCCTTCAACCCCCAGCAGATTTCCCACCCCTCGAAATATCTCAGAAGACATTTTCTTTGCAAATCAAATCAAATCATTTTGGTTATAGGACTTTTGAATTTAATTGAGTGGTTCATTTTAATTAGAACTTAGTAGACTATTAAGTCTACAATTTTTATCAATATTGTACTCTTAGTACAATTAATTGAAGTTAGTAACCTTTACAGATTTCAAGCCTTGATGAAATTTTGTTTTAAAACTTTTTTACCCTAAATAGTTGTTGGGAAAATTACCAAAAATAATTGTAGATTTTAAATTAGTCCTCGTAAGTTCAACAATTTTTGAATTAATTTACTTTCTGGCTTTAGCAGGTATTTGCAGCCTAAAATATCCCAGAAAAATACGTTAACCGCCTTCTCCGGACTAACACTTTCGTCTAAGAGGCCCCCTCCTATCTGTAAACTTCTCTAAACTCCCCGATTTATCCCGGTCAAGGGATTTATACATATTTTATTTGCCTTCCCCCCTGTGCGTCACGTCGAGTTAATGCTAGGCTTATTCCAGGGTTTATTCACGCGCAGGTGAGTCGATCCCTTCCAATTGGCGATAAATTTTCGAGGTACGTCCCGTTTGGCACTCGTAAGATGGCGATTAACGCTATTTTCAATTTATCGTAGAGGGGAGAATATTTCAAGGAATCGGACGAAGGAACGAACCGAAAATTTGGTGGAAAATTGGTGGAAGCGCCAAGAAATTTGGCGGAGGAAAATCTACTCGTCGGGGAAGGTTGTATTTTATGGGACTTTCCTCCCGTCGTGTCAAAGTTAGAATCCAGGATATTCCAGGATCTTTTATATTGTAAAACGTTCTGGTTTCCTTCTAAATTTCAAGTCGTTCCTCCATGTTATTGTATAATCTACAACGGCAGATTCTAATAAGTTGTCGCATCTGAGCCCTTTTCTGGATTAAGCAATATCGCTATCGAAAGTGCTTAATGCGCATGCGTTCCTGCCAAAGTAAGGTACACGTTAAAAGCGCCCGACGTTATGTGAAACTCTCTTGTCGTACCTGAGGTCTTTGTCATGTGATTAGATGGCAGTGCAGTCCTGTCAATTTCTGGCTCATTACGTCATTCGTAAATTCTAGATTTCATGTCAATGGAAGCTTGTGGACCTTTTGATATTTTGCACCGTAGTCCAGTTCAACCTTTCATTCCGATTTCTAGCGATTCTTGCATTTGAACTCTCTTATGGTGATCTTATGACGCTGGGGTTTTCTAAAATCGGGTTATGACACTTTCCACAGCCACATCATGGCGTGTTCAATAAATATCGCGGTGTTGGTCTTTATTCGCCTATTTGAGCACAAATGTTACTTACACATGATGTATTGTATCATCTGCATACGTGACGGTGTATCGCATAGGGGGTTTATTTACGATTAAACGGATATAATCCTTTGTGAGGGGCCTTCAATCGTATCTGACGCCGCGTATCGAATTAGGCGCGGAACTGGAATTAATCCCGAAGGATATTCGGGGATTTGTCTTCGGGTCGCGTGCTGTCGATGCAATTAGACGCCATTGTATTTTAAGAAGAGCTTATTGGGTATTTAAACTAACTCCTTTGGCAATAAGCGACCTAAATGCAACAGTTCGGGAAAAAGCAGGGTGGAAACTCAATGGAACCCGAAGAATAGGGCAATAGAGGAATTTGAAGGTAGCATGAATTAATTAGGTTCATTAGAAAAGAACCCATTGTCGTCGTATAGGCGTAAATTCAAGCACTGGGCCTTACATGCAAATATGTATTTACACGTACCGTTAATTGCAGATTTGAGTTGTCTGTAAAGCGACCTCATTTTCCATTCAAACAACCGCATAGTCTGCGCCGTAGCGAAATTCCCTGCACATCAATACAATTATCACCGTTCCCTTGCCACGTAACGGAATTTAATTCCTAGCTAGATTCCAGGTTTAAACGTTACACGTGAAGTAATTCTCGACGGTTCTTAATTCCGCGGCGGAAGACAATAAATACGAGAGATATACGGGGGGTGGTCAGGAACGGTCGTTCTCCAGAGGCGAAGATGTGAAGAGCTTACCTCCATCTATGAGTCGCTGGTGGTGGCTGAACATGTGCCACTCGGGCCAGCTCAAGGATCCACAGCATCACGGGAATAACGTGCAAGGTAAGTGCGGGGTTCGTTAGGACGAGTTACACAGGAAAAATGTCAAGGGGAGGATGGTTGAATCTAAATGGTTATTGCTGTTTTGAGCGGTCTTATTTAGCTGAAATTGGAAATTCATATTGTGACATACCGTTGATGAAGAAAGTTGATGCGGATACAAAAAGGGGAGGGGGTAGAATAGTGGACTGTGGGAGTTTGTTTTGCCCCAAGCTTTCCTCTATGACAAGACAACGTTCAGTGCGTCCATATGATGTAAATCGTCCCTTTGATTGTACTGGGATTTCGAAACCCTTTTCCCCTTTGGCTCTGCCCGCATGCCGTCTACCTTTTCAGCCAAATTAATGGCCGCGCGGTCCTTCGTCCCCGTTCCGCGTGCGATCTGCACTGCGCGCTTTTTTGGAAAGGAAGAGCAATATTTTACCGCCAGCGTAAATTTTTCCCGTCCGTTTCGCGATGTTTTCATCGCAACTTTAACGACGTCTCCCCATCGATTTCTCCAATAACACGCGAGATAAAAGCCCGCCCGAACAAAGGCAATACGTATCGGAAGAGACGGGGAGAAAGGGAGAGAGAAACGGCACGGTTTCTCTTTTGTTTGCATGTTTTGCTACGCAAATTCCAATGCGGGCAGACGTACTCTGATGCTTGTCTATTGAAGCTTCAACGTAGTGGATATAAAGGGAGCGGGGGTGGGATCTAATTGGATTCTCTGGAAAATTAATTTTTCTTCGGGAAGTTTGAAATCGAGTCACTCTTTGACAGCTTAAGTAACGTTCGATAGGGATCAAAACAGGTGGTAATTGCGATTCACAAAAAACTTATGAATTCAAAGCTGTGTAACGGTTGAAATCCGGTTTTAGACAACCCGAATACAACTAGTCCTGTCACCTTTATGTCGCTTGAGATACGCCTATAAGTTAGGCAACTGGACATGTCCTCACACCATGTGGTTTTAGTTAATCCGTCATTTTGACCCACCCTGTATGTCGTAAACGTACTTTGTCAATAGGGCAAAGGAACGGCGTCCTATGACTCCGATTGTACCCCGTTACGATTATTTGCTTGATACTTTTTGGTAGCAATTGACTGGGATGATCCTATCTAACGTAATTTGAGATCAAATTCAAATTAATTGTATTATAATATCTGATTAATTAGGGTATTATGGGTAGGCAACACGTGGTACATGTGGCGGCCATATTGAAGTTAGGTCTACTAACCTTATAAATGTAACGACACCAGGTGGTCTCATTGGCCAAAATCGTAATTTCGAGGGAATTTTTGAGCGTAAAGTTTGGTTTGTTCCAGAAGGTTCGACGAAGGGCAAGGAGATGGGATATAAACGAGAGCTTCTCTACGCCAAATTTTGCAAGATTTTGTTGTATATTGTTACATAATAACGTAATTGTGCAAAAACTATTCATCTGACAGCATCCAACTTTGCATGCTTAAAGTAGACATAATAGCCTAACATTTCCACTAGCCACTGGCCACTAGGCAAGATTTTCATTACTATGATTGCTTATATGTCCTTCCCCATCCCCTTTGAAACTGTTTTAAGTACAAACAAAATAATACAAAGGAACTACATTATATTTTTTGAGGGACAAATCTTCCCAAACGTTAGAATCTTTACATTAAACTCCCCATAGAAATGGTAACTCGTAACAAAGCTGAAAATTGCACAAATCCTTATTAACATCACGACTCCGAAGTCGCCATTACAGAACCTCCGTATGGCAAGTCGTAATTTAACAAACTTCGTTAGCTGAAGGGGCACAAGTTTTTGGAAAAGTTTGTAGGAAGGTGAGTGTTTTGAATAACTTAAGGTAAATTTTAGAACCAAAAGTTTGCGCTTAAAGGAATACGCGGATAAGGGATGGCTCGCTGATTTTAACTCGCAAGTTTAAACGGGGAAGGAGGCGTTATAAGAACTTTTTTAAAAATCTTCAGATTTGAAACTGTAAATTTACACTCACAAGGACTACTTACCGATTATAACACACTAGTTACCTTCCTGAAAAGATCCCAAACCTGTTTGCCATCAGCAGCAATTCAATCTTTTGTACACTAAAACTTTCTTAAAGGACAATCCGGGTTATCGGAAATATAATTGGCGCAGTCAGTAGGATCGCTCGAGATAAAGTTGGCCGGGCCGTGGTACCGTTTCTTATTTTGTTGAGAACTGTGGAAATCTTGTGGTAGTGACAATATTAACACGCACAACTTTTAACCAGGCAAAACCACTTTAAATCGTGAAATCAACTCATATTTCAATGGATTATAACCCGAAGGAAGGTGGAAAGGTGACATGAACACCCGGTAAAGCGGAGCTTGAACGTTGTGAACATTTGTGTACTCTTGTATTTCTGTGGCTTCTCAAATTGACTCTGGAAGTGGATTAATGTTGCCATTACGCTGGCCTGTATTTAATGGTAAATTTACATTACGATGTTTGGTTTCAATGATAACATTAATCACTTAAATAACGCGTCGATGTAATGGAAAATAATTAATTTACACACATTCGTCATTATTAATACCTGCTTAACCGTAATAGCTTCGTAAACCAGATAAGCTATTAATCATCATTGCACATGAGTCGGCACGGTTCGAATATTTGGCGAAGGTGCGAGTGCTTCACCAAAATTCGTAATGGGCCTTCGGTTTCAAGCTTTAAAGCAGGTAAAACCTCCTCCAGTTGATTTACGATTGACGCCCTTGTGTATAATACTAGAGGAATTAATCACGTAAAGATACATTACGAGCCATTAATTCCAATTTTCACCCAAAGAGCCCGGAAAAATATCCAATTAGCGTTAACCGAATCAATACACCCACATACACTCTCCCGAAATATAAAAATGAGAGATAACTTCCCTGGGCCTCGAGATTTTCAATCACAACGATATTCTTTTATGTCGGGGCAAAAAAATTGAATAGAAAACGGCGGCCTTTGATGTCACCGAAGGTAATAAAGCCGCTGATTACTTCTCTGGAACGACGTTCATTTGATTTCCATTTGCCTTCTTATCAGCGCGGATTTTATTAAGGGAGGGAGAGAAAACGTGAGCACGCTTCGTTATCGGAACTTTTATTTCCGTCGCGGTCTTCTAATTTTAAACGCCCAATACGACCGGAAACGTAAAATATCGTCCCTCTGTGTATCGTTTGTCGAATTAGGTTTACGGAAATTTCGAGTAAGGTCCTTCCGCTCGGAATTGGTCCAGAGTTGAAACAAGAAGCTATAAAATTTAATAGCCAACCTATCGACACACAAAAATGGGAAAATGGACGTGTTTTCGTCGACCTGACCCGTGCTTCCCTTTGCAGGCAACAGCGGCTCCCTGAACGCCCATTCTCCCGATTACGGCTTCGGGAGTTCCCCGGCAGGCGTCCGGGAGGCGGCGAGCAGTCTCGTCGCGGCGCTCCAGGGCACGCAGAACGTCCCGGCGCCGGACCCGCAAGTCGTCAAGGTCCTGCTACATTGGCTACAACAGGTGAGACGAAGGGATGATTTCTTTGGGGGGAGGGGGGCTCGATAAGAATTCAGTCGAGGACAGAATTCAAGGAAAATGGATTTTTTGGAAAAAGGTGTTTGCGACTGCGACTGTCGTGGTCCTGTCTTTTTCATTTCGATGAAAATTTCGATTTTTCACTCGATGTGCTAGGCCAAGCAACAGAGAAGATAATAGCGTATTTTTGTAGTTAAATGGTAAGCAAACCATCAGTGCAATTGTTTTTAAATATGCTGTGGGCGAATAAACCCCAAATGATAGCCAAAAATTCGGGATAGTTCATTTCTTGTGAATTTAAAAAAAAAGGTGACTTTCTTTGGTTTTTTTGCTTATATTACGGAAGGTATAAATTGATTCGCATTACTGTAAGTACGACATTTGTAGAGAATTGAAAAATCTTTAAGGTGGCATTTTGTAAACTGTGATTAGACCATTTTTAGCCGAGAAAAACCGGAAAAAACGTAAAAAATCACTTTTTTAAAAATCCATACTTTGACAATTATTAATACTAAGCGATGATATTGTGGGAAATGATGGTTTAATATATGTACTTCAAACAGGCGCAAGGTGAAACATATCGCATAGATAGTTTTTGCATATTTGCATTAGTCTCCTCATTTCCTGGACTATTAAGACTTAACGGTCGATTCTAGAAATAGCTACTCGTAATTTATTTAATTCTCTTATTCCAGGCCCACCCCAAGTCCGTCTCGTGCCTAATATTTTATTCACTAACTTTCTCCTGGCCCCGTTAGTTCACAGAAAAATTATCCTCTTCTATCTGTTCCGATCTCTCGCAATCGATCCCGAATGGGGAATAGTCGAATTATCTGATCCGGGAATTAATCACCCTTTAATTTTTCAATTAAAGAACTCCGCCCGACGGCGACGTCGATTAGGAAAAATTCATCATTTTCCGATTTGGAAAGCGACCCGGGCGATCGTGCCTTTTATGGAAGAGTCGATCGATCTGAAGGGGGTTTAATCGGGGGGATTTCTCGATCAGTTTTAAGATTGTATGTGATAACAATCGCAATTCAATTAAACCCGATTTATTGGTGCCTCTAATATCAATACATTGCAAGGAAAGTACAATGGAGAAGGTTCCCCCCACTGAGGGAAGGTTTTATTCGGGTTTTGAATCGGTTTGATAGTAATGGCCTTGCGGGGGGCTGTTAAACGATTTGCTGCCATTATCTATTGTTATGTAACAATGTATTTATTGACATAAACGTACTATTGTTGTGTTGTTAACAACATATTTATGCTATTGTTAATTTGGTGTGCCATGTTATTTTCTTTCTCCAATTTTGAGCCTTTGAGCCTAATGAGCTTTTAGTAGATCCCCTAAGAAAATAATGTGATTCTTTAATATCGTTTGGGAACTGTTTACAATTCGAGAAGGGTCAAATTTCTGCAACAAAATCAAACGTACTTAGAAACGTTTTACATTATTTTACGCACATCCCCCGTATAAAATTCGCTTTTCTTTCACACTTTTAAAGGATTCTAGAATATACTTTTCCTGCGTTGTTTCTTCTAAACGTACTTTCAAAACCACATTGAAATCATACTTCATACGCATACCTCGTGTATAGACCTCGTACACATACCTCGTACACCTCTTACATAGGCCTCACACATGTACCTTGTACGCAGGCCTCGTACATCGTACATACACCTTGTATACTTTGAAAACGAGCAAACTTGGCAAAGCGTCTCGCATTTTATTTTATTTTTTTTCTCAAAAACTACTGGTTTACTAAAGTGAAAATTATTTTTTCAATCATCCCAAATACTGTCCGCTTTTACTAAAAAAAAATTGCATTTTTGAGATCGAAATGAACAAAGGAAAATGTTTACCTTATTTTTCTTTGTCCTTCCTGTAGTATGTGATAGTTTGGTATATTTTGTTTGAAGAATGAAGGTGGATTAAGTCAAATATTATCTTCTCCGGTAAAATATGATTGATTATTTTTAGGTTAAGTTGATATTCCATTAGATTATTTTGATGAGAGGCTCATAAATATCATTTTACCCAGTTTTACTAATAACCTACGCACCATACATGTAATCGACTAGGAGGACACGACCTTTAAAGAACCACACGATTTTCCACTTCGACCCTTCGTTCTTCTTCACGGTATTACATATCCCGTCGATCGATAGCTACGTAATTTCGACGTATTAATCCCTCAGGATCATACAAGCGTGTTTATATATACTCCCGATTTTACAGCGGCCCGCACCTAATTCGTTTACCGTTCACATCGATGACACCCCGTATCGATTGTAAACTCGATTTGCTGCTAAACGTCGAACCGCGAGGGGCGACCAAATGGAATTTTCGAGAGAGGGAATGATTTCCACGTGACGCTAGTGAGTCGCTCCCGGCTATTTTGGGGGATCCCGGTGCGACACTTGAAAGTAATTTTCCTGGAATTACGTGAGTAGTACAAGTGTGGTTGTTCTGTGACAAATTCACCTTTTGACACGGTTGTGTCTAATACCGGGGCCACCACATCCCGGACGAGCCCCCAAATTGTAACGAGCGCGCACGGAATGACTCACAAAGACTTTACTAAAGGGTTTGTGACAGACAGAGGGTTTTTTGTAATCTGCTTTCTTATTTTTTTCATTAACAAAACTGGCGCCCTAGCAACTATCCCGGTACAAGGTTACAATAACACGTGTGGACTTTACCATTATTATGGGATTTCATTGTTTAATTCTACACACCAGTCTGATTTAACTATATAGCTTACTCTATCCACATAAAGTGTATGAAGCCATTTCTTACCTAACAAAATGGCCTGAAACTTACTTAAGCCTAGTGACTTACGCTTGAAGCGAATTACGGTTGGTTCTAAATTTGATCCCGTTTTGTTACATTTTCGTCGAAAGAACGTCCTGCAATAAATTTCGTGCCCTTTCGAGTAGAAACCCTACTTGCCCCATGAATGATTACGTGTATGAAGTGGCTATCGATTTCCCTGTGTAAATTTATATGGCGAAACGGCCCCTCGGCCGCTTAACGCGTTAAAAGGTGTTTTAACGCTTCGCCACCGACGCCCCCGTCGCCGCGTCGTTTTTAGCCCCGCACGTACGCTCCCCCTGCGGATTTCCGACGGCCCTTTTCGCAGTCTCCCGCCGCGGACGCGTTTAATGGCGTCGAAAATCTCGGCCGGGAAGCGGGGTACGCGTAATCTTCGAAAATTGCGATATACAATGCGTCGCATTTTATTTGAGACTCGAATTGTGGTACGCGTTACCCGGACCCCGAGTGTAAAAGGTTATAAACGAAAAAGATGAAGCGGCTTAAAAGTTGTGATACGCTCGTAGTGACAGGGTATTTACTTATATTAAATGGACCTTACACAATACAAATAATGCTACAGAAACAAATGGGGCACAAATTTGGGAATTTTCCCGGAATGACTTCCACGATATTTGCCACTTAAAAATATTGGAAGCCCTAATTCGACTCGAAGGTGATTTCTGAAAGTAATGAAGAGTCGAATATTAGAAATTATTTGTCTTCCAACGAAACCTCAAAGGAACAACACCGAAGCTCGACGTTCCCTTGTTTTAATCTCGAAAATGAGCGGAACATTCCTCGAAGCTCATCATTCTTCCACGAGAATTATTCCTCTCAAAGAACAACTAATCTCTCGACTCTCGTCTGTTCGAATCGTAAATTATTCGTATCATTTACATTTAAGAAATGAGTGAAGTTTCTCGTCTCTGCGAAGGGACGAAGGGGCGTCTGATTTTTATGAAACGCTTTAAATTTTCCTAAATTATAACATTTATGTATAACCACAGTGATCCTGATTAAAGACCCGATCGTAACGTAGCAATTCTCCGTACATCCGCTCAGTAATTACAGTCAAAATTTTATGTGCCGATTTTCGCTCACTAAAAACCTTAATTCATCTCGCTTGACTATCATAAGTAGTTCCTCCATTGCTTATTGCCCACCGCTCTCCGCCTAATTGCAACTCTGCTCTGTAACCTTTTTTTTCCTTGCACGTCATTCTAATTAGACCGTTTAGTAACTATATTTTCAAGTGAATTCATTTTCGCATACTGAGTATTGTAGGTTGCGTTCAATATTTCAACTCAGCATAGTTTTAGTGTTATTTCTATGATTATAGCACTAGTTAGTTCACCTCATATCAGTCAGATGTCATAAGGTTTAAACCCCTATTTAAAACCCTTCTAATTTTCTCTTTACTAATTAATTTGCGTTGTCCTCGTCAGGATTTTTAATTAGTACAGTATCTTACATAGTTAGACTTTGATCTGATTTGATGAAGCACATCAAATTGGGTATTAGAAACATTTCTATGATTACACTCGTGATGATGTAATTATACAGCTTGGTTTCGATGAATTAGATCCCATTAAAGTGATATAATGATGTATCGAATCGAACAGATATCGAAACAATCGTTATTGTTAGGAAAATTAAAGCCCTGTTACGCCATGTCTCGGAAGTCGATCTCATTTACAATTTGTGGAATATAACTATTCAAACATCGATGTAAAATAAATTAAACTTGGTGCCCCGTAAGGGTCGGTATTGCTGTTTGTCTTTTGTGTTAATCATTTAAACTTTCTTGTATATTGAAACTTGAAAACTTTTCACTGTGTGAAACAAAACTTTACCTATGTATCTATTTCATAAAAAAATTCTAATTCACCAAATGGGTTTCATTGCGTTTTGAAAAAGGAAGTTATGATGCTGCACCCTGTACCTTACTTAGCACCGTTTTTGCATACTTTTCCCTTATTTTCCTCGTTTAATTTGTTACACTAAACATTAACTCAATCACTCCTTAAATTTATCTAAGTGACGATCCGTTATGTCGGTCTTTTAGTCACTACCAAATCTACTCTTAGCGTGGCTATCAACACAATTTGGATATGGCGAAGGCGCCAAAAGTTTTTTCTAATCGTGTTTTCATTCATTTCCCCGTATTATTTCAGCGAAAATTTAATATTATCGTATAGTTCAGTCATCGAGCACTATTACTGAGGTCTACTTCACAAAAAGTCACTTCGATTTTTGCGAAATTTCCCCCAATTTAATTTTTTTTTCGAAAACTATTGCCTCATGAAGGTAAAATTATTTTCCCCTAATACTGACCTTTTTTGATAATAATTTGTCTCATTTTTGGGCTCAACATTTAATAAGAAAAATGGTTACCTTTGTATCAAATTATCAAAAGAAAACAATGGAAGAAATGGAAAAAAGGAACAGTACAAACAGTAGGACAAAACACTCAAAATGCTATCCAACTGCACTTTCTTTTTGTTACATTTAATGAAGTGACTTTCAGTTGAAAAATATTTTTATACCAAATGGGGGCAACAAAAGACAGCAATAATATTTTAAAACGTCATTTTTACACCGTCTTGTTTTAATGCAAGGGTCATGTACTCAGTGGTAATTAATATTTACGCCGTAAAGGCGTACTTAACCGTAGCTCTTAACGCTGGTTGCGCTTTGTCGCCATTTAAATTAAAGGGATATGAAAGCTTTTTTCGCCCGATACGTAGCAGTCGTTAATTAACGTCGCCGTTCGAGAGCGGGATCCATTCGACATCGAAAATAATAAAAAAAATGAGAGAGAGAGAGAGATAGAGGAAAAAGTTATCCCGCAAAAATAATCCAATTACGCCCGCCATGAATTTAAAATTGCGGAAAAAGGCCGTACGTTGACGGGGTAGAATTTTGATTATGCCGCAGACCATTATATCTATTCTTAATGGGAACGCCATTAACACTACGTCCCGTAGCCTGGGGGGGGGGCACAGGAGCGTCTTCGCCCACCGCGGTTTTATTAAGTCGTGGGATTTTGGTTTATTACGTTTTTCTGCTTGATACTTTGCCAAATAATTAACGTACCGCCAGGAAAACCGTGGCAATTAACGGACGAAAGATTAAAACAAAGTTAAGACAAAGAGTGCGGCGGAATAATAACCGGCGGATTTGCTTTGATCTTTACGACTTTGATGACCTCGTCTCTTTTTGCTTGCCGGATGTCACGGGCGAAGGAAAACGAATAGTTTTATAACCAGGAAGGAATTTCCACGAATGAAAATCGATAAGGGGCCTCCAGAGGCGTTTGGGTTGCACCATCCCGTCGCTTCGCAGGTGAAAATGTGATAGAAAATTGATTTAATCCAATAAGATGCAGATGTGTTCATTGATGTGAATATTATTTTATTGAAATCGTTGTTTTTCCCTTCATTTTCATATCAAACTCGATATATTTCGAAAAAATAATTATACTCAATAAATAAATAGTTATAAATTAATAATAATAATAATTAATAAAATAAATAATTATAAAAATTTATAAAAATCATTAACGGAAAATACGGCGGACCAGCCACGGTCTCCTCTACCGGAGGGTATAAAAATTTTTCAACAAGTTTGTAAATATCGCAGGAAGTGATTGTAAATAGCTTGCTTTGTTGCCCGTGGTCCGTCCGTACTCCATTCCTCAACAGATGTGAAGGTTTTCGACAAGTGCATCGGGCGGCCCGAAACTTTCTATTTTTTCCTTCAACGTCATTGTAGTTCGGGGCGTTTTCTTTTCTAGAAACTCATATTGCTTTCATTCTTTGCTTTCCTTTCCTAAAGATTTCTCTTTTCTTCGCTTGTACCTACCCTCAATTTCCTCCCTTCCAAACCTTTTTCTGTCAGAAAAGAGACTTACTTACGAACCGTCGTGCTTAGCACGTCCTTGTCAATTTTGTAAATATAGGAGTTCAGCTCAAGACGTGGTGATTCACTTACTCTATCCCAACGTACATTCAATCAACTATATTTTACTATGGTAATTCTAGTATTTTTTAATACAGTGTAAACGCATGAAGTTAAAATTTATTTTTAAGTTAAGTAGCATGGAGATTGTTATAAGTGATATGTCGGAAAGTAAGCATTTTATTTATTTAAGCGTACTGAGGCGTATTTAAACTTTTAATTGTAGATAATTGTGCTTCTTTATTTGTTACCAAAATTTATAAATTAACATAAACTTCGGCTTTTTTAAAAGCTAATTCGGCTAAAAAGAAGTTTTAAATTTTTTGTTTCAGGAAGCCATCCTGTATAAATTTATTAAGTTCCGTCTATGTTAATATCCTTCAAAACTCATATTTTCGAAAGTTTGCATCCTTTAAAAAAAATGTGTATTTTTTCCATAGGATCAATCGTTTAAAATAAAAAAAAATTAAAATTGGACAAGGTTCCAATTTTTCAAAATTCAAAAATTTCAGTATTGATGTGTAAATTTTAAATTAAGCATTTTAGGAAGATCTATAACCATTTAAGAAGGTATATATAACCACAGAGTGATAATTTCCTATTGGAAGATTTTTTTGAAGAAACATCCTACCATTTAGTTTCAGAATCTGTCGCCGGAATTTTAAACTAATTTTTGTTTTTTCAAAATTCATCGCCAAGACGAATATTTTTGCCTTTCCTCTTTCTACTTGCATTCGAATTTGTTTTGTGTTTTCTGCGCCTGCTGGGATAAGGCGTGTCACTTATCAAGACATTTCGCACCTTGATTAGTCAGCGCATGAAAAGTTCACATAACTTCACCTTGGCCTGAACCGTGATCACGTGTCTGGTTTTGTCGTGGAAATCTCGTGGTCTTGACAATATGTAACCGTTTAATCTGCATCATACAAAAACGATCAGATTTCACTTTAGCCTCCACTTGAATCGAATTAATTTCGGCCTAAATTATTTTCGCCTCCTGTTTACAGGCGAGCTTTGTCTCTCGTTATCGCTTTCGCGGCCGAATAATCTCGCATTACCAGCACGCGCAACGGGGAAGAAGAATCATTTTCCCGTATTTGAACGAGCACATATTGTCTGGTCACAAGCCGAGGGACGTACGTATCTCAATTAATCAGCACGTCTCATTTATGAGAGAAAAGGGTGGTTTTTGTGTAGGAATTGGAAGTGAACGCGCCTTTACGAGATTTTCTTCTGCGGTATTAATAGTAAATACGTTTGGAGATGTCTAGGGATGGTCCAGTTTTGAGGGTGTGGTTTCCTATTAACTATTTTTTCATGAAATTTACTCCAGTGTTCTAAATGGTAATAACGGCTCCTCGAAACATCCCCTGAAAACGCATAAATGACACTTCCTATTGGAGCTGTGTTTAAGATCCAATTACACGACACACCTGCGGCCCCCTCGCAAGGCGATAAAGTGGCAGTGTTCCCGAACTAAATTACATGTAGCCAATTTTTCCTGCGGAATCCCCGAGGGCGACTCCACTGGATTTCATAATCGGGGGGGCCGTTTAGAAGGTGCTGGTCTGGCGGTTTTCTCGCTGATTTGCCGCATAATCCCACGGGCGTTCTATGGGTAAATGTGGCTTGATAGATAACACTTGTGAAGTGTGCTCATCCAGTAAGCACACATAGGGATAGAAAAAGGTTCATTAAGCAGCGAATGCCGTACTCTGGAGTGGAATGGAAACTGCTGATTTTAAATAAAATGTACTACTTTGTACAGTCCATCCAGTCAGAATTGGTGTTTCAACGTGTGAGTCATTCTGGGAAAATTCCCAAATTTGTGCCTTATTTGTTTCTGTAGCATTATTTGTATTGTATATAATGTCTGTATCATTGCCATTATTAATTTCTTCTACGTCGAATGGTCTCCAAAAAGCCATTTTAAATTAATAATTGCAATTGCCAACACACACCACTGAACTCTAGTGACGACTGAAAATGAACACGTGCTCGGCGCTCAAATTTAATGTAATGTACCTGTTCTAATACTCGATACTAATAAGTGTTTCATATATAAGCATGTATTGTAGCGACTAACAACATTTCTCCTCGCCATATGTACGAGGGAGGGTTAAACAGTACGTTACTGGAATAGTCTGCTTTTGTATAGGGTAAAAACGTATTTTTTGAATGCGCTCGGTATAAAGCCTGTAAATGTTTTGTTTTTTAACTGGACCAACTTTTATAGGAAGGATCTTATTAATTCATTTAGACAGTTGTTATTTGATTTTATTAGTTAAACTAAAAAGATTGATTTGTGATTCTTCCTCGGAGTCATAGGCATGGGCGGCGCAAAGGGGCGTTTTCCCAATTTCGTAACAATACGTCCATCGAGCGTATCGTCGCGGAGAGAACGCTCGCAACTCTGTTTCTATCTTGTCTATCTTGTATAAAAAAATCCCTCCTCCCGCCATAAAATCCCGTCGAATAAACAACTCGGTTGTATTTTCCGGCGAGGAGTCCCGGAATGGGAATAAATTCCTGGCGTCGATAAAGTAAGGAGGAAACCGGCGACGTCCTTATCTCAGAGCTCCTCCTCGTAACCGAAACAAACCACTAACATTTATTACACGTAAGCCCGGGAAGGAAGGAGGGTTTTTGTTTGGGGTTGTTACGTCCTTTTTTTTTCTCCGGGAAACGTGAAAGGGAACGTTACAATATGATCAGATTATATTGTAATATTTTCAGGGCGGACTTCTCCCGATTCTTCGTCGCATTGATGGATCCTCGTATCAGCGTGGAAAATTAAAATTTCTCCAAGCTTTGGCGGAACTGAAAAAAGTCTCGGGAAATTCCCGTTTCCCTTTGAAAATACGGGAGGAATAAAAAGTGAAGGATGGAAAAGGAACCCGGACGAAGGGCGGTTTATAATTTTGAAAACGGTAATTAATTCGTGTAATACAAACGGGGGATTTCGGTAACGGTGAGTCTAATATGCCGTCACACCCTCTTCAGCCCGTAATTGACTGATGGTTTCCCTGCGTGTTTAAATATTTAAGCACCGATCCGGGAGGTGATAAATGGATACGTGAAGTGTCGTGAGCTAATTTGGGAGTGCTTTGGGGGATTCGAAATTTAAAAGACGTTTGGAAGATTTGGAAATGGAAAAAGGGATGAGTTTTTCGAAGTGAAGCTTATTTAGACGCGTCAAAGTAGGATGCGAGTCATGTGTTTTAGTCCAGTTGCTGAAGCTAAAAAGGTAGTATAATACCTCCGAATTCTTCATTACTGCATAGATTTTCTCCAAATTTAGTATTAATCCGAATTCTTCATTACTGCATAGATTTTTTCAAAATTTAGTGTTAGTCCGAATTCTTCATTACTGCATTGATTTTCTCAAAATTTAGTATTAATCCGAATTCTTCATTACTGCATAGATTTTTTCAAAATTTAGTATTAATCCGAATTCTTCGTTACTGCATAGGTTTTCTCAAAATTTACTATTAATTCGAATTCTTCATTACTGCATAGATTTTCTCAAAATTTTGTATTAATCCGAATTCTTCATTACTGCATAGATTTCCTCAAAATTTAGTATTAATGCGAATTCTTCATTGCTGCATAGATTTTCTCACAATTTAGTATTAATCCGAATTCTTCATTACTGCATAGATTTTTTCAAAATTTAGTGTTAGTCCGAATTCTTCATTACTGCATTGATTTTCTCAAAATTTAGTATTAATCCGAATTCTTCATTACTGCATAGATTTTTTCAAAATTTAGTATTAATCCGAATTCTTCGTTACTGCATAGGTTTTCTCAAAATTTACTATTAATTCGAATTCTTCATTACTGCATTGATTTTCTCAAAATTTAGTATTAATCCGAATTCTTCATTACTGCATAGATTTTTTCAAAATTTAGTATTAATCCGAATTCTTCGTTACTGCATAGGTTTTCTCAAAATTTACTATTAATTCGAATTCTTCATTACTGCATAGATTTTCTCAAAATTTAGTATTAATCCGAATTCTTCATTACTGCATAGATTTCCTCAAAATTTAGTATTAATCCGAATTCTTCATTACTGCATAGATTTTCTCACAATTTAGTATTAATCCGAATTCTTCATTACTGCATAGATTTTTTCAAAATTTACTATTAAGCTTATCTTACCTTTCACTTGAAAATTAATGTGTGTGCGCTAGGTGAGCTTTTTGTTTTTAAGCGGGTGAAAACCACCCCTTATTGCAAAAAAAAATAGAAAAAATACAAACTCAAGCATTTTGCGGATTCAAATCCTTCTTACTTATGTAGTACAGTACTGTTGAGTTATTAACGATTGAAAATGTTGATTTTCCATGAAAAAATGCATGTTTTCGAACTGCTTTTTTATAAATCACTCCAAAACTATACGTTTTTCCAAAAAAAATGTTCAAAACGCCGTTAAGCCTACTTTCCAGTGTATTCCCGTCACTGAGCCCCCAAATTGTAACGAACACGCACGGAGTCGGCCTGTGATAGACAGACAGTCTTGTGTAATCTGTTATCATCAACTTTCCTCTTTTTTCAATAACAAAACAGGCGGCCTAGCGACCATCCCGATACAGGGGCAGTCCTCACACTATCATACACGTGATCAGGGCATCATTTTATTTTCTTCCTGAAAGCCTCTGAGGATATGGAGGGCTACAATTTAGTATTAATCGGTACACTTTTAGGGCTGTTCTATCGTACTCGAATGCTATTCTATTCCAGCGTAGGATAATCGAAACGAGCATAGGCCGAGAACAGGGGCGCACTGAAACATACCTGAGAAATACTTTTGAGGCGACGACGTCATCTGGATCCAGTCTTGAGGGAACAATATTCCTTAAAAATAGCTCGCTTACCCGGTTCCATCGAGGTTTCCGCGTTATGTGTGCGTTTGTGTATCAAAAATGATTAAGTCAGCATTGTTGGGAAAGCAGAGAGAGCGAGAGAGAGAGAAAAAGTGAGAGAGAGACGCTCTCACTTAACCAGAACACGACGAATTCGAATAAAGATAGAATCATCTAGTCGCGGTGTCGTTGAGCTTTCGGCGACCGTTTTCTCCGCTTCTCCTCCTATAGCGAGCGCGTCCGTACGTGTGCGTGCGTTAGCGGCCATGTCTTAAACTCCTCATGATCCTCCATCGATGTCAAAGTGTCCCATTAAATCCGCGCCTCATTTGTGCAAAACGCCCGCGAACCATCGCCGGTTATTAGCTTTTAATTTCGCTTAACGGGCGATTTTTGTCTCCCTCGCTCGTTCTGGTGCCAAAACGTGGCGCGGCGTTAGCGGTAAACGTCCCGGTTAAATTTAGATCGACGCGTTAATGCCGCCTTGCAAATATTGTTATGATCCGCGATCAGAAGTGATTAAATCGCCTGAAATAACCGGTAATTGCTCGATAGTGAGGTTAGTTTATTTCGAGTGCGCGCAGCACGTTACACGCACGTCGCGATATCGACCGAATAATTAATATAGTAATTCGGTCGAAGAGTGATTAACCGAGTAATTGATTTAAGAAGTTTTAGTCGCGTTCCTGGATTGATTTTTATTTTTTCGATTTTTCATATACCGGGTGTGCAAACTAGGCGACGAGACTAGTGGCGACCATAAATGTGAGAGGATGTCTGAATGCACGTTAAAAGTCTTTATTACACGGTGTACTCATTGGATTTTGGAGATTTTTGGTATTAGATTCTCTTGAGAGCTTTTATTATAAGTCAATACAAATTCCTCCGATTTTTGCTTGTGCACCAACGGGAAAATACAGTTATTGATTTTACTATCCCCTTGCACTTATGGATATTGGCGTGCCGGTACCCCCAGGCTGCCTTTGGAAAATCACATATTAAACGTTTCATTATTAAATGTGCCATAAAACGACACAAGTCGAGTCGAAGTTTGTTCCTTTATTAAATCCGACAAATTAATATTTCAGCCCGAGACTTGTTTTGCTTGAGTTTAATAGGCGAGCGATAATTGCACTTTTGAAACTTTCTATTTGATGCGAAACTCCTCAACTTTCTCAATTTGAAACCAACTTTTTTTATTAATTGCGTGCCGCAAACATCCTCAGGGTGTACGTAATAATAATAATTTTATTATCCAAGGGTGAAACAGTTACGTTCGGTACGTAAAAAAGTGTAAATATGAAATTGATTACATGTAATTAAGATCGTAATTTAATGTAATTTGGGGTGTCAGATGTCATTTAGGGCACGGCATAAAGTACACAAAGTTCGTAAACTTCTAGTTGATTAAAATTTTAACACCATAGTCAAACTTTGGGCATGGAAAAACAAGGAAATGGTAATTCACCGTATTGGTGAAAATGTAGGTGGCTAAAGCCTCTACGCAGCTCAAAAATTATTTTTCTTTGCTCAATACATGCAAAACGTGTATTATTTTTTGTGAATTACCAAAATTTCAATTTCTCCTTAGTAACACACTCTGCCATTGTGGGGACCTAATTGTAGTTTGGAAACTACTATATAAGCTAAAAGTTTCCTCCTTATTCCGAGCGTTCTAGAAGAGTTCAATTTTTTTTTAAATATTGGCTGTAGTTTTAGTTATTTTGGAGTACAATTTTTCCAAAGTGTCCCTGAACCAGCCGAATTTTCAAGATTAGAACTCCAATTTGAAAAGTATTCTTAGTTTATTTCTAGTCGCAGTAATTTTGTCTTACAATTTTTGAAAATCGCTTAATGTGGGAGCACCTTGTAGATTTTTAGGATTTATACATAAACGCTGTTCTAAAGCGTTCTAAAATATTTAAAATTCTTCACATTTTTTTTAAAGTTAGTGTATTTTGTGTTACAATATTTATGTTCCGACTTGTGCCCTAAATAGATTCTTACAGATAGAGTTAAACTTTTCTTGTTGAAGTTGTGAAGGACATTTCTTGCTTAAAATGACCTAAAAAGCCTGAAAACTGCCCGGGGAAAAACAAACGTTCACAATTTATTTCAAAAAATACTATTTAAACAATTTTAGACGAACTTGTGGATTTTTTAATATCTAAATAAAATCAAAATTTTAGGTTCAAGAGTCGTAGTCAATAGTACATTGTTTTTTAACACAACAGGATCGTTTATTTAAAAATACAACGATTTCAATATTTAAGTTAGTAGAAATTTCTTCCTTTACCAACCTTAGGTAAAAAGATCCCCTTTAAACAAATCTGCAGGGTGCCAGATCCAAAAGCTGATCATAAATTCTTTGAATAACTTTTTTAAATAAATTGCCAAAATGACTTGTTTTTGACCCGGAAAATACTTTTTAAGTTTTTCAGATCGTTTTAAATAAGAAAGATCCTTAGTGCTTTTTCTCTAAATTTCTCTCTCTCAGTTATGAATTTTTTTAAATATTTCAGTCTTTCGAGGTTTTTCCGGATTTTCTCGAGAGTATAACGATTCCTCCTTTACTTTTCGCAATATTCTCAAAAAACTAAAATATAATTCAAAATGAATTATAATAATTAATATATAATTAATGATAAAATAATAATGAATTAAATTATAATATAAAATATAAATTAAAAAATAATTTATTAGTTTCTTACAGTTCAGCTGACGGCATCCAATTTTTGCATGCTTAAAGTAGACATAATAACCAAACATTTCACGCAAAATCAGCGCTTCAGCTTTAAACTGGGCAGAGCTGTGAATTTTTGAAAAAGGGTCCATTTTAACAGTTTTTCCAAGTTTTCTCGATGAAAAATGCTCCGATCGCCATTTAGAACCGCTCATTTTGAAGGTTTTTTTTAATTGCCTACAAATGATCAGTGCAACGTATTGCATTTCCGTCAATAATTTTCAGGGTATGGTGAAAAAATGGAAAAACGACCTATTTTTCAAAAAACTTTGTTTAAGAAAAAACGCAAATGGTTAGATTTGTCAAGATTTGGGGTTTTTATCTTTTTTGATCAATTTTAAACCAATTTTTTTAGTCCGTCTGCTGTTAAATTTTATCCGCCAAAACTATAACCTGGGCTATAAGTATTCCTGGCCCATTACAATCGTTTTCCAATTTCCTATTAGCCCTTTTCGCTTCTTTCGCCGTCGAACGGAGTTCAGTTAACGCCCTGCGAATTTTCCACGGATTAATAATCACCCTCATGTTGAATTTGTAATCTTCTGCGGGGAAAGTCTGACCGCGCGCGTCAGAACAATTTTCTCAAGCCGAGACTCCCGGAGCCGGAAAACGGATACTTTTACACGCCCTCTAATAATAACCCGTATAAAACGGACGGTGCCTTCTTATTTTCGGGCCGCGTTAAGCCGCTACACGACGGCTCATGTCATTTCACTTTTTGAGGCCGGGGATTCTAAAACCTGTCGCTTTCATAAAGCCGTTAAGGACGTTTCAAAAAATCTGCTCTAACTATTATTTTTTCGTGTATATCCAATGGGTTTCTTGTCGTCTTAACTTTTTGTCACTCGCGAACACGACATCGTTTGATTAATATTACAGATGTTGGGTTATACGAGCGTGTTAAATAATTCGTTAGGAGTCCTCGAGGTGAGTTACGGTTTTCTTTTTTCGGCAGGCCTATTTTCATTCCGGCTAGTGATTAATTGCCATTAATTGGCTCGTTAACTCCGTTTACTCGGCATCGATATGCAGGGAGATGATTAAAATTTGTCGATTTTAATGAAGGTAAAGTCCTTCAGGCAGGTCTGGAAACTTCGGGTTTTCTTTTTGGGTTTGGGTTTTCGAATACCAAAAATTCTAACCTGGCCAAAATTGATCCTCTTAATTAACGTCGGTAAATCAGCATAAAATTTCAGCTGAAAATTATATTCCTATCTTTCAGGGGTGTGCCCTTAGGGCCACATTTTAACAGAGGGTTAGTTCTTATGAAAATGCAAAAATGACACGTTTCCTCACCCTTCGGCTCGACCGGAACCCTTAAAAACCCAGTTAACGTCCCGTGACGCTCGAAGTGAACGTCCATAAATGTGATACCGAATGGAGTGGGAGCTGCAGTCCTCGGAGGAGGACGAGGTGACGTTCCTCCTGCGCCTGAAGCCCGCGCCGACGCCCCCGGAGCGCCGCAAGCGCCCCGAGAGCTTCAAACTTCAGCACCCCCATCAGCAGCCCGCCGCGGCCCCGAAGGGCTGGGACGTCGTCATCGAGAGGCGGGAATCGCCGCCGACGTCCCCGCCGGTGCCCGCCAGGAGGTACAGCCTCGACTCGAGGACGAGGCGCGAGGGGTTCCCGCGGGCGAGGGACGCGCGCTCGCCGCCGCCGCTGCCGCCGAAGTACCTGCCCTCGGCGCCGCCGCAGGACCTCGTCGAGGACCTCCACTGGCACCCGAAGCCCTACTACGTGGCGCCCAATTCCTATTACACAGCCTCGCAGACGGGCGCTTCCCTCGGTTTCGGCTCCGGGTATTTGAATCTGGGATATTTGGAGAACGGAGGATTTGGAGAGAGAGAAGGTAAACTGGAGAAGGGGGGGTTGTTGAGGTCTCCTTCCCACCGTTGTTTCCCTCTCTTTGATAATTAAGGGTGTTTATTTTCTCCCTCGGTTCGTTTAATGTGCGCCCCTTTGATTTATAACACGTAGGGATCCTACGGATACGTTTTAG
Organism: Cryptocephalus primarius; assembly: GCA_963576515.1. Taxonomy (NCBI): domain Eukaryota; kingdom Metazoa; phylum Arthropoda; class Insecta; order Coleoptera; family Chrysomelidae; genus Cryptocephalus; species Cryptocephalus primarius. The sequence continues at coordinate 14,152,684 of OY754941.1, forward strand.
GGGCAAATTTATATTACATCCCTTAAGGAATACTCAAGGAGGCGTTGGTGGAGGAAACCTCGGTGGAACCTCAGATAAACTGTTCGATACTTACAAAATCTTCTTGCCTCCGCCAAGGAGCACTTAAGAAGGTAAAAGTTCTGACAACAGCGTAAATCGTGAATAAGGAAACGGTCTATGGAGTATTATTTCTATGGTTCTGCGATCGTGTCAAAGTGAGGTTATGAACTGCAACAAATTAAAACTTCATATTCAATTAAGAAAAAGTAAATTTAAATCCTCAACCCTCTTTTTTAGGCACCTAAATCGTTCTTTCAAGATTTCCAAACTTCTTTCGAAGATATTTCTGGTGCTTCTATGAGCCCTATCATAATTTCTTTCTGAAATACCTTCCATGAGGCAAGGAAGAAACCAAAAAAGGCTTTTTTTGGGTTTATTGTTTGTAACACATAAACTATTTCGAATTTTTGGCTGGCATTTGGGCACTAATGATTTGCTATACAATTTAATTACAAAAATACGCTTTATTTTTCTCTATTTGCCTAATAGATAAAAAGCAAAGGCTCTTTCGCCATTATTTCAAATCGTCCTTAAAGCCGCGCATCCACCATTTATTCTACCGCCATTTATTCTAGTTGGCCAAACTGCTGTAAAATACAGATTCCTGTAATCGTTCAGTAGCGGGCAATTTGAAACGCGCCGATCATTCTTTTTTAATTCCAGGGATTGCCGCACAAATGAAACATATAATAATTTTTTCCCTAATATATAATGTAGTTATTATAATAATAATTAATACATAATGTGCTAATGTTACAGTTGGCACTTAATTTGAATGAAATTTCACCTACGAAATAAATCAAATTTTCTACCGTCGTCCACAACTAATCACGTATTTTTTGTATTAGAAGTAAACCACATATTTCAATGTTTAGTGTTATACACAGCTTATAATTAAGAAAATTTGTTTACATAGGGTACCAGCTGCTTGAAAGTGTACCCAATGTTAATTTTCATAAAGAATCGATTTGTGTAAAACCAGTAGCCACCCCCTCCCCAAAATACTTGCTGCATCACTTAAGTCGCTTGTTGACAGATCGGGAATGTCCATAACCTCAAAAATGAATAAGTCAACCCTTGTAAACTTACTGGAAAGTCAATGGCAATAGCAAAGTTCTTGTCTTTATTCTACCATTTTGGTAGACAACCATGACTTATCATAGCAATCAGCTATGACGGCGACATAATTTTTCCAAGAGTTTCCACCCCCTGGCCCTAATAACGGACTTTTCTCTGCACGAGACAAACGTTAAATCACCTCGCTCTTGCACATTTTACTAAACACATACAATTTATGCTGCTGCAATCTAAGTTGGCGTTATTGAGGTGACCTTAAGTGAACTTGTTTTGAAATTTTTCAAATAGCGCCTCTTACACAAAACAAAGTGTAAGTAAACATTTTAGACGAGGCGCAAGATAAAAGTCTGCCGACCGTTAGTCGCCTGATAACGAGGATGAAGAAGGTGATTGCACATATTTTGTGATTATTTAATATTAGCGGCGTCATTTTAAACTTATACTTTTTGAAAAATATCCTTTCTTTTTACCTAAACTTGGATTTTAAAAAGGTTTAAACCTGAAATGGAGATTGCTTGGAGATTTATTTATATTAAGATTTTAATTAGCCCAGAAGAAGATAAAAAAGGAACAGGCTGCAAACCTAATCCTTGAAGTCCAGTAGAATTCTCACAATTAGTCTTGAAGAAATATAAAGCTATTGATTTCATTGCTATAGAGGAAATTCAGGCAAGGTATTTCCCACGTATCATTTTTACCCTTTAAGCCAAAGTTACTTCAATAGCCTTTAACGTTCAATTGTTGTAACAATTTTCCATGAACATACTGTAACGGTCTGCTCTGTAACTAACATTACTTTCCTCTTGGTTCTCGGTCGTCGTTAGGGCTTTGGCTGTTATGCACCGACCGACTGCATTACATTACATCATATCGATTTTCTTGGCAAATACGCTCGTTGAAATTCCCCCGATGGGGGTATAAGTACGTAGTTCCGCCTCGCGTGCTATTGACATTCCCGTATTCTGCCTCCGCGGCCGGAGGAATTGATAAGTGGCGGGATGGCGGGCTTCTCGCCGATTGCTTTTGATGAATTTTAAGGAGATGAATGTATTAATGTCGCCAAGGGGAGAAAGGGAGCGTTCCTTTTTTCCCTTCGAGGAGATGAAATTTATCTTGAACTAAAAGAGGGTGTAATTATTGAGGTTTGAGGGCGGGTATTGAAGCTGCCCTCAATACTGAGGCTGGTTTGAAGCAAAAGTGCAAGTGATTCTTTCATCTTGTTTGGATATTTAATGACACGTGTTGAAGTGGTTGGATGTGGAGGTGTCTTATTTGAGTCAAACACCACTAAGGGTCAGGGTGAAGTTTCGGAATTCACCCAATTTAATTTACTGGATCTGGGACTGGGCCTACCGGGGCTACATTGAACCGGTTTCGAAAGGTTTCCCACGCTGCGTGGCAACTGACCGGGTGGGGAACAAAACTTTACAAGTATGTATGTCGAATAAGATCATTCTGCGCCCGCTGCGACCTCTACAGCCTGAATGTCACGCATTTTAAAAAAGGGAGTTATGATGGACCACCCTGTCGAGGTCATTTTTCGCACTTTTCTCTAAACGTATGCTGTTAAATTTCATCTACCAAAGAAAAACTCTATAAACTGAGCAACATCTGATTGAATTGTACCCGCTTTATTTATTACATATTTCGCAGTTAAACAATGTTAAGAGTACGTAGTATGTAACGATATTCGTAATTAAATGAAACATTTCTGTTACTGATCTGTGCCCACTTCGTCTGTTTCCACGTAGAGATTTATTACTAAGAGATTCGCCGTTACCTTGTTTACACTTTACCAGAGATTAACGTTTAATCATTAAATGTTACGATGTTCCATTTTGGCCGGCCTAAAAATCTACGAGAATTCCTAATTTATTTACGTCTACTTTACGAATCTGTCTGTCATTGCTCGACGTTATTTAAACTTCTCTCAAAATAAACAGCACGTCCGGCCTCGTCTCCACTCATCAGCTCCAATCGATAAAAACCGACAGCCTCCGGCAATGAAACCCCTTAACGGCTATCGAACCGTGGCGAGTCCGCCCTTCTCCCTTACCCTACGACCCCCGTTTCGGTCGCGTGTACGTACATTTTTCGTCCTCTCCGGCCCTCTCTCCTCTCTATTTCTCTGTGAAAACTCTTTTCCAGCGGGCCGAGAGCAAAATTTCCGCCGGGATTCCGGGCAACCGCCGACGACCTCGAGACCGCCGAGGCCCCTGCCGAGGGCCTCGCTCGCTCCGGAAAAGTTGGAAAAGTCGACCGGGACGAGGAGCGAAGCCGACGATAAAGAGGAGGCAGTGACTAGGGTTAGTTTTTGGTTGTGATTTATGTGCGAGATGCGCGAAGGCTTTATCTAACTATAAATAACCGTGGTCGGCGAGATGGGGCGCGCTCTGCATGAACGCTTGCAGCTTTGAACTCCTTCGCACCCTGTACGCAGAGGAATGTACTTCGTATGGCGTGATCCTTCAAATTTCCTGTCTGTACCCCGTCCAAAAAACCGGCGAGATAATGAAACGCCCTCGCGGCTTCGCTCGCTCACTAACAGCTACTACTCTAATTAGCATTCATATCGTAATATTAACTCAAATATAAATAGTATTGACGTGTATTACAATACCATTCGAGTTATTCGCTTTCGGCCTTCACTTACATATTAACAATCAGTTGTTGGAAAATTTGACGATACTTTTTTTCGTTGCTAAAATACCCATTTGTACCAATCCACATAACAATCTTCAACGGTGTGCAAGTTGATACACCGCAGCGCCCTCTGGTGGTGATATCCAAATAGAGTTAACACGAAAATACTCTACGTACTCCAATGTCCATTTGTACCAATTTTCACTGCTATCAGTTGAGCGCTTTAGAAGTTGATATACCGCAGCGCCCTCTGGCGACGAGTTAAAAAACTGTTAGGGGCACGAAAATATTCCTCGCACCCTACTATCCATTTATACCAATTTTCACTGCTATCGGTTGAACGGTATTGAAGTTGATATACCGCAGCGCCCTCTGGTGGTGATATCCAAATAGAGTTAACACGAAAATACTCTACGTACTCCAATGTCCATTTGTACCAATTTTCACTGCTATCAGTTGAGCGCTTTAGAAGTTGATATACCGCAGCGCCCTCTGGCGACGAGTTAAAAAACTGTTAGGGGCACGAAAATATTCCTCGCACCCTACTATCCATTTATACCAATTTTCACTGCTATCGGTTGAACGGTATTGAAGTTGATATACCGCAGCGCCCTCTGGTAACGAGTTGAAATAATGCTAGTGGAACGAAAATATTCTTTGACAGGGTATAGATAGTTTTTTTGACAGAGGAAAGGAACTTCTTGCTTAGATTGATGACGCTTTCGCGCTTCTCCGCGTATTTTATTAAATATAGGGATGTTCGAATGATTCGAGCTACGCCCTACGTCTCTCGTTGTCACAAATATCTCGTAGCTTGACAGAGGGAGATTTATGGAATCACCAGGTATGCAATAATGCGGAAGGTTTGACGAAGAGTCTGCCACCAGACCCCCGAGACGCGTTTCATACCGTGTGGTCATTTAAATCTTGTGTAACAGAACCCTGCTACAGGGATGCAATAATATTGACACGATTATTTTAAAGTAATATTTTGAGTTTGGAACTTTAACATTTGTTTAACTCAAAAACCCAGGTAACAATAACGTTTGCTATGAAAACATATTAACTCTCCCCTTTTCTCTCTCTCTTACTCTCGTCTTTTAACTCTAATGCATCGCTTAGCTATAACATTAGTATTAACGGCCTGGAGAAACTCGACGCGCTATTAAGCTTACTTCGAGATAATTAATGGGATATTAAGACCGGATTCCATCGAAAATAGATTTTGTGTGCTAACTAAGTTTGAAACTAAATAATATTTGATATTTTAAATATTAAAGCTTTTTGAGGGAAACTGTTTGTGCTTGTGTTTAGGATGTTTTTTTCGTAGCTAATAATCCCAGGCACTTCCGTAAAGGAATGCCTCTGGAAGTCTCAGACTGTCGGAAATAAGGGAGGAATTTACGGCATTTCCCGTAAACGTAAAGGGACTTTATGTACCTCGCTTGGATTACACTGGAAAATAGTTTGGAACGACTTTAATAGAAGTTAATAAAGAAATTCATATTTTGCGTTTTGTTCTGTTTTCAGGGAGTTCAGTTGTTTTGTTAACGACGTCCTTTTTAATACCTTCTTGAAATTTCATTGTTTAAATTCATTAAAAATTCTGAAATGAAGTGGAGCAAAACTGTTGCATTTCGTTTCGAAATAGGGCCTTATTTCTTATAGCTTCTATGATTTTCTCGAAACCTATATATATATACCTATATATAACGCCCTTCCAGATTTGAAGAGAATGTACAATATAGCAAAGAACGTAAGATCTTTGCGTTAGGAACAAATACTTTAAAATCTCCATTAACAGATTTAAAGCAAATTTGGGATTACTTATTGATAATCATGACAAAAGTTGTACAGTGTAACTATCCTAAAGACTACTATTGGGTGTTTCGTGCTAGAGAGAAAAGTGATCGATTTGGCGAGTCGTCGTTGCTCGCTAGGTGGCGTTAGCAATACCAGAATGAAATGAAATATCGGTTTTAAACGTAACAAAACAAAACTGTAATAATTTGCATTTTCTTTCCATATTCCAAAGCAGTTGTTTTGATGGGAAATTGAATTTCGTAGAAAAAAGCGCTCCTATATTATTCTCCAGTCCTGCTGAGCTCTCAAGGCATGTTGAAGAAATTGAAAAAACCCCATTTTCACCCTTATCCCAACAAGGACCTCCTTAACTCAATAGCACTTCGTGTTTTTATTATCCTCAGATCCTAGATGAACAGTGAAAACGCTACGACCTCTTTGGAGCCCTTTTCAACTCAAGATATGTCAAATATGCAATTCGTATGCATGCCTAACGATATTATTGTCGTTTCTTACTTTTGAGACGCCCTGTAAATGGTTTCCCCCTAGGGCACTTTTTCGATACTGGTTGTTTCTCGCGTGCATCGTTTAAACAGCGAAAATGAACCGTCATTGTGTTTTTAATGGCGCTAGGGGGTGTCATAAAACCGCGAAATGGTACTCTGAATTTATTAAAGAGGGAAGGGTTGTAGATTAAAAACAGCGCTTCGCGTCGGGTTATTAATTTTTCCCCGGCGGAGTAACGAATTGAGGAAAATGCACTGGGTATGTTTTCCTTAGTTTTTAAGGGTGTCATTTTAAGAACCCGCCAAAAGCTAGGCATATGGAGTGGAATTCTTTTACATAGCTACCAGAGCTGAATATTAACGTTTATTAAGCCAAGTCATCCATTTCAGAAGTCCGCACTCTTTATAGCACCATATTTTGTTGGTAATGTATTACGTCAAAAAGGATTTTATTGCTCCACCCCTTGTCGAGATAAAGGGAATAATCTGGCTTAATACTTAAGTCAGGTCACCCACACTTGTACCTTTACTTGAATACTTGATACTTTGAATCCTGGCCAACTAATAACGCATAAATTTGTTACGAACTGAATACGACGACGTCTAACCTCGCTTATTTCTTTTCCAGGTAAGCAATCGAACATCCAACTTGGGTGAGTACGAGATCGAATTTTTGCAACTAATGGTATCGAAACGTCTTCGAGACGGCTGGCTCTTCCGCCCATTCCGCGAGTCGCTCTCGTATGAAATTGAACAATTATTTCAGGATTGGTAAGTGAACTGTCACTACCACTCCTCGTACAACCGAAAATAAGTGTAGTACGTCGAACTTACGACGAAGTTGTTGTTTATGGAACAACATATGGAATATGGTGTTTGTGTATATATTGAGGAAAAATTGCAGGAGTTTGCTTCGTCGTTTATTTATTTAAAGATATGTGAGTTTTGTGAAAGCATTTATCCAGTGTATTAACACTGATTCGACGATCGATCGTGTTTGCACTCCTCTTTATGTTTCATTTTTGTTATTTGTCGCCTCGTTTTAATGCACACAGGAAAAGTTAATTTTGGCGTTGTCCAATAACGATCGATCTTCAACCGATCACCTGTCAACCTCGATCTTTTGTGATTTAAGGTAGAACTTTTGTCCAGAGCGGTAAAAGTTCCGAGGTACTCGAGAAGTGCCATAAACACGACGGGTGGTATCGGCGGACGGTAAAGGAGTAATACAGGAACGCAGTAGGAGTAAGCATTTTAAGATCCATGTCGGGCATTTGTTTTATGATTTTTACAAACGTACTGAAAATATGGCATATACCTGGTGACGATTTAAAAACTTTCAATCGGGCTTAAATTTAGAACTAACTGCGATTTTAAAAATTGGCGAGACACGTCGATTTTTATTTCGAGGGGAAACTATTTTGGACACATTTTCAACCCAGTGGCTTCAACCCTTTAGGCAGGCTGAGTTACATCCCTAAAATTTGAATAGGGTAGATGGGTCAAGTGATACCTCATTTTAAAGCTTATGAAATTCTGAATTCGACGGTTTTTTGTTTTTTAAATTTGGTGTAGTAATTTTCCAGATAATGAACAAAAGGTATTTCTTAGATTAAAAAATGAAGGGATGATTGAGAAGAATTCGGAGTTAATTTTTGACCTAGGTATTGATTTTTGAAAAAGTAACACAATGACTGGAAAGATCGTTTGGTATATCGAACCGAACCACACTTAGAACTGTACCATTAACGTTTTCACAACCATATTTTTCATTTTTCATTTTTTTTTAAAAACATCCAAAGCATACAAAAAAATCAATACCGAAATAAAAAATGAACTTCGAAATCTTCTAAATTATCACATTATTGTTTTGTCTAAGAAATACTTTTTGATTATTTTCTCGAAAATTACTGAACCAAATTTAAAAAACAAAAAACCGTCTAATTCAGAATTCAATAACTTTATCACTTCACCCCGTTTCCCTCTTAAAACTTTAGGGGTGGAATAAAAACGAAATAAAAACCGACCTGTGTTACCGATTTTTATAATTAACTGTATTAGTCGTACCTAAGCGACTCGAAGCTTTTACTGCCTTGAATAAATCCACATTAAATATGGTCGAAATATACCCAACGTTTAGGTAACTCCACCAACTTCGCCTTCGTGGGAGGCTGCCACAGCAGTTGGACTACGAAGGGGCCTTCGTTCTTCCCTTTGGATAGTCGGGATAGTCAAATCCAGGTAAGACAAATGTGTCGATTTTGTTTGTTGTGACCACCAAGGGTACCTCCCTTGGTGATTACATCATTTTAAGGATTGTAAGAAAAATTTGTATCTTCCATTACCAAAAATTCTGTTTTTGGCGTCGTTTTCTCGGAATCTGCTCGATTGAAAAACCTGGAAAATTTCATGGATACTAGGGATACTGGTGATTGGCTCCTATAACCTACCCCAACGTGTCTAAAAAATTTTTTTCTGCTAGACATATTTTTTCTTAATTTTCAAAGATTGGTACCGGTTTAATTTTTCTAGTTTTTGATTTATTTCGTAAAATCGATCGATACAATCGATAAAATCGAAAGTTGCCTTCCTGAATTTTTTCAGATTTTGCCTAGTGATGAGCCACATTCAAAAGACGCGAAAAACGGTGTTTATTTACTTGTTAGATATTAAATAGTGCTAGGAACTCGGTTTTATAGACTTTATTTGGTGTTTTTGGATGTTTTTTTTTTATTGAAATTTCGGAATTATTTGAATTCGTCATATTAACACTAAACAATCCTATTAAGGTAAAGATTTCTCTCTTCCCTTTAATAATACCCTTTGTTTTCCATGGTTGAAGTTGTCAAAAATCAGAATGGGAGATGTCAAAAATCTGAAAATTACCTTCGAATTGATTTTGAAGTTATGGATGGGTCCAGAGGTGCAAAATGTACTGGATAAGTGTATAAAAGCGCTCGAATAATTTCTTAGACCCCAATGGAACTAAACGGGAGTTTCCGTTTTTGTAAAAATCAGATCCGCACATCACTCAAAGAAAGTGTACGATTTTTAAAAGAAACGATTTACTTCTTCATTAAAAGTTCATAATAACAATTATTAATTACTACTACTCGTTTTGTCCATTAATTTTCATGAAGGCAATCAACCTTTATACACTAGAAATGCTCCGTTGTTGATTATTACACGGATCTCCTTGCTTTATCATCAATTTTCGTCTCGAGTAATTTATCAACGGGCATGATCTCAAAAGAAGCTGAGGGCGCTTTTAGTGACTTTATAAATGATAATGGCCATCATGGCGTCTAAGCGTTATATGTATTTTCCCCTCTTCTTTTTTATTATTCTTGTATGATCCATCTGGAGCTTCTCAGCTATCAGCTTCATCTTCAATCCGTGCACTTTTTTAGCAGGGTATTAAATTTGGAAATAGAGAAGTAGTGACTGGACGATTTAAAAATTTTTCGTGTTGTGTAACGTCATGGCTGCGCTGAGACGTGGAAAGCTACTTAAAGGCTAGTACGTTACAAAAATGATTTATCTTCCTATCTTTCGCGCCGACACTTTCGATATCTCTCTGCTACGCAATACGTATAAAGCGAGATTGTAATTTTCGAGGGCAGGTCTTATTTACGGTCGTCTGCGTACCTGTTACAGGTTAAACACCGTTACCAGAGTTATCTGTAGCGGTCATTACGGCTCGACTTTTACCGAATCCACATGGAATTAGCATGGCGACAGCCTTCTCGGTTAAACTGCTGCGATTACTTTTAATCGCTGCTTTCCTTTCGATAACGCAACCGTGGGTATTCTCAAGAGAGGCGTTTGAATTGTTACGGTGGTCGACGAGGGTCCAAATTCGGCGTCAACCTAGGGCTTAAGTTGGTAAAGTTATCGATTAGAAGTTTAGTGGGAATTTGTCCCACTTCCAAATTTTTCTCAAATCTGGGAAAAGCTCAGATTTGCCTAGATTTTGAGTTTTTGACATCTTTGATCCATTTTAACCACTTTTTTGTCCGTCTGGTGTTAAATTTTATAGGGTATACAAATAAGTTTCCGCCGTTTTCAAGAGATGGCTCCACTGACAAGATTACTTTGAAATCATCAGATATAAGATGCCATATAGAAAGTTTAAACACCTGGCGACAACATAACCTTAAAATATTATTATCTTTGTACTGGTAGTATACATTTTTTTCGAGTTTTGTACCAAATAAGCGTCATTTGCGGGAAGTCTTGATTTATTTATTTCATTTGGAGAAACCTGCTGCTGAGGTGCATCGTTCTCTTGTAGAAGTTTACGGTGATTCTGCTTTAAGTGAAAGAAGTTGTCGTGAATGGTTTCAAAAGTTTAAAAACGGCAAATTTGACGTGGAAGGTAAAGAACGCGAAGGAAGGCCGGTCAAGTTTGAAGACGCTGAGCTAGAGGCATTATTAGACGAAGATTCATGCCAAACTGAAGAGCAGCTCGCAGAAAGCTTGGGTGTGACTCAGCAAGGGATTTCACACCGTCTCAAGACCATCGGTATGGTACAAAAACAAGGAAATTGGGTTCAGCATGAACTGAAACCCAGAGACGTCGAGCGCCGTCTTTTCACGCGCGAACAACTTCTCCAAAGACGATGTCGAAAGAGTTTTTTGCATCGAATAGTGACGGGGGATGAAAAGTGGATCCACTACGACAACTCAGAGCGTAGGAAATCGTGGGGTAAGCCCGGCCATGTACCAACTTCAAAGGCGAAACCGAATGTTTATGGCAAGAAGTTAATGTTGTGTATTTGGTGGGATCAGCTCGAAGTAATCTATCACGAACTACTCCAGCCTAAGGAAATTATCACTGGAGAACTTTATCGACAGCAACTGTTGCAATTGAGCAGAGAATTGAAGCTTAAACGCCCCGAATGTGCCAAAAGACATGACAAAGTGATTGTTCAGCAAGATAACGCTCGGCCACATGTTGCAAAAGTCGTCAAGGATACTTTGGAAGGTTTACAGTGGGTTGTTTTACCCCACCCGCCGTATTCACGAGACATTGCTCCTTCGGACTACCACCTGGTCACGCTCTAGAAAAGCAACACTTTACCTGTTACGAAGAAGCCAAAAATTGGGTCGATTCATGGGTAGTCTCAAAAGATGAAGAGTTTTTTCGACGTGGCATCCGAATGCTGCCAGAAAGATGGCAAAAAGTAGTAGCTAATGATGGACAATATTTGAAATAAAATTTAACATACATATTTTTTATAATCAATTGATAACTTTTTATAAAAAACGGCGGAAACTTACTTGTATCACCATATCTACCAAAACAGCTATTTTGCTCAATAAACTGGACTATACAATCTCAATACAAGTACCCTAGTTTCTTAAATTTATCCAGCTAGTTCCCCATTGATTGGCCTATAAGTAAAT